>CM035437.1:135954713-136287213 GCA_020310875.1 Ceratopteris richardii
ATCTTCAAAAGCCATCTGCACTTGTAGTAAAGGAAAGAATCAACTTATAGGAGAAACTAATTCTGGTGTGTGTGTTGTTCATTGATATGTCATTTTTTTGTCACTCGTTCCCCCTTGCATAAGTAAGTAATGTCTCTTACCACACCTTTTTTAAGTTTTAATCCTGAAAGAAAACAAGAGATTAATGCTGGCCGAAGCATTTATTTATTTACATGTCAGATCATTCTTAGAACAATCGAAGGTACGAGCTATTCCAGTGATGGAAATGTGCACCACTACTTTTGTTGAAGAGCAATTGTGCTGAATGCATGACCTTGTAATGTGGCTTTGTCATGCACACTTTGGATGCACTGAATTCTTCATGAGTGCAAGTAGAATTTCGTTGACTCTACTCTTGAGTTCCTTGTAGATTTTTAGGCCTCCATATCCACTTGGTAATTCATGCTTGTGGCATTTGCTTTTGTCGAGCTCCTCGTTCTGTGGTCCTTTGGTATCCTTGGTGAGTCTTTATAGACATCTTGGCTTCACGTTGTAGGTATGATATCTAGTTGAGCTTTCCTATTTCTTGATTTGCTGTTTGTCAAACTGTTTTTAGTATCCATATTCATTGCTGTGATTTCTGGGATTCTACTAATGACTTTGAAGCCATGCATTAAGAAGTCTTGGTTTATCAGATTGCGATTGTGAATGGTGGTTGTTTCTACGTGTTTCTACGTGATGGCTGATTTGCTTCTATGTGGTGTTGACTTGTTGAGTCATTCGATCTTTATGTACCCATTCTAGAGGAGTATTAAATGGATGTGATGTTAAGACATTTGACATCCATGTGGGTTTGCCTCTTATAGGGTAGATAGGTTGAGAAGTCATGTCCTCATGATCTCTCTTAGGCTCATGTATCAAGGGCAAGGTGGTTACACAATTATGCAACAGTTCCCTATTTGTGGGCAATTCTAGGTTAGGGAACTCTTGGGATATACTCTTTAGTGAATGATTTTCTTTTTCCTCCTTAGAGTCCGCTCCCTTAGGTTTGATGACATTACGGATTTGTGGTGACCTTTCTTCCAACAAATTAAAGACTTCTTTATGCCCTATTTTGGTTGATATGTATCCTTGTGCAAGATGTATGCTGACTTCATTCTCAATGATCTAGTCTTGTCCTAAGATCAGATTTTCAATCAGGTCTTCTTCTTTGCATACCAAAACTCTTTGCTCCATAGTGGAGTTGCCTAAGTGAAGGGACATCAGGGCTTCTCCTACACATTCTATGATTTGACATCCAATTCCTATTCTACATGCCTTAGTAGGACTTATGGTTGTCTGGAGATGAGTGATTAATGACACTCGTATATAGCTTAGAGCCGCTCCTGAGTCAATCAGAGCATCCACTAGTTGATACTCCGTGTTTTTTATTCCTAGGTTTAAGTATGGTTCGGAGATACTATAGCTTGTATTGCTTGTTGTAGCTCAGTGATAAGTAGCACCTCCTTTAATGTCAATCCGGGAAGACATGAGGATGGTATGAAGACCTCAAACAAGTGATGGCACAAGTGTGTGAGTGAGAAGCACACTAACATGCACACACATACACATACACGTGCACACAAGGCAAGAACAAAGAGAGAGAAACAATGGAGTTCTTAGATTACTCAAAAGTGCTCTTACAAGTTCAGCTCTACAACAAGCTAACCTCAAAAATGAGCTCTCTAGCTCTTTTTATAGTTTTTGACTAGTTTTGGCCCTATCCAGACCTAGTGTCCAGCCTAGTTAAAAATTAGGTTCTAGGGCCTATTTGAGGGCTCAAACGGAGTCTAAAAAATATGAAAATTGATAGGTAGGTACTTCTAATGCTCCTCAAGCTCAAGGACTCCTTGGCTTGCACAAAATGGAGCTACAAAAAGGTGGAATGGTATTTACAATGGTGTGGAGTGACTAAATTCATTATTTAGGAAGTATTACTTCATGGAAAAATTTGGATGGCCTACTTGCCAGATCTTCATTGACTACTTTGTCTGCTTGTGCTTTCTCTTCACTCTGACTCCCTTCTTTGACTTCCTTGTCTTGTGAGTCCTTGGGTACCTTGACTGCTACCAACACCCCCCCCCCTCTCTCGTGTCTATGGTCTCTGACAGACCCTTGTTTGGCTGAGCGTTTGACATAGAATTCAACCACGTCTGAAGCTAGGTGGTGTTCTTCCAGCCGCAACCCTTGTGCTAAATCAGTTAGGAGGGCATCCCAATCCACTGGACCTGGAACGTCTGGATGTGGCACATGCAGTTGTTCTGAATGTAATGTTCGCTCCATTGCAAAGAGGGGGAGTAGATGGGAGGGTCTGGGAACAAGGACTTCAGAGTGGTATTCCTAAAACCCCGTGATGAACATCTCTTCAAATGTTTGGTTGTAGCAAGCGGGGAGGTATTTAATTCGTGTGTGCCATGCATATATCACCTGGATGGAGGGGGTTGTACTCATATCGTAGACCAAGTCAAGGTTACCTGCTATGAATTCGACTCCTAAGAAATGTGGATCTTTAATATTTTTGAACGTTCTGAACGTTACCAGCATCAACTCGAATATCTTTATGCACATCTGAGCCATTACATCTGGGATGTTTCGCATTCTGACTCCCCAGTGGCGGATGGTAGAGAGCATGTAGCCCACTGTAGCTTGTCCTTGTGGTGGTGCCAGGTATAAGTAATTGAGCCACTTTGCACAACCTTTGACATTCTTCATAGTGATGGCAAACTCAGGCCATGTGCGTCTATTGAGTATGGAAGCATAACAGGGATTTTACTTAATGAATAGTGGCATGTTATTCCAAGTTTGAACCATCTCAGGGTAAGTTTCTAAGAGTCGTAGCTGCCAAGTAGGTTGATGAATTGATCGTTGTTTAGCGCTCTCAGGGATATCATTAGGGCCGAATTGAGTGGCAAAGGTTGGAGCCTTGCCACATTGTCGTTGAATTTCTGCGTTGTAATCTGCCAAGAGCACACAATACGACACATACTGATCATCATTGGTTCCTATCCATCTCTGATGAGACATACTGCAGAAATATTCTGATTTGATAAGAGTGTCCTCAATTTTGGTCATGGACTCAATCTGGACCGCGACTCGATCATCATGTGTAATGGCCGTTTTTTCGAGTTTCTGCATCCATTTTGGGGCTTCTACCTCTAGTGTGTCCAATCCCTAAGAGGTTTGTTGGCCACCCGGCATTGGCATAGGAACATATGGCTCCTCATATGATTCATCCACTTCTATGGGTACCAATTCATTTGGTTCTGGCTCGATGACTGGGGAGGGTTGTCTTTCATATTGGAGTAACTTGCTTTGCAACTCCGCAACCTGTTCTCGCAGTGCATTGACCTACCTTATAGTGGTGGTAGAATCAATGATCTTGGGTTGGGCTTCCTACATTGTTAGCTATTGATGGAGAGCATCCCCTTCTTTGCCCAACTCATCATGCGCTTCTAGTAGATCCGCATAGCTTTCTAGAATTGTCTTCACAGTCTCGGATGGAACAACTTTGAATCTTTCTGGCTCGATCTCCTGGGGGGAACTCTCCATGGCTGTACATGACATATCAGTCTCTGGAAGGTAGCAAGCACATTGGTGAGACCAAAGGGCATTACTCTAAAGGCGAATATGCCCCACTCTGTGGCAAAAGTTGTTTTATGCTGATCTTCAGGAGCAATGGCTACCTGATTGTAACCAGAAAACCCATCAAGGAAGCTGTATACCTCCTTGCCAGCTACTCTTTCGAAGAGATGTTCCGTGATGGGAAGCGGATAGTTATCTCGAATAGTGGTTGAATTAACCTTCTTCAAGTTAATGCATACACGTAGCTTTCCATTCTTCTTGGGCACCACTACGATGGGGGATACCCACTCAGTGTGCTCAATTTCATAAATAAATCCAGCTTCCACCAGACGATCTATCTCTTCTTTGATCTTGGAAGCATAATTATCATTGTATGTGTATGGCTTTTGCTTAGAGGGTTTGGCATCTGAGGTCATGGGGATAGTGTGTGAGCATATGTCAGGGTCCACACCTTTCAAGTCCTTGTAACTCCAAGAGAATACATCTCTATATTCTCTTAGCAAGGCTATCAACTCATACTCCTCTTCCTCCATCAGGTCATGTCCTATGTAAGTGCATCTCTCTTCTCCTTCTTCTATGGCTACCACTATTTTCTTTGTGGTTTCTTTGTTATCATAGGCCTCTCCTGATTGTGCATCACATTTAGGCATTCTTACCGTGACTCTCCTAT
Organism: Ceratopteris richardii; assembly: GCA_020310875.1. Taxonomy (NCBI): domain Eukaryota; kingdom Viridiplantae; phylum Streptophyta; class Polypodiopsida; order Polypodiales; family Pteridaceae; genus Ceratopteris; species Ceratopteris richardii. Next base: position 135,958,984 of record CM035437.1, read on the forward strand.
CATCTATCTCATACTTTTTGAAGTTTTTTGGGACCTCAAACAAAGATTCTTCCTCTTCTGGTATGACTTCTCTCTTCTTCCTTTTCTTGCCCTCACTCCTGATGGCCACTTACGTGGTTAACCTTACATGATTTGTGAACTCTTCATGTCTCTCAGAGTGAACTTCTACTTCATATAAGTATTCTTCATCTGATGCAAAAGGTGGGTCCATAATGATTGAAACTAGATCGGAGTCACTAGCATCCTCGAATGCATCAGTGCTAGGTTCACATTCTTCAAGAACTGAATCACACATGATTGGCTCTATGGAGAAGACTGAAGCATCATAGCCATTCTCATCACACTTGGGTGTCCATTGTTCTTCATTGATGGCTACATCCATTTTTGCTAAAATTTCCACCCTGCCATGAGGCTCAAACTCTTCGTCAGGAAATACTACAGGTGCATAGGTTGGGTCTTGAATTGATCTATGGGTTTCCTTCGCACCTACTTCTCTTGCTTTTTCCCTCTTCTCTTCTTCTACTCCTACTTTACACATCCATAAGTGGGTGTCTTCATGCATCCATGAGGATCCTGATCCTATGGAATGCACTGACTCCGTATCATCTTTGGCTCTATGGATGGGATTCCATTGGATGGGAGGGACATCTCTATGAGAATAATCCTTGAGATAAACTTTGGTCGTAACACCTAAGTGTTGCAGGTACAAGGAATTGGTGCCCCAATCCTGTACCACTTGCAACTGCTGCATAAATGGTCTTCCCAAAATCATCTCATAGTCCTGGTTCTTGCTAAAGTCACTTATAGCAAAAGTATGTTCAAACTTCACAAATGTAGTGAGATTTATTCCTTCTAGTAGTCCCAAGGGTCTCTCAATGTGACCATCCGCCATTTGCAATTTCATTCTCGTTGGTCTGAGTGCTGGCTTGCCCCATCGCTTCTAGAGGGAAGTGGTAGCAGTTGCAACTCCTACACCCAAGTCCAAAATTGCCTTGGTTGTGTACCCCTGATGGGTAATGAGAAGATAGGTGTTTCCTTCTTCTCCTTCACTCATGTCTCCTATCTTGTCTAGAGGTATTTTTGGCATTGTTCTATGAGAACCTACCTGGGAACGAGGTTCCGCTATTTCTGGCACCTGATTGGCTACATGTTTCCATAGTTCTGGCCTCACCTTGAGTAGCTCTTCTAAAGTGAGGTTGCACTGCACTTTAGTGTTCTTCACTACCTTGGTATTCCTAGGTATGATAGAGTCTTCGTTTCTTATCATGACCGTGGGTGCTCTCATACACGTGGACTTAGCTTCCCAAGGACCTGTGAAGTGGGGTAGCTCCTGTAAGGAATTAGACTCCAAGTCTAATCTCTCCTGAGATGGGGTACTCTCTTGTTCCTCATAAATGGAAGGAATGTCTTGTGGGAATTGATCATGCATGTCATCCACAAGTTCAATGGGAGGAGGAACTTCACTCTCTTTAGCCCATTTCTCTTCTTGAATCTCTCGCAAGAAATCTCGTGAATCCCTATTCATAGAAGAAGAGGTGTCTGGTTCAGTGGAATTAGGCACATAAGCTTCCTGTGGGGGAATGCTTATTCTTTTACTTGCCTCATATCTTCCTTGAGAGTTTTCTTCCTTGAGAGTTTTCTTCCTTGGCAGATCTTGCAATTATGCTCTCTAACTTCTCTAATACTCCATCCAAGTGGAATTGTGGTGATAGGGTTCTTCCATCTGCAAATATCAGAAAACCACCTCCCAACGGCGATCATACCTGACAGAACACCCAAGATCCTGAACCACTTAGCCTTGCTCTTGCACATGCTCCACAGATTGCTATCCACATCATTGTCAACTACATCCTTGACAGTGAACTCGTGAATGCTGGTGTCAATATCTTTCATATCTTCATCCATTGGTGTTAATATTCTACCCACAGAATGCCTTCATTCATAAAAAATATTATCATGAAAGTATTATTGTCAGCAAAGTGCTTCTGTCATGGGAGCTGGATGTAAGACCGAAACATACAAAGGCCTTCATTCTCCTTCCTCTTGGGCTAGTCATTCTCCTTCATCACTGCTCCCGTTCTTGAACCTTCCGGCGGAGGAGCTTGCTGCTATGATTTTTGGCTGTGACCATGCGACTTACAATGAATGCATTGTGAAGAGATGGATAGGTATGTGCTTTAAGATGAAGAGGTGTTGCAAAATCCTTGATCTACACCAGCCAAATGAACTCTAGGAGTATATGGTGGGCCCTTTTAGCTTGCCAATGGATGTATTAGACACCCGATGTACCTTGGAAGATCACTCTCAAAAAGATAGATCAAAACAGATAAGTTGGAGTTAGCTCAGACGTGAAAACTTGCTATTCTTGGTTCATACACCTGTCTAGTGTTTTACTTAATTCTCTGAGCACAGCAGCAATTAGCTCAATTCCTCTTGGGGAAGTCTAGGCAACTTAAAGAGCTAACTTTCAAGAGTAATCGCATCAAAAATAATGAACCACACACTGAGAATGGGTTTTAACAAGTGATGACATCATCCCGATTTTCACGGGCTGCTACAGAAATAGACTAGTGAGCCGAAAAATCAACATAACTCAAAATGTAGAAATCCAATTATTATTAACATTTGTATGGTTATACTAGATAGTAAGCTGAATCCAACAAGCTTTAAATCACTGAATTTGGATAAGTAACCACTGAGAAATGGCTCTGACAAGATGAGTAAAAAAGTCAGGTACCTGATAGAGAAGTGAAGATGAACAGACTCTGTTGACTTCAAATGAACATAACTGAAGGTTGCAACATCCAAATGACATGCAAATTTGTGAGCATATAGTAGAAGTAGAGAGCTAACTTTACCAAGTTAAATCACTGAAAATGATGCACCAAGCTCAGAGAAAACATCTCTGCAAGCTGACTGAGAAAACTGAGAGTAATGGCAGTGAGTAGTACACTTCACAAGAACATGGAAAGATGAACTCAAATAATCATGAAAATGAAAGTATATTGCTTGTACAATACAATGACTTACTGATACATGTGTGTGCCTTGTAATCACACCTTGATATGGCATAAAGCTCAGCTCTTGGAGGTCTTCACATAGGTCTCTCTAACCACGACTAAAACAGCCATCTATTTATAGTTGAGTTTGGGAGGCTAACTTCCCTCAATCACTCTCCAATCAATCAATGATTGATTTGATTCTCTACCTACCACAAATCACGAATTCGTGGCTCCTCTTTCCATTCTTGATCAAGTGGACTCAACCACTTAAGATTCTCTTACTTTTACATTAAGTAAACTCTTCAAAAGTTACAAGAGGTAGTTCACAAGTGAACTTTACATAGTCTTCTTTTTAAAACTTCTTCTAAGACTTTTGTGAGACTCAAGCCAATACTTAGGCTTGTCATAGACTTTCTCCAATAGCTCCCCCTCAAGCCAAGTATGCTTGAGGTCTTCAATCTTCCAAGATTACCTGCAAACCAATCATAGCCTTGAATTTGCAAAGCTTTGTACCATCCAATGCTTTGGTTAGAATATCTGCACATTGTTGATGAGTGGACACATATGATATTTGAATCTCTTTGCTTAGAACCTTCTCTCGTAAATAGTGATAATGAACTTCAATATGTTTAGTCCTTGCATGAAAAATAGGATTAGCAGCCAAGTGAATAGAACTCATATTGTCACAAAAAATAGTTGGAGTTCCAAACTCCAATCCAAGATCTTTGAATAATGTCTTCATCCACATAGCTTCTTGTGTAGCTATGGCAAGACCTCTATATTCAGCTTTAGTAGAAGAGAGAGCAACTGTGGGTTGCTTCTTGGATGACCATGAAATAAGCTTTGAACTTGCAAAGGTAAGATAACCTAAAGTGCTCCTTCTATCTTCCTTGGAGCCAGCCCAATCTGCATCAGAAAATAGCTTCAAACCTAAATCAGATACATAAGGATAATAAAGTCCTTCATTTATGGTTCCTTTGAGATACTTGAGAATCCTTTTGGCAACATCCATATGTGGTTTCCTTGGTGTGTGCATAAATTGGCTTAGCACACTCACACTATAACATATATCTACTCTTGTCAATGTGGCATAGTTGAGACTACCCACTAGACCTCACACTATAACATATATCTACTCTTGTCAATGTGGCATAGTTGAGACTACCCACTAGACTTTGATATGATGTGATGTCCTCTATGAGTTCACCTTCATGTGAGCTCAATTTGTGATTGACCTCCATTGGAGTACCTGCAATCTTACAATCTTGCATCTTGAATTTTGCCAACATGTCCTTAATGTACTTTCTTTGAGTGAGAAACAAACCATGATCTTTGTAGACAACTTCCAAACCTAGGAAGTAGGTAAGTGAACCCAAATCACTTATCTTGAACTCTTCTCTCATCTGATCTTTGATCTTCTTCATACCATGTGCATCATTTCCTGTCAATATAATATCATCTACATATACACATAGGTAGATGACCTCGGAATTACTCTTTTTAATAAAGAGTGAAGGATCTGCCTTGCTTGGTTGAAAGCCTTTGTCCTGCAAGAATGAAACAAGCCTGAAATTCCAAGCTCTTGGAGCTTGCTTGAGACCATACAATGCTTTGTTAAGTTTACACACATAATCAGGATAAACTTGATTCTCAAAACTAGGTGGTTGTGCCATATATACCTCTTCTGTTATCCAACCATTCAAAAATGCATTCTTTACATCTAGTTGAAGTATCTTCCAATTCTTGGAAGAGGCAATACTAAGCAAAACCCTAATAGTAGGCATCTTTGCCACAGGAGAGAAGGTCTCCTCATAATCAATTCCCTGAGTTTGTGCAAAGCCTTTTGCTACAAGCCTTGCCTTATACCTGTTAATAGAACCATTAGAATTCTTCTTGAGTTTATAGACCCATCTTGAGCCTATTACCTTCATGGATGAAGTCTTGGGAACCAAATCCCAAGTGTTGTTTTCCTCAAGTGCTTCAATCTCTTCCTTCATTGCATGCTTCCATTCTGTTTTTGCTTTGGCCTCTTCAAATGATGATGGCTCCTCTTGGTTTATGTCCTGTCCTATGTAGATAGAATGTTTAGTTACTAATGAGGTGTCAAACCCATACCTTTCTGGTTTTTTCTTTTCCCTCATAGATCTTCTTAGGCCATGATGTGATGATTCTGCCTCATGTCCAAGTTCCCGTAATTTTGCTTTACCTTTAGACTTCCATGCTTTGATCTTTTCCATGTGAGATTCTTCATCATCCTCTGAGGTGTCTTGTTCTTCAATCTTTGATTGTTCTCTACCAAGCTTTGGAAAATCTTCTTCAAGATCATATGGTAAATTGATCTTCCTGCATGAATCTTCATACCATGAATTGTTCTCATCAAAAACTACATCTCTGCTTACCAAGAATCCTTTGTTGGTAGGGTTGTATAACCTGTAGCCCTTTTGATTGTTGTCATATCCAATAAATACACACCTTTCTGCCTTTGGATCCATCTTGCCTCTAACCTGTGAAGGAACATGAGCAAAAGCAATACATCCAAAAATTTTACAATGATCTAAGCTTGGTCTTCTTCCATTCCAAGCCTCATATGGAGTCATCCCATCAAGGGATTTTGAAGGAAACCTGTTAATCAAGTAAGTGGCTGTAGATACAGCCTCAGCCCATAAGTAATTAGGTAAATGCTTTTCAGTTAACATAGACCTTGTAGCTTCAACAATTGTCCTATTCCTCCTTTCTGCCACTCCATTTTGCTCAGGAGTGTACCTTGTAGTTACCTCTCTTTTGATTCCTCTTTCTTGAAGAAAAGAATCAAAATCATGGGAGAAGTATTCTCCCCCTCCATCTGACCTTAGCCTTTTTAGTGATTTACCTGTTTGATTCTCCACAAGAGCCAAATATCTTTTGAAACATGAAAAAACTTCATCTTTGTGTTTCATAAAGAATAGGATAGTCCATCTGCTGCCATCATCAATAAAGGAAACATAATACCTTGATCCAGATATTGAAGCTTCCTTGCTAGGTCCCCATACATCTGTATGAACCAACTCCAAGAGATCTCCATGCATATAACCTTTCTTCATGAATGGTAACCTGTGAGACTTTCCAAATTGACATGCACTACACTTATAAATCATATGTTGTTTTGACAAATTAGGAAGTCCAAGTACACTTTGGTCCCTGCAGATTTGCTTTAATGACCTTTCACCAATATGTGCTAACCTTTTGTGCCATACTTCCAATTCTGTGAGTGTCTGACTACCATAATTAAAGAGAGCAATGTTTCTAGTGTCCTGTAATTCAAATGTGAACAATCTACCTGTCTTTTCACCTTTTGCAATTCTTCTGAATCCTTGACTTGGATCTTCAACAAATGCTCTTGCTTTTGTGAACCTGACTTGCAACCCTTTCTCTACTATCTGCCCAACACTTATCAAATTCTTTGTAATGGTAGGGACATAGAGTACCTTACTAAGTAGGTTGATGTTTCCATCGGGTGCTTTGACATTGCCTATTTTCTCCACAGGATGTTTTGTATCATCTCCTATTTGTACCTCATGCTTATTCCTTGGATCTTCTAAATCTGATAGGAGTGCCACATTTCTTGCCACATGATTTGAACAACTTGAATCTATGTAGAAAACATGCTCATCAGATTTACCTTGTGGCATAGCCATGTTCATGATCAATAATGAATCCTCTTTGTTTGAGTCTTCTCTGTAGTTGTTGTAGTCTCTCCTTCCTTTGTAGCCTCCTTGATAGTTTGAATGATTGTAGTTGTTGTAGTTGCCATGGTAGTTGTTGAACCTTCCTCTTGAGTAGCCATAACTTCCTCTATTGTATCCTCTGCCTCTTTGATTCCTGGAATTCCTAAAGCAATTTTCAGTTGTATGATTAGTTAATCCACAAATAGAACATGAGTTGGAGTCGTGGGATCTCCCCCTACCTTGTCTACCTCCTCTTCCTCTACCTCTGCCATGTCTTCCTCTACCTGCATAGTTAGCTTGATATGTACCTGCTTCATCATCCACTTTCTTTGCCTTTCCTTTGTTATCTTTAGACTTGCTTTTATCCGTGTATAAAGCTGAAGATTGATTACCTTTAGAGCTTTCTCCATTTTTTATAAGCTTTGCCTCTTGAGTAAGTAGTTGTCCAATGAGTGTGTTGAAATCAGGTACATGCATGTCCATGTACAAATCCATAGCTGTGGTGAATGCTTCCCACTTATCATCTGCCTTCAAGCCATTGATGACATGCCTTACAATTTGCTCTTCATCTATTACCTCTCCAATGCTTCCCAACTGATCCGCTATGTCCTTGAGCTTTGTGACAAAATCAGTCACATTTTGTTTGGGAGCCTTCTTGAGAGTTGTGAACTCCAGCCATAGTTGATGCTTCCTAGCTTTGGTACTTGAAGAAAAGAAAGCTTCAAGTGCATCCCACACTTCCTGAGATGTCTTACAACTTCTAATGTGAGGCAACAAAAAATCTGAGATAGAGTTGAGGAGATAAGACCTTGCAAGTGCATCCTTGGAGCACCATGTGCTCAATCTTTCTTGCTATTCTTGTGTTGGTTGACTTTTATTCCTGAAACTTGGCATAACTTCATCTCCAGCCACATAACCATATAAACTTCTACCTTGGAGATAAGCTTCCATTCTTAATGACCAAGCTGAGTAATTACCTCTATCCAATTTTTCAATTGATGAAGGAAATCCATCTGCCATGTTGTCCAACCTTGCTCTGATACCACTATGAAGAGATGGATAGGTATGTGCTTTAAGATGAAGAGGTGTTGCAAAATCCTTGATCTACACCAGCCAAATGAACTCTAGAAGTATATGGTGGGCCCTTTTAGCTTGCCAATGGATGTATTAGACACCCTATGTACCTTGGAAGATCACTCTCAAAAAGATAGATCAAAACAGATAAGTTGGAGTTAGCTCAGAGGTGAAAACTTGCTATTCGTGGTTCATACACCTGTCCAGTGTTTTACATAATTCTCTGAGCACAGCAGCAATTGGCTCAATTCCTCTTGGGGAAGTCTAGGCAACTTAAAGAGCTAACTTTCAAGAGTAATCACATCAAAAATAATGAACCACACACTGAGAATGAGTTTTAACAAGTGATGACATCATCCCGATTTTCACGGGCTGCTACAGAAATAGACCAGTGAGCAAAAAACTCAACATAACTCAAAATGTAGAAATCCAATGATTAGGAACATTTGTATGGTTATACGAGACAGTAAGCTGAATTCAACAAGCTTTAAATCACTGAATTTGGATAAGTAACCACGGAGAAATGGCTCTGACAAGATGAGTGAAAAAGTCGGGTACCTGATAGAGAAGTGAAGATGAACAGACCCTGTTGACTTCAAATGAGCATAACTGAACATTGCAACATCCAAATGACTTGAAAATTTGTGATCATATAGTAGATGTATAGAGCTAACTTTACCATGTTAAATCACTAAAAATGATGCACCAAGCTCAGAGAAAACATCTCTGCAAGCTGACTGAGAAAACTGAGAGTAATGGCAGTGAGTAGTACACTTCACAAGAACATGGAAAGATGAACTCAAATAATCATGAAAATGAAAGTATATTGCTTGTACAATACAATGACTTACTGATACATGTGTGTGCCTTGTAATCACACCTTGATATGGCATAAAGCTCAGCTCTTGGAGGTCTTCACATAGGTCTCTCTAACCACGACTAAAACTGCCATCTATTTATAGTTGAGTTTGGGAGGCTAACTTCCCTCAATCACTCTCCAATCAATCAATGATTGATTTGATTCTCTACCTACCACAAATCACGAATTTGTGGCTCCTCTTTCCATTCTTGATCAAGTGGACTCAACCACTTAAGATTCTCTTACTTTTACATTAAGTAAACTCTTCAAAAGTTACAAGAGGTAGTTCACAAGTGAACTTTACATAGTCTTCTTTTTAAAACTTCTTCTAAGACTTTGTGAGACTCAAGCCAATACTTAGGCTTGTCATAGACTTGCTCCAATATGCATCACACAACTTTTGTTTGGTATACTTTATCTATCCTCTTACTTTCTATCACAGATATACGTCTCTCCCTTTAAACCATATGCATGAACAATAGCTTGATCATCAGCTTTTCTGCATGTCCAAGCCTTCGAGCTTCTCATATCATCTATGTAAAGAATGTCCGACCAGGGATGCCACTATTTTTGTTTAATTACATTGATAAAAAGTTGCATGGTATTTCTGAGTCAGATAGCTATGGAGAGATGAACATCAATCCATATGCCTGGACTGATGGGAAGCAAAAGACACGTTTTTCAGCTCAGGTTCTTTGCTTAGATTTAATAATCTCTGATATTACATTAGATCACTGTTTGAGGTGTAATGAGGTTTTGTTTACATGTAGGCACGCATACAGGTGAGATGTTAGTGTGCACCATTGACAGAAAGCATATACAAGGGAGCATTAACAACGAAGAGGAAATGGACGAGAACTGTGGTGATAGGGTTCTTCCATCTGCAAATATCAGAAAACCACCTCCCAACGGCGATCATACCCGACAGAACACCCAAGATCCTGAACCACTTAGCCTTGCTCTTGTGCATGCTCCACAGATTGCTATCCACATCATTGTCAACTACATCCATGACAGTGAACTCGTGAATGCTAGTGTCAATATCTTTCATATCTTCATCCATTGGTGTCAATATTCTATCCACAGAATGCCTTCATTCATAAAAAATATTATTATGTTTGTTTAATTACATTGATAAAAAGTTGCATGGTATTTCTAAGGCAGATAGCTATGGAGAGATGAACATCAATCCATATGCCTGGACAGATGGGAAGCAGAAGACACGTTTTTCAGCTCAGGTTCTTTGCTTAGATTTAATAATCTTTGATATTACATTAGATCATTGTTTGAGGTGTAATGAGGTTTTGTTTACATGTAGGCATGCATACGGGTGAGATGTCAGTGTGCACCATTGACAGAAAGCATATACAAGGGAGCATTAGCAGCGAATTATGTGAATTAGTCATAGGAGAAAATCCTATTTGAGTTAATTCATGAGCGACAGATAAGCTTATATCTCTTTTCATGTAGGCTCGTTGAGTGTCAGTAGACAGGTTGTGGGTTTACAACATGGTCCATCAATAAAGGAGAAGAATATACAAGGGAGCATTAGCAGTGAATTATGTCAATTATTCACAGGAGAAAAACCTATTTGATCAGTAAATTCATGTGCGGACAGATAAGCTTATATCTCTTTTCATGAGAAACTCATTGAGTGTCAGTAGACAGGTTGTGGATTTACAACGTGGGCCCATCAACAAAGGAGAAGCATATACAAGGGAGCATTAGCAGCGAATTATGTGAATTATTCACAGAAGAAAAACCTATTTGAGTTAATTCATGTGTGGACAGATAAGCTTATATCTCTTTTCATTAGAAAATCGTTGAGTGTCAGTAGAAAGGTTTATGGGTTTACAACGTGGGCCCATCAACAAAGGAGAAGCATATACAAGGGAGCATTAGCAGCGAATTATGTGAATTATTCACAAGAGAAAAACATATTTGAGTTAAATCATGTGCATACATATAAGCTTATATCTCTTTTCATGAGAAACTCGTTGAGTGTCAGTAGACAGGTTGTGGGTTTACAACGTGGGTCCATCAACAAAGGAGAAGAATATACAAGGGAGCATTAGCAGCGAATTATGTCAATTATTCACAAGAGAAAAACCTATTTGATCAGTTAATTCATGTGCGGACAGATAAGCTTATATCTCTTTTCATGAGAAACTCGTTGAGTGTCAGTAGACAGGTTGTGGGTTTACAATGTGGGCCCATCAACAAAGGAGAAGCATATACAAGGAGCATTAGTAGCGAATTATGTGAATTATTCTGAGGAGAAAAACCTATTTGAGTTAATTCATGTGCGGACAGATAAGCTTATATCTCTTTTCATTAGAAAATCATTGAGTGTCAGTAGAAAGGTTGTGGGTTTACAATGTGGGCCCATCAACAAAGGAGAAGCATATACAAGGGAGCATTAGCAGCGAATTATGTGAATTATTCACAGGAGAAAAACCTATTTGAGTTAAATCATGTGCAGACAGATAAGCTTATATCTCTTTTCATGAGAAACTCATTGAGTGTCAGTAGACAGTTTGTGGGTTTACAACGTGGGTCCATCAACAAAGGAGAAGCATATACAAGGGAGCATTAGCAGTGAATTATGTGAATTATTCACAGGAGAAAATTCTATTTGAGTTAAATCATGTGCAGACAGATAAGCTTATATCTCTTTTCATGAGAAACTCGTTGAGTGTCAGTAGATAGGTTGTGGGTTTACACATAGACACACACATACACACACATACACATAGATAAGCTTATATCTCTTTTCATGAGAAACTCGTTGAGTGTCAGTAGATAGGTTGTGGGTTTACACATAGACACATAGACACACACGTATGGCAATCTGTTAACCATTTATTGCAAATAGGACACTGCATTATCTCGGTTTCATGCACAACTACACTGCCTAAATATGTGTACTCTATACCAGGGAGAAAGGTCATATTTAAGACTTGTATCCCTGTGTGAATGCATGTGTATGTGTGTGAATGCATCATTATGTGTGTATGTGTGTATGCATTTGTATGTGTGTATGCATCTGTATGTGTGTGAATGCATCATTATGTGTGTATGTGTCTATGTGTGTATGTGTCTATGTGTGTATGTGTGTGTGTATATGTGTGTGTATGTGTGTGCACGTCTATGTGTATGTGTGTGTGTCTATCAGTGTGGATCTGTTTATGTGTGTATGTGTCTATGGGTGTGTATGTGTCTATGTGTGTGTGTGTATGCATGTATGTATGCATATGTGTGTGTATATGTGTGTATGCTTTATGTATGCATATGTGTGTGTATGCATTATGTATGTGTATGTATGCATGTGCATTATGTATGCATATGCATTATGTATATGTATGTATGCATGTGCATTATGTATGCATATGCATTATGTATGTGTATGTATGCATGTGCATTATGTATGCATATGTGTGTGTATGCATGTAAGTATGTATGTATGTATGCATATGCATATGCATATGTATGCATGTATGTGTATGTGTGTGCATGTCTCTCTATGTGTGTGTTGTATGCATATATGTGTGTGTATGTGTGTGTGTATGTGTGTGTATGTGTGTATGTGTGTGTATGTGTGTGTATGTGTGTGTGTATGTGTGTGTATGTGTGTGTATGTATGTATGTGTGTATGTGTCTATGTGTGTGTATGTGTATGTGTATATGTGTGTGCATGTGTATGCATGATGTATGTGTATGTCTACATGTGCATTATGTATGCATATATGTGTGTATGTATATATGTGTGTCTGCATGTATATGTGTGTGTGTATGTATGTATATGTATGCATGTGCAACATTATGTGTGTATGTGTGTATACGAGTGTGTATTTGTGTGTGTATGTGTGTGTGTGTATATGTGTATGTGTGTGTCTATGTGTGTATATGTGTGTGTACATGTGTATGCATGATGTATGTGTATGTCTGCATGTGCATTATGTATGCATATGTGTGTGTATGTATATATGTGTGTCTCCATGTATATGTGTGTGTACGTATGTATATGTGTGTGTATGCAACGTTATGTGTGTATGTGTGTATACGAGTGTGTATTCGTGTGTGTATGTGTGTGTGTATATGTGTATGTGTGTGTGTGTGTGTATATGTGTGTATATGTGTGTGTATGCATATGTATGTGTGTGTGTATGTGTCTATCTGTGTATGTCTATGCATGTTTGTATGCATATGTGTGTGTATGTGTGTGTATGCATATGTGTGTGTATGCATTATGTATGTGTATGTATGCATGTGCATTATGTATGCATATGCATTATATATGTGTATGTATGCATGTGCATTATGTATGCATATGCATTATGTATGTGTATGTATGCATGTGCATTGTGTATGCATATATGTGTGTATGCATGTAAGTATGTATGTATGTATGCATATGCATATGCATATGTATTCATGTATGTGTATGTGTGTGCATGACTCTCTATGTGTGTGTGTATGCATCTATGTGTGTGTATGTGTGTGTATGTGTGTGTGTATGTGTGTGTGTATGTGTGTGTGTATTTGTGTGTATGCATGTGTATATGTGTGTATGTGTGTATGTGTGTGTATGTGTGTGTATGTGTATGTGTATGTGTATATGCGTGTGCATGTGTATGCATTATGTATGTGTATGTTTGCATGTGCATTATGTATGCATATGTGTGTGTATGTATATATGTGTGTGTGCATGTATATGTGTGAGTGTATGTATGTATATGTGTGTGTATGTGTGTATATGTGTGTGTATTTGTGTGTGTATGTGTGTGTGTATATGTGTATGTGTGTGTGTGTGTCTATGTGTGTATATGTGTGTGTATGCATATGTATGTGTGTGTAAGTGTGTGTGTGTGTGCATACTTGGTCTCTCTCTCTCTCGCGGGCTCTCTCTCTCTCTCTCTCGTTCTCTTGCTCTCGTCCAGATCTCGACACAAATGTGCCGGGAGAAATTGAATTTTTTTTTGAACATTCTAGAGCGTCACTTACGCGACGCTCCTTGAAAGGACGACGCATATGCGACGCTCTCCAGTTTGCCCACGTCGCACATATCGTCGCTAGCAAGCGACTCTATTTGCGACGCAAAGATTATCATCACATAAGCGATGCAAGCTTGAGTCTGCAATGTACCCCGCCTAAAAATCAAAATTTCGAAAACACAACCGTCGCTTACGCGACGCTAGCGTTGCATAAGCGATGGTCCCCGTTTTTTTCTGGTTCGGTGATGTCGCTATGCCCCACTATTTCTTGTAGTGATCGTATCCAAGAATGGAATTTCCACAGACAAAGATAAGATAAAGGTAATCTTGGAGTTACCTAGACCTAAAAATGCAAAGGAAGTACAAACCTTTTGCAGATTTATCCACATGTATACCATAATCGCTAAGCCCCTATATGGATTATTAACTCAATTCACTTGGACGGATGAATGGAAAAAAGCATTTAATGAACTGAAAGATGATTAAGTACAACACCTATATTGAAGATACTCAATTGGAATAAACCTTTCCATATCCATGTAGATGCTTCTAATTATGCAATAGGCTACATTCTAGCTCAACCAACTGATGAAGGAAAATTTGATCATCCAATTGCATACGCGAGTAGATAAATCAACGAGGTGGAAAGAAACTATACCACCACACAATGAGAAGGTTTAAGAATGGTGTACGCTATCAAGAAATTTAGATATTACCTCCTATCTAACAAATTCAAGTTCTTTATCGACCATCAGGCCTTATTGTACCTAGTCAATAAGCCGTGTAATATGGGAAGGCTAGTGAGATGGTTTCTATTGCTGATGGAGTTTGATTTTGAAGTAGTGGTAAAAAAAGCAAATACTCATGTGAGAGCCGATCATTTTTCTAGGCTAGTGCATGGAGAACCACCCAACAGAGTGGTCGACGATCTCCTAGACACATAATTGTTCAACCTAGAAGTATGTCCGAAGTGGGCAGAAAAGTTGATTCCAATACTCACACATGGACCACATCATAGAATCAACAAAGATGACAGAAAACGATTTTTGCAATCATCTAATTTGCACATTGTGGCACGAAGTGTGTACTATAAAGAACCAAATGGTGTATTGTTGAGATGTGTAGAAGAGGTTGAACAAAAGAACTTAATTGAGCAAGCTCATGTAAATCCATGGAAAATGCATCAAGGAGCCCATGGAACAGTAAGGGAGTTAAAACGATTGGGAGAATACTATCCAGATATGCCAAAGGACATACATGCACATATTGGAAGTTGCCAAGAATGCCACAAAAATACTCCAGAGGACCATGCATCATTACAACTCTCTACAATAGCACCAGACTAGAGTAGAGCATTGGTTAAGTTCTTGAAAACATGCGAGCATGAGGAAGGAGTGAATCTAGCAAGGAAGCGATCCCTAGAAGAAATGACCAAGGACTATACTATAATGGGAAAGCAATTATTCAAAAGAGGAAAGGAAAAAGAGCTATGGCTATGCATCCACAAAGGAGAATATTTACCTATTCTAGAGATGGCACATGCAAGCGCTACAAGAGGACATTTTTCGATGGAAAGAACCGTAAAAATGATTCTCTTTGTAGGCTTGTGGTGGCCAACTCTACATACGGATGTAGACACTTCTGTACAAAGTTGTGAGGTGTACCAAAGATCCAAGTATCCTATTAAGAGAGATGATATGCCTCTAAGACCCATGATTTGTGTGAGAGCCTTTTGGGGCATTGATTTCATAGGACCTATTAACCCTCCAGCCAAAGGATCACATACGGAGTATATAATAGTGGCAACGGACTATCTAAAGACATGGGTAGAAGCAAAAGCAACAAGAAAGAATGATGTCCAAACTACAGTGAAGTTTCTCTTTGAGAATATCTTTACTTGCTTTGGATTATCGATAGAGATAGTGAGTGATAGGGGAATGCACTTCATTAACAAAGTAATAGAATCATTGATGAATGTATTCCTAGTAATTCATAAAAAATCAGCCCCCTATAACCCTCAAGCTAATGGTCAGGCAGAGAGTTCCAATAAAGTGTGTAGCTCAATGATGAGTAGCACCTCCTAGGTTGGCTCTTTTGTGGTGCGCTGTTTTATCTCAGCATTATAATTTGCCAATAATACACAAAATGGGACATACAAATCATCAGAAGTACCAATCCATCGATGATGGGATAGGTCTTGGAAGTAATCCGATTTGATGAAAACCTCTTCCAGTCTGGACATGGACCATATCTACACTGCTACTCTATCATCATGGGTTGGACCTACCTTTTTTGATCTTTGCATCCATTTTGGAACTTCAATCTCAAATGTATCCATTCCTTCTTCTGTTTGTTTACCCCTGGTATAGGAATGGGTACATAAGGGTCCTTGAAAGTCTCCTCTACTTCAATTTGAACTAGGTCCTTTGGCTCCGGCTCCACGAGGGGAGAAGATTGATGCTCATATTCGAGAAGTTTATTTTGCAGCTCTGACACTTGTGCTCTCAATTCTGCTACATCTTCTGATGTGTCAACGGTGGCTCTCGCTGATTGGCCAATTGCTTTTGTATTATTCTCCATTTCTAAGGCAGCATATGCCTCCAGCAGGTCCGCATGTGTGTCCAATATGATCTGCATGTTGTTAGATGGTATGGCTTTGAAGCGGTCCGTATCGATCTCTGTTGGGGATCCTTTCATCGCAGCCTCTAGGTTCTATTCACTCTATTTTTGGAGTCTTTTATTTTCTTCTAGTGCCCCGATCATGTGTTTCCTTAACAATGCGAGGTTACGACGACTTTTGAGGTTTTCTGCTTGCTGGGCATGTAGCATTTCTTCAAGGTGTTGTTGTGCCACTGAATCTGGTTGGGGGGGATTGGCCACTAATTCATCATGTTGTTTCTGCAAGGTTTCATAGTGTTGTTGTAGTAGTCTCTTGTCCTTCTCCAAGTTTAGGAATCGTTCTCGTAGCATTTCATGGGTTCTGAACAGGCTCGTATGTTGAGCATCTAAATGTTGATGATGATGTTGTAAATTGAGACATACATTGATACAAAGTATTGAATACATTATTGACAGGAGTGGATGCTAGGAAGGTGTTGAATGCAGGAGGGTAGGGAAATGGGAAAGGGAGTGTATATGTTGTGCTTGAGAATGGTGAAATGGGAGATTGTGGGAATATGGGGGGAGGGAGAGGTGCAGATGTGGGTGATATATCCATGATGTCCTGTGTAGAGGTGGTTGTGGGAGTTATTGTGTACATGGGATTGATGGGTGTGGTGATGGCTGTGAAGTTGTATAATGGTGTGTGCAGTTGTGCCTGTGAGCCGTTGAGAAGTGTGACAGGAGGAATGGGATTCTCGGTGACTACAGTTAGAATTACATTGTCCGTGGTGGCAGTTACAATAGTGGTGGTGTCAGGTTGTGAGAATTGTGATGGTTGACTCACAATTTGTGCTTCACTAAGGGAAGTGGAGACGGTGGCTGTGACAGTAGTGGTGATAGTGGTGGTAGGAGGTGAGGGTGGTAAAGGTGGTGATGGGGTGCACTTGAGGCGTGGGCTTCATCGGTGTGTTGAATGGAGTGTGTTGTGCCAGTGGTTGTGGAGGTAGTGCCATGTGGTTCTGATACCATAATATGTATTTGCTTCCCTGGTCTTGGGGGACATCTCTTGTGTCATCGCTCAAATTCTCGTGAGTGTGCAAGGGTGGTGTGCATAGTCTCTAGTACCCCCAATGCATCAGCAAGCATGTCCAGGGTAGCCATGTATTGACCATCCACACCTTCTTCTTCAAGTATCTAGTTCATCAAGGCCTTTCCTACTGCCAGAGATAGTTGGTGTTGTTCCTGAACCACATTTATAGTATTATACACTCTTTTTAGTTCCTTTGTGTAGGCTGGGGTGCCCACAAGTTCAGGAATAATGTGTTGCTCATATTCATGTTCCCCTTCATCGGATGGTCCTTCTTGTTCGTCATCTTGTTCCTCTTCTAAAATCTCCTCTTAATCTTCATCTACTTTGGTGGGTATCAGTGGGAACACCAGATTATGCCCTTTTGCATATGCCTTGGTAATCTGATGGTGAAGGGTTGTACTCACCTTTGGGGTGGTGGAGTCGTGTCTGGTGTTAATGTAGCACCTCGAGCCTGTGCACACGACATTTGAATAGCTCCCCTCATTTTCTTTGAAGGTGGCCCTACAATTGATATTCTTCGCTGAAAAATCTTGTACCCTAGTCCAGATGAGAGCTCTTTGAATTGGCACATCATATGCCAAGCACCGATATACAATCCTGGTAAGTGCACAATATCCATAGAGCACTGATTTCTATTTCTTGTACCAATGTTGGTGTGCAAGATGGATCTGGTCAATGATCCAATGCGGCATGTTAATTGTCAGATTCAAGGTGTCTACTAAGTATAAACTGAACCAAACCTTCTTGGGTGGCATCATGAATCTTTCTTGAACAGGGAATGCGAAGTGCTTCATGCACATTTGGAGGTGGATGGCAATAGTTGGTGTCATTGCCACCATATCCTTCAGCTTAGTTAAGTTCCTGTTCTTCATGTTGTCTGAGACCATTGTCTCCTTCTCCATAGGGATGTGCATACCTCGCATTTCTAGAGCTTCCCTTACCAAATTCTTGATGAATTTGAAGTGCTTCAGTTCATTTCCTCGCTTAAGAGAAGGAGTACAAAGGTGCTCGTCCCCTTTTTATCTTTGCTGGGAGTGAGGGTGCCAATCAGGTATGAACACCTCAAGAAGTCCGGCTTTGGTAGCTGAGCTTTGAAGTAATCATACAATCCAGTATTCTTCCATATTGGTTGCAATCCTTCACTCTTTTGAAGCCTCTCAAACTCTCATGTAAAGAAATGATATCGGCCCCATCATCCGTTAAACTCTATCTCAGCCTCCCATAAATAAGTGCCTTCTCCAAGGGGTCCTGCAACTTCACTGAACCAATGGGAATTCTTGCTTACTGGCGATGTGTGTCCCTAGGGGGATTTTGAATCGGTATGACATGTAACGCTCTCAGTGTTTGTGGCCTTTCCTTCAACTCCTCCTGAATAGGGAGACTTTCAATGTCTACTATCTGAGGGTTGGTGCCTGCTTGGGAGCTTGTTCCTACAACCTCGGCCATATTGAGGAAATCAGTCGCCGGTTCTGTGAGAACATACAAATGAATGTTAACATTGCAATGGACACAAAGTGATCATGTGTCCCCTTTACAACATTAACATGATGAATTGTGACGTAGTTAGTCGGTTAGTTAGTGCTTATGTGGTAGTGAGTGTGAAGTGTGGTTAGTAGATGTAGGGTTCCTATGTGCTAAATGGGGTGGTGGGTTGTAGTGTGGATACAATTAGTAAGAGGAGGTGGCTTTACAATGGGATCAGGTGGTTTATTACAAGATTTGGGTTGCCAAGCATAGTGGGTGGCTTTCTTTGTTGATTTTGTGTAGACTCTGGAGGGCTTTATAAGAATATCTACTTGTAAATGAGGCTTTTTAGGACCCATTTACAAGTAATTTTGCTCATGGACAAATATGGGTTTGTGCATGTTGAATAAGAGTGGGTGTCAGCTGTTCGAGTGGGTGAATCACGTTGTACATGGTGTGGTTTATGTGTGGCTATTTCGGCCCACAAGCAAGCCTTAGGCACCCAAATTTGTCTTGATTGTGGGTTAGCCTTCATTGACTTCTTGGGTACCCAGATAGACCGTTGATCACTATTATGACGTTGAGTCGGTGGTTGTGACTTGAGTGCAACAGGATGCTCACCTTTCCGTACCCACACTTGGTTCAGTGGCTGAGACACCTTGCCTCGCACTTTCTTTTGGCTTCGAGCATAGGTCGTCTGGTTCTTCTGCATTTGGTCCTCCTTTGGTTGCCATGTCCCAACGACTTTTGGAAAAGAAGGGAGTTCCATCGTGTCTTTGAATTCTTTGATGAGACAATCATCCCTCTGCATCACATAGTTTTGGACAAGAATAGCATCGTCATCTTCATATGTACTCTTGGAAGGACCAAGAGTTTGTGCCTTTCCTAGTTTCTTGAGTGCTTCATTTTCTAGCTCAATTGTAATGCGGTTCTGATTTACCCAGACCTAAAGAAGTCCAATTCTTAGGTTTAGGTTGACTGCATGATCATAGATCCAGTCTTGACCCAAGACAAGAGGCTCAGTGAGATCCTTGTCTTGACACACAAGCACTTTAACTGTTAAGAGAACATCTTGAATGTAGAGAGGAAGTTCCACCTCGCCCATGCAAGGGGTTTTCACACCTCCCAATCCTATGAGATATGCTTCTAAAGGATTGACACTTAAGTTCAATTTTCGACAGTAAGAAAGTTTAACAGCTCTAGTGGCTGCACCTGACTCAATCAAGGCCTGTACAGTCCTTGCACTATTTCCTTGTCCTATCTCTAGGGTTACAAAAGGACATCCATCACTTATTCTATGGGAACTTACACCTGAGACTCCACACATAGCCATATGATACCTTGGATCTACATAGGCATCTATCCTAGGCTGATCTCTGCCCTGTCTTCTCAATTTCATTCTTCAGATGCGTTCCAATGCTTCTACCTGTGCTTCTTCTCGGATTCACTTTTCCTCTTCTTTACGTTTCTTTGAAGTATTGAGTCGAATTAACATCTCCTGCGTGAGGGGTTCTTGATATAACTTGACTCTGCATCCACTGATGTAACTTGGTAGGATGCCGCCTTCTAGAGTGGCTAGTTGAATTGCTCCACTTGTGGAGATCCTATTGATAATCATTGGTCCATACCCTCTCTTCTCTAATTTATGTGCATGTTGCTTCAAAGTGTAGAATAGGACTAGGTCTCCTACTTTCAATCCCTTATCCTTCACATGTGCATCAAAATATGCTTTTTATCTTTTCTTGGCTGCATAAATTCCTACTATAGATCTTAATCTTGTTTCACCTAGTCGTTCAAGGTCAAAGATTCTAGAGGAGAGCTCATGGCCTGTCCAGTCATGAACTTGTGCTACTTTCAATGTAGGTATCAAGAAGTCCAATGATAGCACTGCATTTTGGCCAAATACCATCTGAAAGGGTGTGGCTTGGAGTATCGTTTTATAGGCAACTCGGTATGCCCAAACAACATGGTGTAGCTATTTGTCCCAATCAGAGCATTTATTATTCACTAATTTAGTCAGCACATTGCATAGAATCTTATTTGTGCTTTTGTCTTGCCCATTAGCTTGTGGATGATAGGGGGCAGAGTTCTTGTATATCACCAAGAAATCATGGAGAACGTTCTCAATGACTTCATTCAAGAAGTGTGTGCCTCTATCACTAACTAGCTCTATTGGTAGCCCATATCTAGTGAAGACATTCTCAAATAAGAACTTAGCTGTCGTTTGGGCATGGTTCTTAGTTGTGGCTTTCCCTTCTACCCATTAAGTCAGATAATCAGTCACCACAATGATGTACTCTGCATGGGAACTCTTAGCTAGGGGATTAATAGGACCTACAAAGTCTATTCCCCACTTAGAGAATGCACGTCCACCCATCATAGGTTTCAATGGCATCTCATCCTTGCATATGGGATATTGATTTTGCTGACAAACATCACACCTCTTCACATAGGTATGTGCATCCATGTGAAGCATGGGCCACCAAAGACCTGCAAATAGTATTGCCTTGATCACCCGATCTGGACCAAAGTGTCCCCTGCTACACCTTGGTGAGCAGTTTCTAAGATCTTCAGATATTCACTCTCATGGACACATAATTTGAGGTAACCATCTTTACCACGCTTGTACAAGTTATCTCCAATGAGTGAGTAGTCTAGGACTTCTTGTTCTAAACTTCTTTGCCTAGCCACAGTCATCTCTTGAGGGAATGTTTTCGTCCTCAGGAAGGCTACTAATGGTTCACTCCAATCTAGTATTAGAGCCACTAGGTACAGAATAGCGTGCTCCATAGGTGGTCTAATACGAGAGACTGGGCATTCCTCACACAACTTGTGTACATATGCTTCCATAGTAGGCCAATGCTCTGCGATTCTCCTTAGTGTCTGTAGGGTTCTTTGCCTTGAGTAGTGTTGCTCTAATGCACCTACATGTGCTAATTGCAACCATTTAGCATACTCATCCTCCTCCACTAAACAAGCTAATATCCCTTGATCAGTATGCTTGTACATACTTCCTTCCATGATATGGTACTTTTGGGCTTTTACCACCTCCCTATCTTGAGTGTTTATTACTGGGTGGTTAGGCCCGTATGTCAATACTGGCACTAATGTCTTAGCCCACTGAGGTACAACTTCCAAATTAAACAAATAAGCATCAGGAAGATCATCTAATACTCCTTGTGGAGCCTCTCTGGATGTGATTCTTGAGAGATGATCTGCTCTCAAGTGAGTCTTTCCTTTCCTCACCACTACCTCAAATTCATGCTCCATTAGTAAGAGGAAACATCTTACTAATCTACCTGTATGGCATGGTTTGTTTACCAAGTACAACAATGCTTGATGATCAGTAAAAAATTTCAACTTATTTGCAAGCAAATAGTCTCTATACTTTTTAACCGCATATACCATGCCTAATCTTTCTCGTTCGGTAATGGTGTAATTCCTTTCTACAGCATTCAATTGCCTACTTGCATAAGCAATTGGTAGGTCCATGTTACCTTCAGGTAGGTTGTGGTAGCACACATCCAATAGCATAGTTGGATGCATCCACACATACATGGAAGGGCCTATACCAATCTAGTGTTGTTAAGATTGGTGCTGAACATAATTGCCGTTTAAGCTCATTGAAAGATTTCTCACATTCATCAATCCACTCAAAATTGGTCAAAAGAGTATAGAGGCTTTGCAATGATGGCATACATATGAATGAATCGACGATAATAGCCACAATGGCCTAGGTAGCTCTGCAATAGCTCTCCCTTTCTCCTCATCTGTGGATATGCCATTCTTTGACACTATGTGTCCTAGAATCTTTCCTTGCCTGACCATGAAAATACACTTTTATGGATTCAGGCAGACTTGATATTCTCTACATTTGTCAAAAATTTGCCTGAGTTTAGGTATATGTGTTTGTCTAAGGTTGGAATGAGCACAGAGATCATCAACATAGACTTCCAAATTCTTCCTCAAGAATTCTTTAAACACATGATACATTAGTCTCTGAAAGGTAGCCGGTGGATTGGTGAGATCAAATGGCATTACTCTGCCCCACTCTGTGGCAAAAGCTATCTTATGATGATCTTCTGGAGCCGTGGCCACATGATTGTAGCCAGAGAATCCATCCAGGAAGCTGTACACTTCCTTGCCTGCTACCCTTTCTAGTAGATGCTCGGTAATCGGAAGCAGATAGTTATCTCAAATAGTGGCTGCATTAACCTTCTTCAAATTGATGCATACATGTAACCTTCCATTCTTCTTGGGCACCACTACAATGGGGGATACCCACTCAGTGTGCTCAATTTTATAGATGAATCCAACTTCCACCAAGTGATCTATCTCGTCTTTGAACTTGGCAGCATAATTATCATTATATGTGTATGGATTTTGTTTAGAGGGTTTGGCATCTAAGGTGATGGGGATTGTGTGTGAGCATATGTTAGGGTCTACACCTTTCAAGTCCTTGGAGCTCCAAGCAAATACATCTCTGTACTCTCTTAGCAAAGCTATCAACTCTTGCTCTTCTTCTTCCTTCAGTTCATGTCCTATGTAAGTGCATCTCTCTTCTCCTTCTTCTATGGCTACAACTATTTTCTTGGTGGTTTCTTTGTTATCATAGGCCTCCCCTGATTGCACCTCACGTTTAGGCATTCTTATCATGACTCTCCTATCATCTATTTCATACTTCTTAAAGTTTTGAGGGACCTTAAACAAAGATTCTTCCTCCTTGGGTGTGACTTCTCTCTTCTTTCTTTTCTTACCTTCACTCTTGGGGGTCACTTGTGTGGTTAACCTTACATCATTTGTAAGCTCTTCATGTCTGTGAGGGTGAACTTCTACTTCACAGAAGTATTCTTCATTTGATGCAAAAGGTGGGTCCATAATGATTGACTCTAGATCAAAGTCACTTGCATCCTCAAATGCATCAGTGCTAGGTTCACATTCTTCAATAACCGAATCACACATGATTGGCTCTATTGAGAAGACTGAAATGTCAAAACCATCCTCATCACAGTCGGGTGTCCATTGTTCTTCATTGATGGCTACATCCATTGTTGCTAGAATTTCCTCCCAGCCATGAGGTTCAAGCTCTTCGTCAAGAAGCACTACATGTGCATAGGCTGGGTCTTGTATTGATCTATGGGTATCCTTCGCACCTACCTTTCTAGCTTTTTCTCTCCTCTCTTCTTCTACTACTACTTTACACATCCATAAGTGGGTGTCTTCATGCATCCATGAGGATCCTGATCCTATGGAATGCACTAACTTAGTGCCATCTTTAGCTTTATGGATGGGATTCCATTGGATTGGGGGTACATCTCTATGAGAGTAATCCTTGAGATTAACTTTGGTTGTGACACCTAAGTGTTGCAGGTACAAGGAATTGGTTCCCCAATCTTGTATCACTTGCAACTGCCACATAAATGGTCTTCCCATAATCATCTCATAGGCATGAGTTTTGCTAAAGTCACATATAGCAAAAGTATGCTCAAACTCCACACCAAATGTGGTGAGAGTTATTCCTTCTAGCAATCCTAAGGGTCTCTCAATGTGACCATCGGACATCTGCAATTTCATTTTCGTTGGCATGAGTGCTAGTTTGCCCGAATGCTTCCATAGGGAAGTGGTAGCAATTGCAACTCCTGCGCCAGAGTCCAAAATTGCCTTGGTTGTGTAACCCTGATGAGTGATAGGGAGATACGTGTTTCCTTCTTCTCCTTCACTCATGTCTCCTATTTTGTCCAAGGGTATTTCTGGCACTGTTCTATGAGATCTTACTTGAGAACGAGGTTTTGCTACTTCTAGCATTTGATTGGCTACATGTTTCCACAGTTTTGGCCTAACCTTGAGTAGCTCTTCTAAAGTGAGATTGCACTATAGTTTAGTGTTTCTCACTACCTCTGATGTTCCTAGGTATGATTGAGACTTCGTTTCTTACCATGACAGTGGGTGCTCTCATACAAGTAGATTTAGCTTCCCATGGGCCTGTGAAATGGGGTAGCGCTTGTAAGGAATTAGACTCAAAGTCTAATTTCTCCTGAGATTGGGTACTCTCATGCTCCTCATAAATGGAAGGAATGTCTTGTGGGAATTGATCATGCGCATCATCCACCAGTTCAATGGGAGGGGGAACTTCGCTTTCTTTAGCCCATTTCTCTTCTTGGATCTCTTGTAGGAATTCTGGTGAGTATCAATTCATAGAACAAGATGTGTCTGGTTTTGTGGAGTTAGGCACATAAGCTTCCTGGGGAGGAAGGCTTGTTCTTTCACTTGCCTTGTCCTTACTTTGAGAGGTGGGGTGCTTTTGTGATTGTGCTATTAGCCTCTCCAATCTTTCTAGCATTCCATCAAAGTGCAACTGCATCTTTGCTGAACCAGAGAAGTTAAAGAGGTGACTGGCTTCAAACATGGTTTGAGCCAATTCCACCATCTTAGCACAAATTTTAGTTCGATCAAGCTCTAGCTCTGCTCTAGGGTAACACTTTTCATGATCCGTTACGTTTGGCCCTTCTTGGATTCTGGCATGATATGCTTTAAGCATCATGTCTATGTCCTCGAGAGTGGGATTTTCTAAGACTGATCCTACTCTAGGGGGTGGTGGGATTGTATGAGGCGGGTTGGAAGGTGGTGGATTGGATGGAGATGGGAATGGTGGTGGTGGGGTAGTGTGAGAGGGAGTTTGAGATGTGAGTTCCATTATCTTGGCTTTAGTTTCTCTTAAACTTTCTTCGAGTTCACTCATCTTCTTTGCCCATTGCCTTTTCATTCTTTTGCGGCTATCCCTCCAAGCTCTAGTCCTCTTCTTAGTCATGCTCTCAGTGTCATTAACCTCAGAACTCCTTTCCTGGCCTGATCCTTGGTTTTGATGCAAAGCTTGAGCTCTAGTGACCACTTGCATGGGTGCAGTGGAAGTTACACTCCCTATAGAGTCAACCACTAACCCAATAATGTTGATAGGAGTGATTTTTGGTAAATTGTTGGGGTTCTTAGGAAAATCTTGCAAGAGATGCTCCTTCCCACAATCGGGACAAAATCCCTGAATCATCATAGATTGGGGTTGTGTAGGTGCAGGCTTAGGGCAATTACAAATGAAGTGATCTCCATGACATCGATAGCATGGTCCTCTAAGAAATGGGGGTCTTACCTGCCTAGGTTGAGGTCTAGAGTTGGGGTTTGCATACATGACATTTGCATACTCTAGCTCCCAATTAGGTTCACTCGGGTCTTCATAATAGTATGACTCGTTATGCTCAGGTGACTGCATGTAGTATGCCTGTGGACTATCAATGTGAGTAGAGTCAAAACTATGATCACTAGGTCACTTTCTGAAAGCAATGGTGTTATTGGCACCATGGCTCTATTCAGATTCTCTTCTGCAGCTGCGTACTTCACTGGAATCACATTGGCTAGAGTTGGAGGTTGTTGAGCTAGCACAGGCTAACGCCTTTGCTGGGTTTGGTAGGGTTGCTGATAGGGTTATTGTGGTTTGCCATATTGTTGTGGTGGGTATTGATTCTAGTATTTTACCTGTTGTGGATATGGCTGAGGGTATGTTTGCCTAACCGCTTGCTTATTGTATGGTCAATCTTGCATGGTGTGATTGGTGTATCTCCGTTATATAGTGCAGTACTGGCTACTAGGATTCACTTGGGGTTGGGCCATAATGGGACATACATTTGCCATATGGTCACCTCCACAGGTGTAGGATCTTTTCACTAGGGCAAACCTTGCTATTTGTTTGCTTGAGACTCCTAACTTCTAAGCTACTTTCTCAGCGAGTTCCTCAATAGATGTGGATTGTGTGGAAGTGAGGCTAGTAGAACTATCAGAATCTCTGTAGATTTTGATAGCTCTAATTCCTCCCCTAGGTTATCCTCAATGTCGATGCACATGCGTACACACTCTTCTATGTTCCTAGGGTCCTTCAAGTACACATATGATCTCAACTTTGTACTCAGGAGTCCATTTAGGAATAAAGCCACTTGTTTGGCGGGTGTGGGTAACTCAGGAACAGGAGATCTCTCTAGATATTACATAAACCTTCTTCCTGCAAGTCTAATGGTCTCTTCAGGTGTCTACTTGAAGCTGCAAATGAGTGAGGAAGTATTATGCCTTATGCCACTGTTAGAGAATTCAGTAATGAAAGCCTCTAGAAGTTGGTCTATGTTCCTAAAATGTCTCTCATGTAGTGGTTGAAACCATGTAAGGGTTGTGTTCCTAAGGGTTAGACCAAAAGCATTGTACTACATGAATAGTTCCTCAACTTGTTCAGCTCTCAAGACTTGCCTAAACTCGGCCACATGATCATATGGGTCTCCAGTGCCATCGAACTAATTCTTCATGGGCTTAACCAACTGGGTTGGCCTCAAGGTCCTACTGTGCTCTCTAGGCCTTGGCAAAGGAAAATCATCAGCATTTCTTTGGTTTCTTGGGTCCCTAGGTCTCTCAGTTTCCACTCTATCCATCTCTGTTCTCATCCTTTCTCTTCCCAAGGCGTTGGCAAAGCTTACCTCTGGCCTCTCTCTACTTCTGCCCCTTTGAGCTCCATGAGCTTGGGATGTTCTAGCTCCTTGGTGGCCATAAGAGACATTAGATCTTTGTTGGGGAAAAAAAATTCACCCTTCCAAGTGTAGGCATGCCTAGCATGCTCTGTGACCACAAAGATCCTCTCTGAAGTATTGTCTAAATAGGTCACCTTGCTCGGGCTATCAGGATCTTTGAACTCATAGATTGTGATAATTCCTACCTCATTCGGCTAATCAGGTTTATACCTCCAAAAGGCTTCATCGGTCTCTCTATTTAAGAGCTGATCTATGCTCTTGTTGTCTTGGGGAACCCATTCTGGAGTGATGATTCTAGTCAGGATTGATTTACCTCGAGGGGTTCTGGGCTCTCTTCCTATGTTTCCTTGCTCTAGGTCACCTATGTCCGTTTCTGGGATCACATTACCAAATTCATCTGTCCTATCTGGATAGGTGGTGACCACATACATGGTTCCTTCCTTGTCGAGGTATGCATCATTTTCAAACTTAACTGCTAGGTGTTCGAGTCTAATGGGTTGGTTAGGGTTTTTAATTTGGACCACGACTCTTCTTAGGCCGTCGTCATAGATGCAAGCACCTAATCGGTTGGTCCTAAGGTTTTCCAGTTGAGTCTTGTAGGGACCTTCAACCTTTTTTAAGTAGGCCACACCTAAACTTCCTGTGGTTCTCTCCATTCCATGATACATCTCCGATTCGCTAGTTCCACAATTAGGGTAGTGTGGATAAGCACTCAACTGTTGGGCCCAAGATCTAGCGGTGTGAGTGGCACTTGCCTCTGAGGACCTAAGGCTTTGTCTATCTCTCCGTAGATGTCGTCCTGATCTAAGGTTCATATGCCTAATTGAACAACCCCAATTTTATCCATGTACAACCTTGTTGCAGATCACTTTATATTAGTCACTTGGTTCTTTTTTAGTTGATTATCATGTTTATGCTCTTGTTTGTATCACGTCATCAGGAATACTTGAGTATATTGCCGCACTTTTAGTTGTTTGCACCACTTTAAGTTCTTTCCTTTAAAGTTACCGATCACCAAGAGACTATATTTATGCTTGAACTTGAGTATTCAAGAGTCTTCAACTTGACAAATGCCTATCGTCACCCTGACTAACTTCTAGCACAACTCGCACTTAGCCTAAGCTAGGAATTGAGAGAGGGAGTTGAGAATAATCCAACCTCAAGTTGCTTATCCCTTGCCCTTATAAGCCGAGGAAGTGTGTTCCCAAGCCTGCACTCACTCTTGCCTTGAATGTCGTTCGATGCTCTTAGTGGACCTGTAAAAGTCACAAAGTTAGCTCACGATTAAATTCAATTGACACAACAGACCATTTTCATTCATGTAACTCACAGACCAAATTGCCCTTTGCCTTTATGATTGTTTAGGGTTCTATGGTAGAAACACGGTTCAAGTAGGCTATAAGTCAAACATGATTTTTCTCAATTTACTAGTGTAGGGACCTCACAAAGTGCTAATTACTTGATAACTATGCCCAAAATTTACCCCAAAATTTGGAAATAAAAACCCTAAAAATTTAGCCAAAAATGCATGTCAATTGCGATCGACAGGTCTGTCAATCACGATTGACAGATATGTCCATTGGGGCCTGTCAATCGTGATCGACTATGTCAATCGCGATCGACAGAGTCGGTCGTGGGGTCTGTCAATCGCGATTGATGGTGTCAATTGGGATCGACACTTTTTCTGCAAAATCTGATGTAATTTCAGTCAATCGGGGTTCTATCCATCACGATGGACATGTGGACACGTGAATCTTTGTGTCAATTGTGATATTTGAGTCGGTCATGATCAATGGTGTCAATCGCGATTGACTGAGTCCTACATGGCAGTCCGTCCTGGTCTGTCGGTCATGATGGACAGAGTCTATCGGTCGCGATCGATAGAGTCTGTCGATCATGTGTGTCGGCCGCGAATGTGCTCATCATGTGTGTTGTGGTGGTGCACTTTGTTTTACCAAATGTCCAAGTTTTTTGTCGATCACGATCGATAGAGGTCAACGTCTCGAAGACTGTGTAGAGTTTTTCCGTACCTGTGCAGCCTGTGGGAGATGATGATACAGCTAAAACCTGCAAGAACAATCAAGAAACATGCAAAAACAGCGCACACAAATCGCTCTCTCGCTCTCTCTCACAAGTGAAATGAGGGAAATGGAAAGGGGGAAGATGATATGACCAAAAACTGAATTTTTTTGTGGTGATGAAGATGGAGGTGGGAAATGGTGAGGATGATGATGGTAAAGTAAGAAAGAGAAAAATTAAGGAAAAGTAAAGAAATTACCTACAATTCCAACATCACAACTCTACATCTTACCATCACACGCTCATCCTCAACACTCGATCCCCGGCAATGGTGCCAAAATTTGGTGTAACTCAGTGATGAATCTCACCTCCTTTAATGTCAATCTCGGAAGACATGAGGTTGGTATGAAGACCTTGAACAAGG
Organism: Ceratopteris richardii; assembly: GCA_020310875.1. NCBI lineage: Eukaryota > Viridiplantae > Streptophyta > Polypodiopsida > Polypodiales > Pteridaceae > Ceratopteris > Ceratopteris richardii. Next base: position 135,988,773 of record CM035437.1, read on the forward strand.
GATGGCACAAGTGTGTGGGTGAGAAGCACACAAACATGCACACACATACATACACACACAGACACAAGGCAAGAACAAAGACAGAGACAATGGAGTAACTTCTATTGCAAAAACATTCTCATACAAGTTCAAATCTACAACAAGCTGACTTCAAAAATGAGTTCTCTAGGCTCTTTTTATAGTTTTTGACTAGCTTTGGTCCTGTCCAGACCTAGTGTCCCGCCTAGTTAAAAATTAGGTTCTAAGGCTATTTTGGGGGGCTCAAATGAGCTCTAAAAATTATGAAAATTGGTGCATAAATACTATTAATACTCCTCAAGCTCGATGACTCCTCGGCTTGTACAAAATGGAGTAGGAATAATAAAAAATGATATTTACATTGGTGTGAAGTGACTAAAATCGCTAATTGGGAAATATTAATTCATGAAAAATGATAGGCCTATTTTTTGGATCTCCGTTGACTGCTTTGCCTACTTGGCCCTTCTCTTTGCTCTGATTCTCTTCATTGGCTTCCTTGTCTTGTAAGTCCTTGATTGCCCTGACCACTGCCAACAAAGTGTTATGTACAGTGTTGACAAAGATAGTCAACAACGAAAGATCGGATTGGCACAAACAATTGCATCATGAAATTTGGGCCTTTTGAATGGCTTCCAAGACAGCCATTGGAACTACTCCTTTTAACTTATTATATGGACAGAATGTGATTTTACCAATTGAGTTTTTAATACCTACTCTACATGTAGCACCACAGTATGAGTGGACAGGTCATGAACTATCCAAGCAATTAGACCAAATTGAGAAACTACACGAAACCATACTACAAGGATTCGTGGGAATTTATGCTACTAAAAGGAGGTAGAAAGCATATTATGATGCTTATATCAAAGACAAAGGCTTAAAGGAAGGAGATTTGGTCCTAGTATATACATTGAAGCAACATGCCAAGAAATTGAAGCAACACGGATATGGATCATTACTGGTAAATCGAATCTCAACAAGTGAAGCAGTGAATCTAGCTACACTGGATGGAGATGTACTTCCCAACTACATCAGCAGATGTACAATGAAACGATATATGGAACCATTAACAGACCAAATGTTAGTACAACTTTTGGGAGCACAAAATCGAAAGAAGGAAGAAGAGAGGATTAGAGAAGAAGCACGCAAGGAAGCCTTAAAGCGTATCAAGAGATGAAAACAGTAGATACGACAAAGGGATGGACGATATCTGCAGGGAGAGGGACCTATACCCATGGCCAATTACCAAGTCAATAATACAAGTGTTGGCAGCAGTCAAGGCACCCAAGGACTCACAAGACAAGGAATTCAAAGAAGGGAGTCAGAGCGAAGAGAAAGCACAAGCAGACAAAGTAGTCAATGAAGATCTGGCAAGTAGGCCATCCAAATTTTTCAATGAAGTAATACTTCCTAAATAGTGAATTTAGTCACTCCACACCATTGTAAATACCATTCCACCTTTTTGTAGCTCCATTTTGTGCAAGCCAAGGAGTCCTTGAGCTTGAGGAGCATTAGAAGTACCTACCTATCAATTTTCATATTTTTTAGACTCCGTTTGAGCCCTCAAATATGCCTTAGAACCTAATTTTTAACTAGGCCGGACACTAGGTTTGGACAGGGCCAAAACTAGTCAAAAACTATAAAAAGAGCTAGAGAGCTCATTTTTGAGTTAGGTTGTTGTAGAATTGAACTTGTAAGAGCACTTTTCAGTAATCTAAGAACTCCATTGTTTCTCTCTCTTTGTTCTTGCCTTGTGTGCACGTGTGTGTGTATGTGTGTGCATGTTAGTGTGCTTCTCACTCACACACTTGTGCCATCACTTGTTCGAGGTCTTCATACCATCCTCACGTCTTCCCGGATTGACATTAAAGGAGGTGCTACTTATCACTGAGCTACACCAAATTTTAGTGCCGTTGCCGGGGATCGAGCCTTGAGGACGAGCGTGTGATGGTAAGACGTAGAGTTGAGGCATGGAGTCATAGGTATTTTCTTCACTTTTATCTATTTTATTTTTTTTTCTCCACCGTCTTCATCACCATCATCATCATCACCATCTCCCACCTCCATCTCCATCATTGCGACATTTTCCGTTTTTTGGTCATATCACCATATCCATACCTTTCCCCTCATTTCACTTGTGAGAGAGCGAGAGAGCATTTGCATGCTTGTGCTTTTCTGTGTTTTTTGAGATTTTCTGCAGGAATCAGCATCCCCAGCAGCTGCACCAGCTCCAGCAGGTAAAAAATTTGACTGTGCAGGTCCCGAGGCGTTGACCTTTGTCAATCGCGATCGACAGAAAAATTGACCTTTTTGCAAAATAAAGTGGATAATCATGATGTGTAGGCTTAGAGCATCCTAAATCTATGTTTAAAATTTCAAAAACCCTCTGTTTCCTGTCAGTCGTGATCGACACGTCAATCGCGATCGACAAAGGACGACTGTTGGCATACAAAGCAACAAAGGAGTCATGCACAATACGGCAACAAGGCCAGATCATTTTTTCCCATAGATTATGTACAACCCAAGTGATTTTAATCACTACACAAACATTGTAAATCCCGTTTTTGGTAGATTAGACTCCATTTTGTGCAAGCCGAGGAGTCCTCGAGCTTGAGGAGTATTAGAAGTACCATCGTACCAATTTTCATAATTTTTAGACTTCGTTTGAGCCCTCAAATAAGCCCTGGAACCTAATTTTTAACTAGGCCGGACACTAGGTCTGGACAGGGCCAAAAGCTAGTCAAAAACTATAAAAAGAGCTAGAGAGCTCATTTTTGAGGATAGATTGTAATTGAAACAAACTTGTAAGAGCTTTTGAAAGTAATCTAAAGAACTCCATTGATTCTCTCTCTTTGTCTTGCCGTGTGTGCGCGTGTGTGTGTATGTGTGTGCATGCTTGTGTGCTTCTCACTCACGCACTTGTGCCGCTACTTGCTCGAGGTCTTCATACCATCCTCACGTCTTCCCGGATTGACATTAAAGGAGGTGCTACTCATCATTGAGCTACACCAAATTTTGGCGCCGTTGCCGGGGATCGAGCTTTGAGGACGAGCGTGTGATGGTAAGACGTAGAGTTGACGCGTTGGAGTTGTAGGTATTTTCTTCACTCTCATAGATTTTCTTTTACTTTCTTCACCATCTTCATCACCATCATCATCATCACCATCTCCCACCTCCATCTCCATCATCGCGAAAATTTCTGTTTTTTGATCATATCACCTTCCCCACCTCATTTCCCTCATTTCACTTGTGAGAGAGAGCGAGAGAGCGAATTTGCATGCGCTGTTTTTGCATGTTTCTTGAGCTATTTTGCAGGTTTTTTGCTGTACCATCATCCCCAGCAGTGTGCGCAGGTACGACAGGCTCTGCACAGGTCCCGAGACGACGATCTCTGTCTATCGCGACAGACAGAAAATCTTAACATTTTGTGAATGCATGATTAGCACTGTAACCTACACCTTGAGGGCACTCTAGATCACTAGAAGTTTTTCAAAAATTTGCATTTTTTCAGTCTATCGCGACAGACACCGTCTATCGCGACAGACACTGTCTATCGCGACAGACACCGTCTATCGCGACAGACAGAGACCCACGACAGACAGCGTCTATCGCGACAGACAACGTCTATCGCGACAGACAGAATTTCACGACAGATAGCGTCTATCGCGACAGACACCGTCTATCGCGACAGACAGAAATCCGCGACAGATAGCGTCTATCGCGACAGACAGAAATCCGCGACAGATACCGTCTATCGCGACAGACACCGTCTATCGCGACAGACCGAATTTCACGACAGATAGCGTCTATCGCGACAGACACCGTCTATCGCGACAGACAGAAATCCGCGACAGATACCGTCTATCGCGACAGACACCGTCTATCGCGACAGACAGAATTCCGCGACAGATACCGTCTATCGCGACAGACACCGTCTATCGCGACAGACAGAAATCCACGATAGATAGCGTCTATCGCGACAGACACCGTCTATCGCGACAGACAGCCCCCACGATAGATTGTGTCTATCGCGACAGACACCGTCTATCGCGATAGACAGGCATATTCGGCAAAAAATTAAGGAGTGAATTTTTGGAAATTTAGGCTAAATTTTGGGCATATTTGCACTTTCATGTACTCATATACTTACGAAGGCCTTAGAAATTGCATTAAAACCCCCGAAAGGTTCTGTCTGTCTAGTAACCCCCTAAACCCTGAACGGTCATAACTTTTGCGTACGAAATCCATTTTCTGAGCTCTAGGGCTTGTCAGAAAGCTCGTGACATATACTACACGCCCTCAACTGTTTTTTATAAGAATATCGCGTTGATTTTTAGATAGGATATTTGGAAGTTGACACACAGAGGGATAGGAACACCAAGGGAGCTCTAGAGGAAATTTCTAGCAATACCGAAGGGGGAACAAGGGCCATTAAAAAAGTGTCTGAAATAAATTGTCTGTCAATTGAAAGGTCTACTTGGAGCTAATCTTGGGATTTATGCAGGCCTATTGAGAAGCAACTGAGAGTATCCAAGCAAGGGTGTTACGCACGCTTGAGAATCAACTTCTCGAGCTCTAAAGAGCAAGGTTCGGCAAGAAAGGTCGGAATATTCTCAACTCTTCTTCGTCAATTCCTAGCTTAGGCTAAGAACGATTAGAAGTAGGAGTAAGTCAGGGCGACGATAGGCCACTATCAAGTTGAAGACTACCTAAAAACTCAAGTTCAAGCTAAAAACTTAATCTCTGTACTGTCGACAACATAAAGGAAAGAACCTAACGTGGAACGATCAACCTGAAAGTGCGAAGAACATTCAAGTATTCCTAACGACGTAATAACAGATAAGACTTTAAACACGAGGAATAACTAAAAAGAATCAAGTAACTGATACCAACTGATCGGCAACGAGATTGTACTCTGAAAAAAAAATTGGGCTAATCCGTTAGGCATATGAACCTTAGATCAGGACGACACCTAGTAAGGGAGAGACAAAGCCTTAGGTCCTCTGAGGCTAGTGTCAATCACACTGCAAGGTCTTGGGCTCAACAGTTGAGCCACCACTCTCATTACCCTAGCTCTGAGACCAGTGAGTCGGAAATGTCTCAAGGTATGGACAGACCTACGGGAAGTTCAGGAGTGCCTTATTTGTACAGGGTGGAAGGCCCTTACAAAACACAGTTGGAATACCTTAGGACCAACCGATTAGGTGCGAGTATCTATGAGGACGGCCTAGGAAGATCTGTGGTCCAGATTAAAAACCCTGATCAATCCATTGGACTAGAACACCCAGCTGTCAAGTTTGAAAATGGTGCATACCTGGACAAAGAAGGAACTATATATGTTGTCACTAGTCACCCTGATAGGACAGATGACTTCGGGAATGTAATCTCAGAAGCGGACTTAGGTGACCTAGAACAAGGGAACATGGATGCGGAACCTAGAACCCCTCGAGGTAAATCAGTTCTCACTAGGATTATCACGCCTGAATGGGTCCCCCAAGACAACAAGAGCATAGAGTTGCTCCTCAATCGAGAAACTGATGAAGCCTTTTGGAGGTATAAGTCTAATCAGCCAACGGACATAGGAAATATCATGATCTGTGAGTTTAAGGATCTGGATAGCCCAGGCAGAGTGACGTACTTAGATCATGCTTCGGAACGGATCTTTGTGGTGACAGAAAATGATAGGCATGCCTACACTTGGAAGGGTGAATTCATTTTCCCCCAACCAAGATCAAATGTATCCTATGGTCACCCTGGAGCTGGAACATCCCAGGCTCATGGTATGCAAAGAGACAGAAGTAAAGATAGACCAGAAGTAAGTTTTGCCAACCCAGTGGGCAGAGAAAGAACGAGAACAGAGACGAATAGGGTAGAACCCGAGATGCATAGAGCCCACAGGAACCAAAGAAATGTAGATGGATTCCCTCTGCCGAGACCTAGAGAGCACACAAGAACTTTGAGACCCACTCAGCTAGTTAAGTCCATGAAGAATTACTTTGACGGCACAGGAGATCCCTATGATCATGTGGCGGAGTTCAAGCAAGTCTTGAGAGCTGAACAAGTGGAAGATCTGTTCACGCAGTACAATGCCTTCGGTCTAACCCTTAGGAACACGGCACTTACATGGTTTCAGCCATTAGATGAGCGTCAGTTCAGGAGCATAGATCAACTCCTAGAGGCATTCATTGTAGAGTTCTCTAAGAGTGGCATAAGACACAATACATCCTCATTAATTCACAGCTTCAAACAGACCCCCCAAGAGACTGTCAGATTGGCCGGAAGGAGATTTAGACAATATCTTGAAAGGTGCCCTATTTCGGAGCTACCCACATCCGCTAAACAAGTAGCCTTATTCCTTGATGGATTGCTGAGTACGAAATTGAGATCCTATGTGTATCTGAAGGACCCTAGGACCATAGAAGAATGTGTACGCATGTGCATTGACATTGAAGATAACCTAGGGGAAGAGCTAGAGCTTTCCAAAATCTACAAAGATTCAGATAGTGCATCTAGTCACTCTTCCACGCAATCCACATCAATTGAGGAACTCGCAGAGAAAGTGGCCCAGAAATTAGGAGTAACTAGCAAACAAATTCCAAGGTTTGCTCCTGTGAAAAGGTGCTATACATGCGGTGGTGACCATATGGCGAACGTCTGTCCCATTATGGCTCAACCCCAAGTAAACCCTAGTAGCCAGTACTGCACCATAGAACGGAGATACACCAACCACACCGCACAAGATTGCCCATACAACAAGCAGGCGGTTAGGCAACCCTACCCTCAGCCCTACCAACAAGGCAGATACCAGAACCAGTACCCTCCACAACCATATGGCAGACCACAACAAAATTTCCAACCTCAATATCAAAACCAACAAAGGCCTCAGCCTGTGCTAGCACAACAACCCCCAGCCCCAGCTAATGTGATTCCGGTAAAGTATACTGCTGCAGAAGAGAACCTGAATAGAGCTATAGTCCCAGTAACACCCTTGATCTTTGAAAATGACCCAAGTGATCATAGCTTTGATTCTACCCATGTGGATAGCCCCCAGGCTTACTACATGCAGTCTCCAGAACATGGCGAGTCCTACTATGGTGAAGAGCCAAACGAACCTAGTTGGGAGTCAGATTACACGAACGTCATGTATGCAAATCCCAATCCTAGGCCTCAATCTAGGCAAGTCAGACCTCCATTCCCAAGAGGACCGTGCTAAGATGCCAAGGTGATCACCTCATTCGTGATTGTCCCTTACCTCCGCCTACACAAACTCAGTCTGTGACTATCCAAGGCTTTTGCCAAGACTGCGGAAAAGAGCATCTCTTACGAGATTGCCCTAAGAACCCCAATAGCATGCCTAAAATCACCCCTATCAACGTTGTTGGGTTAGTGGTAGACTCCTCAGGAAGTGTCACTTCCACTGCACCAGTACAGGTAGTCACTCGAGCTCAAGCTTTGCAGCAAAACCAAGGGGTAGGCCAGGAAAAGAGCCCAGATGCTAGCGATACTGAGAGCCAAAATAAAAAGAGAACAAGAGCTTGGAAAGATAGCCGCGAACGTATGAAAAGGCAATGGGCAAAGAAGATGAGTGAACTTGAGGAAAGTCTACGAGAAACCAAGGCTAAAATCATAGAGATCACATCTCAACCGCACTCTCACACATTCCCACCGCTACCATCCCCATCACCCTCCATCCCTTCACCCTCTAAGACAGCCCACGTAACCCACCCACCACCCCAAACAGGATCGGTATTAGCTGATCCCACTCCCGAAGACATAGACATGATGCTTAAAGCATATCAGGCCAGAATCCAAGAAGGGCCAAACGTCACGGATCATGACAAGTGCTATCCTAGAGCTGACCTAGAGATAGAAAGAACCAAACTATGCGCGAAAATGGTCGCATTGGCTCAGACTATGTTTGAAGCCAGTCGCCTTTTCAATTACTCAGGCTCAGCCAAAACACAATTACACTTGGATGGATTCCTAGAGAAGTTAGAGAGGATAATTGCAAGATCTGACAAGGAAGAAAAAAATCAAGACCAAGAAAAAGCAAGCAAAAACAGGAATCATTCCCAATCAGAAGTGTATGTGGCCAATGCCCCTAAACCGGACAACTTCCCCTCCTTAGAAAGAATAGAGAGGCCAATAGCACAGCCAGAAAAGGAACCTACCCCTCAAAGAAAGGAAAGGGCAAGAGAACGGGTAAGCCAGCCTCTTCAGGAAGCCCGTGGGCCTCCTCAAGAAGCTTATCTTCCCCCCCAAAAGGCAGATGAGCCTCCCTCGAAAGCTCAAGTACCTCCACAGGTTGCCTACATTCCTTCTCAGGGAATGTGTGAGCCTGTTCGGAAAAGTAATAGAATAAGTAATCTTCCCCAAGAAGCTTGTGCTCCAGCCATTTGCGAGAACGAGGAGAGAGTCAACAATAGAATCAGCCCTCCTTCACAGGTTGCTTATGCGCCCAATTCTACGGAGCCAGACACTTCTTCTTCTATGAATCGGTTTGCACCAGACTTCCTACGAGAGATTCAAGAAGACAAATGGGATAACGAAAGCGAGGTCGCCCCTCCTTTTGAACTTGTGGACGATGCACACGACCAATTCCCACAAGACATCCCATCTATTTACGGGGAGCATGAGAGTGTTCAGTCTCACGAGAGATTAGACTTTGAGTCGAATTCCATACAAGAGCTACCCCACTTCACAGGCCCATGGGAAGCAAAGTCCACATGTATGAGAGCACCCACAGTCATGGTGAGGAACGACGACTCAGTCATTCCTAGGAACACAGAGGTAGTGAAGAACACTAATGTGCAGTGTAATCTCAAGTTAGAAGAGCTACTCAAGGTTAGACCTGAATTATGGAAACATGTAGCCAAACAAGTACCAGAGATAGCAAAACCTCGTTCCCAGGTAGGATCCCATAGGACAATGCCAGAAATTCCCTTGGATAAGATAGGGGATATGTGTGAAGGTGAAGAAGGGAACACCTATCTTCCCATCACCTACCAGGACTACACCACGAAGGCAATTTTGGACTCAGGTGCAGGAGTTGCAATTGCCACCACCTCCTTATGGAAGCGTTGGGGCAAGCCAGCACTCAGGCCAACGAGGATGAAATTGCAAATGGCCGATGGTCATATTGAGAAACCCTTAGGATTGCTAGAAGGAATAACTCTCACCACTTGTGGTGTTGAGTTCGAGCATAGTTTTGCTATATGTGACTTCAGCAAAAATCATGCCTATGAGATGATTTTAGGAAGACCATTCATGCGACAGTTGCAAGTGGTACAGGATTGGGGAACCAATTCTTTGTACCTGCAGCACTTAGGTGTTACAACCAAAGTCAATCTCAAAGATTACTCTCATAGGGATGTACCTCCTATCCAGTGGAATCCCATCCATAGAGCTAAAGATGACACAGAATCGGTGCATTCCATGGGGTCTGGATCCTCATGGATGCATGAAGACACCCACTTATGGATGTGCAAGGTAGCAGTAGAGGAAGAGAAGAGAGAGAAAGCCAGAGAGGTAGGTGCAAAAGAAACCCATAGATCAATCCAAGACCCAGCCTATGCACCTGTAGTTTTTCCAGACGAAGAATTTGAACCTCACGGTTGGGCAGAAATCTTAGCAACAATGGACGTAGCCATCAACGAAGAACAATGGACACCTCACTGTGATGAGGATGGCTATGATATTTCAGTCTTCTCCATAGAGCCAATCATGGGAGAGGCAGTTCTAGAAGAATGCGAACCTAGCCCTGATGCATTTGAGGACGCAAGTGACTCCGATCTAGAGTCAATCATTATGGACCCACCATTTGCATCAGATGAAGAATACTTCCATGAAGTAGAATTTCAACCCCAGAGGTATGGAGAGGTTACAAATGATGTAAGATTAGCAACGCATATGACCCCAAGGGAAGAAGGAAAGAAACGAAAGAAGAAAGAAGTCTCACCAGAGGAGGAAGAATCTTTGTTTGAGGTCCCAGAAAATTTTAAGAAGTATGAGATAGATGACAGGAGAGTCATGATAAGAATGCCTAAACGGGAGGCACAATCAGGAGAGGCCTATGATAACAAAGAAACCACCAAGAAAATAGTAGTGGCCCTAGAAGAAGGAGAGGAGAGATGCACGTATATAGGCCATGACCTGACAGAAGAAGAAGAGCACGAATTGATTGCCTTGCTAAGAGAATACAGAGATGTATTCGCTTGGAGTTACAAGGATTTGAAAGGGGTTGACCCGGACATATGCTCGCACACCATCCCCATGACCTCAGATGCCAAACCCTCTAAGCAAAAGCCTTATACATATAACGATAATTACACTGCTAAGATCAAAGAAGAGATAGATAGATTGGTTGAAGCTGGATTTATCTATGAAATCGAGCACACTGAATGGGTATCCCCCATCGTAGTGGTGCCCAAGAAGAATGGCAAGCTGCGTGTGTGCATTAACTTGAAAAAGGTTAATGCAGCCACAATCCGAGATAACTATCCGCTTCCCATCACAGAACATCTCTTAGAAAGAGTGGCAGGCAAGGAAGTGTACAGCTTTCTTGATGGATTTTCTGGCTACAATCAAGTAGCCATAGCTCCAGAGGATCAGCATAAGACAGCCTTTGCCACAGAATGGGGCATTTTTGCTTTTAGAGTAATGCCATTTGGGCTTACCAACGCACCAGCTACCTTCCAGAGGCTGATGTGCCATGTGTTTAAGGAGTTCCTAAGGAAGAGTTTAGAAGTCTATGTTGATGATCTTTGTGCTCATTCCAACATTAGACAAACCCATATCCCTGAACTCAGACAAATCTTTGACAAATGTAGAGAATATCAAGTCTGCCTGAACCCAGAAAAGTGCGTTTTTATGGTCAGGCAAGGCAAGATTCTAGGACACATAGTGTCAAAGAATGGCATATCTACAGACGAAGAAAAAGTGAGAGCCATAGCAGAGCTACCGAAGCCAAAGAATGTCAAGGAAGTACAAGCTTTCATGGGGCACTGTGGTTATTACCGACGATTTATACACATGTATGCTGTCATTGCAAAGCCCATGTACGGACTTCTGACAAACTTTGAGTGGACGGATGAATGTGAGAATTCCTTCCAAGAGCTTAAACGAAGATTATGTTCAGCACCAATCTTGACCACACCAGATTGGAATAAGCCATTCCATGTTCATGTTGATGCATCCAATTACGCTATTGGATGTGTGCTTGCACAACCTACTGGTGAAGGTAATATGGATCTTCCAATTGCCTATGCCAGTAGACAATTGAATGCGGCTGAACGGAATTACACCACTACAGAGAGAGAAGGCTTAGGCATGGTATATGCAGTTAAGAAATTTAGACACTATTTGCTTGCAAATAAGTTTAAATTTTTTACTGATCATCAGGCATTATTATATCTTGTAAACAAGCCATGCAATACAGGAAGATTAGTGAGATGGTTTCTCTTGCTAATGGAATATGACTTTGAGGTTGTGGTAAGAAAAGGTAGGACTCATTTGAGAGCTGATCATCTCTCTAGGCTCACATCGGGAGAAGCCCCACAAGGAGTATCAGATGACCTTCCTGATGCTTACTTGTTTAATCTGGAAGTTGTACCGCAGTGGGCTAAGCCATTGGTACCAGTATTGACATACGGGCCTAACCATCCTGTGGTAAACACACGGAACAGAGAGGTTGTAAAAGCCCAAAAATACCACATCATGGCAGGAAGCATGTACAAGCACACAGATCAAGGGATCTTGGCTTGTTGCGTAGAAGAGGATGAGTATGCTAAATGGTTACAATTAGCACATGTAGGTGCATTAGAGCAACACCATTCAAAGCAACGAACTTTACAGACTCTAAAGAGATTCGGAGTGCACTGGCCAACTATGGAAGCGGATGTCCAAAAGTTGTGTAAGGAATGCCCAATCTGTTGCACTAAACCACCGGTGGAACATGCCACTCTCTATCAAGTATCCATTGCGCCAGATTGGAGCGAACCACTAGTATCATTCCTGAGGACAAACACATTCCCTCCAGACACGACTCTGGCTAGGAAAAGGAGTTTAGAACAAGAAGCTTTGGATTACTCACTCATAGGTGATAATCTATATAAGCGCGGTAAAGATGGTTACCTGAGGTTATGTGTCCATGAAAGTGAATATCTCAAGATCTTGGAAACTGCTCACCAAGGGGTAGCAGGAGGACACTTTGGACCAGATCGGGTGATCAAGGCAATAATGTTTGCGGGCTTCTGGTGGCCTACCCTTCACATGGATGCACATACCTATGTGAAACGGTGTGATGTCTGTCAGAGGACCCAGTATCCTATACGCAAAGATGAGATGCCACTGAAACCTATGATGGGTGGACGTGCATTCTCTAAGTGGGGAATAGACTTCATAGGTCCTATTAATCCCCCAGCTAAGGGTTCTCATGCGGAATACATCATTGTGGCAACAGATTATCTCACCAAGTGGGTAGAGGTAAAAGCTACAACCAAGAACGATGCTCAAACAACGGCCAAATTCTTGTTTGAGAATGTATTCACGAGATATGGACTACCTATAGAGCTTGTAAGTGATAGAGGCACTCATTTCTTGAATGAAGTTATTGAAAATCTACTCCAAGAATTCTTGGTAATACACAAGAAGTCTGCCCCTTATCACCCTCAAGCTAATGGTCAAGCTGAGAGCACTAATAAGATTTTATGCAATGTACTGACGAAATTAGTGAACACTAAACGCTCTGATTGGGACAAACAGCTACACCATGCTGTTTGGGCATACCGAGTGGCCTACAAAACGGTACTCCAAGCCACTCCCTTTCAGATGGTATTCGGTCAAAACGCTGTGTTACCCTTGGACTTCTTGATCCCTACATTGAGAGTAGCACGAGAGCACGAATGGACAGGTCATGAGCTCTCCTCTAGGATCTTTGACCTTGAACGATTAGGAGAAACAAGACTGAGAGCCGCTGCAGGGATATATGCAGCCAAGAAGAGACAGAAGGCATACTTTGATGCCCACGTGAAGGATAAAGGCTTGAAAGCAGGAGATCTAGTCTTAGTCTATACACTAAAACAACACGCGAGGAAGCTAGAAAAGAGAGGCTACGGACCTATGATCATCAATAGGATCTCCACGAGCGGAGCAGTACAATTGGCCACATTAGAGGGTGATGTTCTCCCAAATTATATTAGCGGTTGCAGAGTCAAGTTGTATCAGGAACCCCTCACGGAGGAAATGCTCAGTCGACTCAACACTGCTAAGAAACGCAAAGAGGAAGAAAAGCGAGTTCGAGAAGAAGCTCAAGCTGAAGCTTTAGAACGCATCAGAAGGATGAAATTACGAAGGCAAGGTAGAGATCAGCCTGGAGCGAATGACTATGCAGACCAAGGATTTCCTATGGCCATGTGTGAAGTTGCAGGAACAAGCTCGCATAGGATAATTGATAGACGTCCTTTCATAACCATAGGTATAGGACAAGGAAAGAGTGCAAGGACCGTAAGAGCCTTGATTGACTCAGGTGCTGCCACTAGCGCTGTTAAGTTGTCTTACTGTCAAGAGTTACAGTTAACTGTCCATCCTGTGGAAGCATATCTCATAGGATTGGGAGGCGTGGAAACCCCTTGCATGGGCGAGGTGGAACTTCCCCTCTACATTCACGATGAGGCAATGACCGTTAAAGTACTAGTGTGTCAAGATGAGGATCTCACTGAACCCCTCGTCTTGGGTCAGGATTGGATCTATGACCAAGCAGTCAATCTAAACCTAAGAAGTGGACTTCTCCAGGTTTGGCTCAATCATAGTCGAGTTACAGTAGAATTAGACAATGGAGCACTCAAGGAACTAGGAAAGGCACAGACTCCTGGTCCTTCCAGGGGTACACATGAAGATGACCATACTGTTCTTGTTCAAAACCTTGTGTTGCAGAAGAATGACATTTGCAAAAAAGGAGTCAGGGATGCAACGGATCTCCCTTCTTTTCCAAAGGCCAGAAGGAGGCAGCAACCAAAGGCGGATCACAAGCAGAAGAAGCAGAGTACTACTTATGTCCGAGATCAAAAATATCTGCGCAGCGGAATGTCCCAGCAAATAAACCAGGTATGGGTGCGGAAAGGCGAACGACCGGGTGCACCACCGTCAACTACGCGGGCAAAAGCTCTTATTAGTAACCAACAACACGACACTAATAAGGAGTCTTTCAGAAATTCTTCTGCTAAAGTAAAATCTATTTGGGTGCCCAAGAAGTCGATGAAGGCAAGCCCACAATCTAGACAAATTTGGGTGCCTAAGGCTTGCTTGAGGGCACAAGTAGTTAAGCCAAGGCCGCAACCTATGCAGCATAACCCATCTACGAGTACCACCAGAATTCCCTCGTGCTCAACACTTAGGAACACACAAAGACCCATGAGTATGCATGTAATCACTTATAAGTGGGTCCCTAAAAGGCCCCATTCCCAAACAGCGACACCGACACAGCTCTCTGGAGTCTCTACGAAACCGAAAGCAAAGCCCATCCACTGCATTTGGCAGTCTAAGATCTGTAATAAACCCCCCGACCCCGATTTGTAAATTCACCCCACTTACTAACGGCATTAGTCTCCTAGGAATACACAAACGTTAACTACACTCACTGTCTTCGTGCACTTACTAACCACTAACTCACCATCTACCTCATGTTAATGTTGTAACGGGGACAACAACGGATTTATTCTGTCCATTACGATGTTAACACATGATTCTATATTCTCACAGAATCAGAAGGCAAGAAGAAAAATGGCAGAAGCGACAGGTTCGGGCTCACAAGTAGGGATACTTACTGCAGGAATTGATGTGGATAGCCTACCCGTGGATGTGCCCCCGACTGAACGACCAGTGGAGATGCAACACCTCCAGCAACTCCCGGTGCCAGATCCACCTACAGGAATCACGAAAAGAGTTCATGCGAATTCTCATTGGTTCAATGGCATGCCCGGTCCATTAGGTGAGGCCAAGTATATCTGGGAGTCTAAATGCGAGTATGACAGATCATGGGTGCGATTCCAATTTTTCTCCAAGGAGTTCGAGACTTTACAGAACACAGAAGATCTACAGATCATATGGCAACGAGCAGGATTGGCGGAATATTTTGAAGCCCCACTACCTAAACCCGATCTCCTCCGATGTTACTATTTGGTCTCCACATTACAAGCTAATGAAGATAAGGACCAACCCGGATCATTTGTTCTCCCCTCATTGCTGGGCAACAACGAGTTGAAGAGGTTTGAACTTACTGTGGAGTTGGTAAGCGACGCTTTAAATATGCATGGCACGCATGTACCCTCAGAAAAGGATGCTCTCGTCCCCACCAACATGAAGGACAGGAAACTAGTGAAGCTGAAGGACATGGCAGCACTCACCCCAAATGTGTCCATCCCTCTCCGAATGTGCATGCAACATTTCGCCTTCCCCGGTCAAGACCGATTCACGCAACCACACAAGAAGATCTGGTTTGCTCTCTACTTGGCGGAAGCAGGTGCGTTACCTATTAAGCTACCAGTGTGGATTATAGATCAGCTGTATGAAGCAAACAAACGGGCATCTAGGAAATTAGTGGTGAACGGATGCTGTGCACTCACACGCATCATTTATCGATGCTTGGCATATGATGTCCCCATTGAGCGCGCCTTAACTTGGGCACAATTACAAATGTTTAAAAGGCTCAAGACATCCACACATCAGTCCAAGCGCATGAGGGGCGCGATCCCTTGTGTCCAGACAAGGGAAGTCCTGACTACTCCTGAGGCATCACCATTAAGAGAGGGCACGGTACCTCCCTTTACCATTAGGATACCCAGGTCGGAATCCGACACTACGACACAACCTACCCCATCGGCTCCTCCTGTCACACCTGAATTCGAATTTGCTGCCACTGGAGAGGCTGAAGGACTGGACCCCCAGGATTTCGAAGCATTCCTACAAAGCACACAATTCTCTGATGTGGAGTTTTATTCAGAGGCAGAGGAGCAGGGCACATCCTCACGAAGAAGAAGAAAGTCTACAGACGGTAGACATGTCCATTGGAGTGACACTCAGGAAAGTCAACAACACGGACACCCAGAAGAAGAAGAAGCGTATGAAGAAGAGACCACTGAAGCCCCAGCATATACAGCCGAACTCCGAAGGCTGTATCAGATTATGGAAAGAGTACGATCGCAGCAATTACTCACTGAACAGAGCAGCAGAGTACTTATGACTCAGTTGTTGGAAGAAGCGGGAGTTGACTCAGAGTACAGGGAGGGTCTCTTATTGATGGCAGAAACATATAGAGTTGTAGAAGCTGTGCGCACTGCCATTCAGAGGCCTTCAGTTCAATATGACCCACGAAGGTTCCAGACACGACCTCGCTCAGGTAAAAATATACAAATTCCCGTTACAGTTGCAGAAGAGCCGACTACTACACCTGAAACTATCAGAACAACCTCCCAGACAGCTAGCCAACAGCACCCAGCCACCCATGAGGAGTCCACCGAACCACTACCACCTACTCCCCCACCATCACCTCCTAGAAGAGAAACAGTAGAAACCACATCGACTACTCAACCCACCGACCCCACCTTCATCTTCCGTACTCCGATCTCCAGTGCCACCCTATTCTCTACCACTGATAATCCTATCTTCGAAGACAACCCCAACACTACACAATCCGCCGAACCCCTCCTAGACCCTGCCCTAGGGCAACCATCCCCAACGCCCTCAGCCACGGGTCATCCTGACCCTAGATCCACATTCATGGGCTTCCCTGCTACCACGCAACCCTTTCAGCCCTCCTCAAATTTACGACCCCAACCCCCGATATCCCTCTCTCCATTTCTACAATCCCTCCAGGACATCTTTGCTAGGGCTTTTCAACCAGGCCCTCAACCATTCCCTGTCTTTTCAGCTCCCCACCCCACTTCACATCTATTCACCACTTCCACACACACACCACCTACCATACCAGTGTATATGGCAGGCCCCACACTAACACCCACTCCTGAAGGGATGGACATTTCACCACCCACGGCACCTCCACCCACGGTTTCACCTCCTCCCATTCCCCCTCCACCAATTTCACCCACACACACAACTTTCGTAGACACATCATTCACTTTCTCCCCTCCCCAATTACCTTCCCATGCATCTTCCACGGTAAACACCCCCCACTCATCTATAGGTAATGCATTGGACACCATGTTGGCTTGTATATCAAATTTAAGAACAGATTACATTCAGCTCCAGCAACAAAACGCACGCCTGCAAGAGCACTCAGCGACACTACAGCTCCGCCTTGCGGTACTAGAAGAGGAGAACGCTCGCCTCCACACACAGTTCCAAACCCTCCAAGACGCCCATAATATATTGGAGGTACAGCTACAGAACGTAGATCAAGAAGCAGTGCAGGTGGTAGAAGGTCACCTACGAACACAGCTGGAACGCAACTCAAAACTTCAGCGAAATATGGCGCTACTTAAACGCCATCTTGCGGCTGCTCAGGAAGAGAACAGACGTCTGCAAATACAAAATCAAGAGAACCTGGAGGCAGCTATTGAGAGCACACCGGGGGCACCCATCAGCCCATCCAAGTTTCAAGCAGTGACCCCCGATAATATCAAGATTATATTGGAAGATTATGCCATGCTGCTCGAAGCACATGATAAGCTATCGGAGGAGCTAGGACAACTGAAGCAGGAACACCAACAAGGCCCAACAGCTGCCCCGCCAACCACCCCCTCTGCGGCTTCGCTTCTCTCCGACGCAGAGGCCATAAAAGATCTCCAGAAACAGGTAACTGAATTGCAAACACGCCTACTACAATATGAGAGGCCATCTTCCCCTCCGGAGGCTCCCACGGACGAAGAAGTTGTGCAAATTCCTGTGGAACAAACGTTTGATGAAGAATATGATCCGCAACCATTCCCAGGAGGCCAACAAACAGAAGAAGCGCAGGACACGTTCGAGGCACCACGGCCGCCATGGTTACGACAAGTGGAGGAAATAGGGACCTCGCATGAAGAGCGCACCGTAGTGCAAAATCAGGCTATGAGGGTCATAGAGGAGACTGTTTTACAATCAGATTACTTCAAGAACTTGTCATCGAGACGCCTGATTCTCTCATCGGAACTCCAGTACAGGCCATATTATATTATCTTGGCTGATTATAATGCAGAAATACAAAGAGTCACGGGTCAGATTCCTACTTTTGCGACCCAATTTCAACCCGAAGACCTTCCTCCAGAGGTGCGAAAAGGCAAGATTCGTCAACCAACATGGCGGCAGAAACTTTTAGAGACTTATCCAGAAATGCTACGCACATGGAACAACGCGCCGTTGCACCTCCTGTACAACCCATGCTACGGTCCAGTCCCCCGCCGCAGGTCGTGGAAGGCATTTAATATCAAGGTACAGAACAATGTGCAATGCAAGGAATGGCTGAACTACCCGTACATCGTGCCACCACAAGGACCACCATCGGTAGCATATATGATGGGGACCATTCGCCACTGGATGCCGCGCTTGAAGCCCATGCAAGATGTAGCAGCACAAATGATGCTTAAAATCTTAGATATGATGCAAGTAGTGCTGAAGACCTTTAGAAATGCAGCCGCACCACAGGTACGTCTTCCGGGGTTTAGCAATGGAAATTACGACTTGGTGTATGACATGAGCACCACCCCCAGTATCCGTGTGGCTTACGCTTGGCATGCACGCATCAAGTACCTCCCCGCCTGCTACAAACAGACCTTCGAAGAAATGTTCAGATCAGGTTTCTGGGAGTACCACTCGGAGATTTTCGCACCAAAGCCGACACATCTGCTTCAACTGTTTGCTTGTGAACAAGCAATGTATTCAGAGTACTACACCACCCCGCAACCAGAAACCCCCGGTGCAATAAATTGGGAGGCATTGGAAGCCGATCTAGCAAGAGGCTTAAGGATAGGAGAACATGAACTGGCCACCAATGTCATCCAATATTACATCGACCACCCGCGCGAACAAAGGTCTGTCAGGGGCGACAGACGCTAGGAAGGGGGGAGTGTTGGCATACAAAGCAACAAAGGAGTCATGCACAATACGGCAACAAGGCCAGATCATTTTTTCCCATAGATTATGTACAACCCAAGTGATTTTAATCACTACACAAACATTGTAAATCCCGTTTTTGGTAGATTAGACTCCATTTTGTGCAAGCCGAGGAGTCCTCGAGCTTGAGCAGTATTAGAAGTACCATCGTACCAAATTTCATAATTTTTAGACTTCGTTTGAGCCCTCAAATAAGCCCTGGAACCTAATTTTTAACTAGGCCGGACACTAGGTCTGGACAGGGCCAAAAGCTAGTCAAAAACTATAAAAAGAGCTAGAGAGCTCATTTTTGAGGATAGATTGTAATTGAAACGAACTTGTAAGAGCTTTTGAAAGTAATCTAAAGAACTCCATTGATTCTCTCTCTTTGTCTTGCCGTGTGTGCGCGTGTGTGTGTATGTGTGTGCATGCTTGTGTGCTTCTCACTCACGCACTTGTGCCGCTACTTGCTCGAGGTCTTCATACCATCCTCACGTCTTCCCGGATTGACATTAAAGGAGGTGCTACTCATCATTGAGCTACAACGACGGATTGTCAATTGCGATCCACACATCATCGCGATCGATAGAGTCAACGACTAATTGACCACGACCGACAGACTTTATGTGCGCCATGTGTCAATCGTGATCGACCCATCGATCACGATCGACCCATC
Organism: Ceratopteris richardii; assembly: GCA_020310875.1. NCBI lineage: Eukaryota > Viridiplantae > Streptophyta > Polypodiopsida > Polypodiales > Pteridaceae > Ceratopteris > Ceratopteris richardii. Next base: position 136,008,550 of record CM035437.1, read on the forward strand.
AATCGCGACCGACAGCCCTGACGGACCTGTCAATCATGATCGACAGAGTCAACAATGGTTTGACCATGACCAACAAAGCCCTCGCGTGACACCTATCAATTGCGATTGACCCATCAATCGCGATCGATCAGTGAATTGCGACTTACTAATTCAACGACCCTTTGACCATGACTGATTGAATTTTCAGGCCACGTGTCAATCGCGATTGACCCATCAATCGCGACTGACAGCCACGACGGACCTGTCAATTGTGACTGACATGTCGATCGCGACTGACAAATCAATCGCGATTGACAGACCACTCAATCGCGATTGACGGGAAAATTCGGCCAATTTTTTAGGGCAAAAAATATTGGTGTATTTTTGGCTAATGTATGGAAGCATTTTAAGGTTTAGTAGAGCATTGTGAGGCCGCTACACAAAGTGTTTTGAGAAGTCTTGTTTGCCTATTAGCCTGCTTGAACCCTCTTTTAACCCTAAAAACCCGAACTGGCATAACTTTCTCATACGAAATTCGTTTGCTGTGATTCTTGTTTTGTTGGAAAGCTCGTGGGGATTATTAGATATAGTACTTTGAAGTGACCATATACAGGGGAGAAAAACTAAGGGATCTTTAGGATTGTTTTCCATAAAGCCAAAGCATAAATTTGATTTCTGAATTGCATGAATGAAGAGGGTTTGTTTCTGACTTTTACAGGTCCATTGAGAGCGTCAAAGGGCAATCTAAGCAAGAGTAAGTGCAAGCTTGGGCACATGCTTCCTGAGCACACAAGGGCAACCGAGGAGAGAAACTAAAGTTTGGAAATTTTTAACACCCTCTGTCAATTCCTAGCATAGGCTAAGCACGGATAGAGGTTTTGATCAATTAGGGTTACGTTAAGCATGACCAAGTCCAAAGAACTCTAATCACTCAAGTGCAAGTACACATAAATTCTATTTGCAAAACAACCTAAGGGAAAAGAATTTAAATCACGCGACAAAACTCAAGTACGATAAAACCTAAGTGCTCCTTGCGATGAAGGTTGATTGGACAAGAAGTGATATCCTAAGAAAATTAAAAAAACCAAGTGATTAATACAAAAGAACTCAGCAACAAGGTTGTACTTAGGAAAATTGGGGCTACTCAATTAGGCATATGAACCTGAGATCAGGACGACACCTAGGGAGAGATAGACAGAGTCTTAGGTCTTCAGAGGCTAGCGCCAATCATACTGCTCGGTCTTGGGCCAGTAGTTGAGCCATTATTCACACTACCCTAGCTCTGAAACTAGTGAATCTGAGATGTCTCATGGCATGGAGATACCCACAGGAAGCTCAAGTGTACCATACTTACACAGGGTAGAAGTCCCTTACAAGACTCAACTGGAGTACCTTAGGACCAACCGATTAGGTGCTTGCATCTATGAGGACGGCCTAGGAAGATCTGTGGTCCAAATTAAAAACCCTCACCAACCCATTGGAATTGAACATCCAGCTGTCAAGTTTGAAAATGGAGCATACCTGGACAAAGAAGGAACCATATACGTAGTCACCAGCCACCCACAAATAGGACAAAGGAATTCGGGAATGTGATCCCAGAAACGGACATAGGTGACCTAGAGCAAGGGAACATAGGAGGAGAGCCTAAAACACCTTGAGGCAAATCAGTGCTTACTAGAATTATCACGCCAGAGTGGATTTCACAGGACAACAAGAGCATAGATCTACTCTTAAACTGAGAGAACGATGAAGCCTTCTAGAGGTATAAGCCTGATCAACCAAATGAGGTAGGAACAATCACAATCTATGAGCTCAAAGATACTGATAGCCCAGGCAAAGTGACCTACCTAAACAATTCTTCGGAGAGGATCTTTGTGGTCTCAGAACATGGTAGACATGCTTACACTTGGAAGGGTGAATTTGTTTTCCCCCAACCAAGATCTAATGTCTCTTATGGCCACCCAGGAGTGGGAACATCCCCAACTCATGGAGCTCAAAGGGATAGAAGTAGAGATAGGCCAGAAGTAAGTTTTGCCAATCCCTTGGGAAGAGAAAGGATGAGAACGAAAACGGAACCTGAGAGACCTAGAGCCCCAAGAAACCAAAGAACTGCTGATGAATTCCCTCTACCAAGACCTAGAGAGCACATGAGGACTTTGAGAACAGCTAGTTAAATCCATGAAGAACTACTTCGATGGCACACGAGACCCATATGATCATGTGTCCGAGTTTAGGCAAGTCTTGAGAGCTAAACAAGTTGAGGACCTATTCACGCAATACAATGCCTTTGGTCTAACCCTTAGGAACACCGCCCTTACATGGTTTCAACCATTGAATGAGAGACAGATCAGGAACATAGTCCAACTTCTAGAGGCATTCATTATCGAACTCTCTAAGAGTGGCATAAGGCATAATACTTCCTCACTGATTCATAGCTTCAAGCAGACCCCCCAAGAGACGATTAGACTTGCAGGAAGAAGATTTAGGCAATATCTAGAGAGATGTCCTGTTCCTGAGTTACCCACACCAGCCAAACAAGTGGCTTTATTCCTGGATGGACTGCTGAGTACAAAGTTGAGATCATATGTGTACTTGAAAGACCCTAGAACCATAGAAGAGTGTGTACGCATGTGCATCGACATTGAGGATAACCTAGGGGAGGAACTAGAGCTTTCAGAAATCTACAAAGATTCAAATAGTTCTACTAGCCTCTCTTCCATGCAATCTACATCTATTGAGGAACTCGCTGAGAAAGTAGCTCAGAAGCTAGGAGTCTCAACTAAACAAATTCCAAGATTTTCCCCAATAAAAAGATGCTATACTTGTGGAGGTGACCATATGGCAAACGTGTCTCCCATTATGGCTCAACCCCAAGTGAATCCTAGTAGCCAATACTGCACCATAGAATGGAGATACACTAATCACACTGCGCAAGATTGCCCCTACAATAAGCAAGCAGTTAGGTAGACGTACCCACAACCATACCCTCAACAAGGAAGATACCAGAACCAGTACCCACCACAACATTATACTAGGCCTCAACAAACCTACCAACCACAATATTGGGCCCAGAAGAGACCTCAGCCTGTGTTAGCCCAACAACCTCCAGCTCCAGCCAATGTGATCCCAGTACAGTATGCAGCTATAGAAGAGAACCTGAATAGAGCCATAGTGCCAGTAACACCATTTCTTTCAGAAAGTGACCCCAGTGACCATAGCTTTGATTCTACACATATTGATAGCCCTCAGGCTTACTACATGCAGTCTCCTGAACATGGGGAGTCCTACTATAGTAAAGAACCGAGTGAACCTAGTTGGGATCTAGAGTATGCAAACATCATGTACACAAATCCCAACCCTAGACCTCAACCTAGGCAAGTAAGACCCCCATTCCCTAGAGGACCATGCTACAGATGTCAGGGAGATCATCTCATTCATGATTGCCCAATGCCTACCCCTACACAACCCCAATCAGTGACAATTCAAGGATTTTGCCAAGATTGCGGAAAAGAGCATCTCTTACGAGAATGCCTAAAGAATCCCAATACTATGCCAAAAATCACTCCTATCAATGTTATTGGGTTAGTAGTAGACTCTACAGGAAGTGTAACTTCCACTGCACCAGTGCAAGTGGTCACCAGAGCTCAGGCATTCCAACAGAACCAAGGTTTAGGCCAAGAAAAGAGTGTGAAGATTAGTGAAACTGGGAGCATAACCAAGAAACGGACGAGAGCCTCAAGAGATAGTCAGAAAAGGATGAAAAGACAATGGGCTACGAAGATGAGCGACTTAGGAGAAAGAATAAGAGAAACCAAAGCCCAAATTGTTGAGCTCAACTCTCAAACAAACTCTCACATACCACCACCACCTTCATCCCCATCACCATCTAATTCACCACCTCCCAATCCACCTCAGACAATTCCACCACCTCCTAGAGTAGGATCAGTGTTAGCCGACCCCACTCCAGAGGACATAGACATGATGCTTAAGGCATATCAGGCCAGAATCCAAGAAGGGCCAAATGTGACGGATCATACCCTAGAGCTGACCTAGAGATAGAAAGAACCAAGCTTTGTGCTAAAATGGTAGCATTGGCTCAGACCATGTTTGAAGCCAGTCACCTAGAGATAGAAAGAACCCTAGAGCTGACCTAGAGATAGAAAGAACCAAGCTTTGTGCTAAAATGGTAGCATTGGCTCAGACCATGTTTGAAGCCAGTCGCCTCTTCAACTACTCTTGCTCCTCAATTCTCTAGCTTTATCAATTGGGATTTGAATGGTAGAGGGAACTTTTGTTTATCTTCTTTCCTTTGTAGGCTCCCACTAATTTCTTCCACAATTGTGGTTTCGCTCATAGTAATTCTTCTACTGTCAAGAGGCATTGTACCTTAGTCTTCTTGAGCTTTGCTAAGTTCTGTGATGTCTTATCTAAAGGCCCATCTTCTTTGCTTCGAATTGTAGGAGCATGAAATACTACCCATCCTTTCTTGTATTCTCCCATATAATTAGGTAGCATGGAAAAGTTATGCACTTCTTCTCTATTTTGTTCTAACATGGAAACTTCTTCGTACACTTTCTCTAAATTTGGGATCGATTGGGTCTCCCCAATGTCTAGTTCTTCAAAGGGCAGTGTCGAGTTCTCATTCTTTTTCCATCGTTCTTCTTGGATCTTGGCCCACAAGTCTTGTGGCCAATTGGCTTCTAGCTCTAGAATTATAGAGGTTTTTTCAGCTTGGTTATTCTGTTTTCCTTCCTCACCATGTTCCTCTTTAGGCATTCTCATTTTTTTGTTGATCATTATTTTCTATACACCCATTGAATTGTCTTTCAGGTATTCTTGTCCTCGGTAGGGCTGGGATAGTCTTTGCTAATGTGGTTTGAGCTATCTCTATGAGCTTCATGCATATCGCCAATATCTACTTTTCTAACTCTCCTTGTGGGTAGATTTTTTCATGTTGTTCTATGTTTGGTCCGATTGTCACTTTGGATTGGTAAGCTTTCAACCACATATCGAGGTCTTCTGGCACTGGATCTGCTAGAATTGATCTCATTTGTCTGGCTTCTAGGTTTGGGAATTAGGTGGCGTGTTATCTTGCACTTCTTGTTCCCGAGGTTTCTTACTTTCTTTTACATCTTTCTTGTCCTCTTTTTTTTCATGAAACATGATGGAGTACTAGAGCTTATTCATACAGATGTTTAGGGACCAAAAAAAGAAGGATCTATTAGTGGCTCAAGGTATTATGTTCTTTTCATTGATGATGCTACAAGATGGATAACTTTCTATGTTTTGAAGGAGAGATCAGAAGTGTTTGGAGCTTTTAAGCATTTTCATGCATATGTAGAGAGAGTCACAAGTCTAATGGAGGGGGAGAATATTTATCCCAAGAGTTCAATGATTATCTTTGGAATGCAGGTATTATGAGAGAAATAACTTGCAAGTATACACCAGAACAAAATGGTGTAGAAGAAAGAAGAAACAGGACTTTGGTTGAGTTTGCTAGAGCTATGTTGAAGGAGAAGAATTATTCAAATTATCTTTGGGCTGAGGCTCTAAATACAGCTACATATCTTGTGATTACCATGTACAACTCTAAATGGAATGACTCCATATGAAGTTTGGTGGGATAAAAAACCAACACTAGATCAGTATAAAGTGTTTGGATCGATTGCATATGCTTATGTGCCATCATAGCTTAAGCATAAACTTAAACCAAATGCAACAAAGTATGTGTTCATTGGTTATGATGAAAAGAAGATGGGTTATAGGTTGTGGAATCCTCTAACTAAACAGTTTCTTGTTTCTAGAGATGTTACATTTGATGAACAGAGAAGTTGGTATGCATATCAAAGTCATACAGTTGAAGAATTTGAAGCAGAGGTAAGAAGATGTGAGAAAGGGAAATCAAGTGTGCAGGTGAATGGAGATGAAGAGTATATGCAAGCAAGTACATCCAGAAGTGGATTAACAAGAAGAAATGAACATGATCCTATATTTGATGAAGAGGTGTATCCAGAAACATACGAAGAATGTGAACCAAGGAGGTCAAGAAGGACAAGAAGGCAACTAGAAAGGTATTCTTATGATACTTCTTACATAGCTGAGAAGAACTATGCATATATGGTCAAACATGATTAATAACCTCAGAACTATGATGAAGCAAAAGTTAAGAAGCAATGGAAAGAAGCAATGAAGGAAGAGTTCAATGCATTAGAAGAGAACAAGACATGGGAACTTGTTCCTAACCAAATGGTAAGAAGGTAATTGGAAATAAATGGGTTTATAAAGTGAAGAATCTTGTAGATGGAAGTGTAGCTAGATACAAAGCTAGACTAGTGTGAAAGACTATGCCCAAACCTATGGCATAGATTATGATGAGACATTCAATCCTGTAGCTAAGATGTCAACTATAAGGACAATCATTTCTATTGTAGCTTCAAAAGGATGGACTCTGAGTCAAGTGGATATAAAGAATGCATTCTTGAATGGATACAGATCATATGAGGTATACATGGAACAACCTGAAGGGTTTATAGATTCCCGATATCCAAATTTTGTTTCCAGATTGAAGAGAACACTATATGGATTAAAGCAAAGCTCCAAGAGCATGGAAGTATAGACTGGTGAAGTATCTCAATGACCTTGGATATCAATGTTCAAAAGCATATCCAAGTCTACTCATCAAAAGAACAAATGAAGGTACAATCTGCATTTGTATTTATGTAGATGACATTATAATCATAGGTACTCCAGATGAAGGAATCAAGGAGGTGAAAAGATTACTTGAGAAAGAGTTCAAGATCAGTGACCTAGGAAAGTTGTCATACTTTCTTGGAATGGAAGTCACTTACTCAGATCATGGCATATATGTGTCACAAGAAAGGTATCTTCTGAACTTGTTGAAGATGTTTAGAATGGAAAATTGTAGAGAAGCTACAACTCCACTAAAAATCAACCATGAGCTCAGTAAATATGATGGTGCAGAATATAAAGATATGAGGAAGTATCAATCTCTTGTGGGTAGTTTGATTTATTCTACACTAACAAGACTTGATGTGAGTTATGCAGTGGGAGTTTTGTCACAATTCATGGATTGTCCAAAGGATCCACATTGGATTGCAGGTCAAAGAGTTCTCAGATATATCAAAGGAACCATAAAGGAAGGATTATATTATCTTTTCACTTCAGATTTGAAGGTGAGAGCCTATAGTGACTCATATTGGGCAGGTAATGAAGATGACAGAAGATGAACACATGGATACATGATATACATTGGTGATAAGCTTGTAAGTTGGTGTTCAAAGAAACAACATAAAGTGGCATTATCATCAATTGAAGTTAAATACAAAGGACTTGTAGAAGCAGCTAAGGAGGTCATATGGATGCAGACATTATTCAAAAGCTTGGGCATTGATCAAGGTATGAGAGAAAAGGTAATGGAGAAAGAAATTGAAGTGCAGTACATTTCTACAAAAGATCAGATAGCAGACATAATGAAAAAGAGCTTGGATGGTGTGAAGACCAATAGATTCAAAAGCATAGCAGAAGTAAAAGAAAAAAAGATAATATGAAGAAATAGAGAATGTCAATTAGTGATTGAGGGGGAGCTCTTGGAGAAACAATCACTAATTGGACATATATTTGAAGGTGAAAGATCTAGAAGAAAACCACATGCCTATGTGAAGGGACAAATTCTCAAGTGTATTATATATGTAAAGTTAGTTCACTTTAGTTCTAGAAGTTTTTTAAAAGTCATGAGATTGCAAAACTCTATATAAGTTAGTTGGTATCAACTATCGTGTATGAGAGAATGAAGAGAATGGGTGACTTGAGAATAATCAGGCTTCTTTACGTGAGAAAGTATTTGTAAATTTTTGAGTCTCCATAGCCATTAAAAGGTTTAATAGAAGTTCCATATATAAGTCTTCTTCTTCCATCTCTAGAGTTTGTCTTCTATGTAATGGTTTCAAAAGTTGAAGTTTTCCAAGCAAGTTGATGCCTATCATCGAATGTATGGTGAAAGGTTGAGGTTTTATGATGGAAGTCAATGCCCAACATCAAATCTAAGTTAATAAGTCCTTGTTTTCATATCTGACTTCTATCTATTGTTAAATCTTTCTAAAACATGGGGTTTGTGGATCAATCTGATGCTGGCATCGAGTTTATCCATAAAGTCAATGCCTACCATCGAATTCCATCATAAAAGTGATTTTCTTTATATATCTGTGTTCAAGGGGGTATTTCAGGTGTTGCAAAAGGGGCTAAAAAAGCACCAAGTCAATGCCTCGCATCGATTTTTGGTTGCAAGTTGATGCTAGGCATCAAATTTGCATTTTTAGAGAGTCAATTTTACTAAAAAAGGCAATTGGGTAGTTTGACATAGTCACCTTGTGAAGGTCATAACATGAGTTGTAGTGATCCATTTCTTGCAAATAATAGCTGATGGAAAGCTCTACTCTTCTACTATCATTCTCAAAACGATCTTAGCAAAATAGTCTTTGTGATAAGAGAAATAAGCAAAATAGGGAAGGTATGCCAATTTAGTGACTAGAGATTTCTAAAGAAGTAAAGTTTTTGGTTTTGGCTATCATTTCTCAAAGTTTGGAGAAGCATTGAGTTAATGGTGACCATAGAGGTGTTCTAGTGTCATAGTAATTCGTTTCTTGTGATGTTTCACACATCAAGAAGCATCAAGATATTTGAGGGAAAAGATAGGTATGGAGAGTATGAGGTATATACTCTCATCTAGAGTCAAGAAATCCCTCAAAATGAAAGAAAGCATAAGGTTAAGGTATCTCCAAAGTATCCTTGTTCATGATTTTTGTAATAAAGTATTTCTACGATCCAAGGGTCTAGCCGGTTCAGACAAATTTGAAATCGGACACCGTTTGGTCATCCGTGTGTATGACCAAAGATCTCGAGTTTAGACTTACTAGGAGGTCTTGTGCTCTTGTGAACAAGTGATCCACTTAGCTTAGTGGTTAAGTCTCAAGGATGTGAAGGAGGAGGTCTAGGGTTCAATCCCATGGGGAACATGGAAAGAGTATTTTTCCCAAAGAGATCTAGAGCCTTCTAGAAGCATCCACTTGAGTTAACTGGGACACTTGGCGCACATGTAGTTACATGGTTGACACATGGATGGTTAGTATCCACCTGCCCAAGAAGGCAGTCCCCTAGAGAGAGCTATATATAGAGGCATTTGGTTGGGAGGAGAGTCATCTCTCAAGCATGTGGTGGTCGTAATCCTTGCTGTCTTGCATTGGTATGACCAAGGGTCTGGCCGGTTCACAGAGATCTGAAATCGGACACTGTTTGGTCATCCGTGTGTATGACCAAAGATCTTGAGTTTAGACTTACTAGGAGGTCTTGTGCTCTTGTGAACAAGTGATCCACTTAGCTTCGTGGTTAAGTCTCAAGGATGTGAAGGAGGAGGTCTTGGGTTCAATCCCCATGGGGAACATGGAAAGAGTATTTTGCCCAAAGAGATCTAGAGCCTTCTAGAAGTATCCACTTGAGTTAACTCGAGTTAATTGGGACACTTGGCGCACAAGTAGTTACATGGCTGACACATGGATGGTTAGTATCCACCTGCCCAAGAAGGCAGTCCCCTGGAGAGAGCTATATAGAGGAATTTGGTTGGGAGGAGAGTCATCTCTCAAGCATGTGGTGGTCGTAATCCTTGATCTCTTGCAATTTTCACATAAATCTCAAGACTTATATTGACAGGTAACCATTTTTGGAAAGGGAAATGAAGCAAGATTTTTGTTAGTTTGGTAGGAAAAATCGTGCGAACCTATATTCTAGTGTATTGACTTCCATATAAGATTACGAAATCCAAAATATAGCTGAGTATGATGGTATATTGAACCTCCACAAAACCCCCTTCCATCACTGTTGAGAAAAAATTCAGCATCTCAATTTAAGTAACTCTCATTTTGCAAGGGGGAAAAAGAGGTGCACTAGCTACGGATGGATGGGAAAAAGTATATATATTGAGAGTATGGTATATGGAATTCATAGTGGAATCATTAGATTCATTAAAATGATAAGTTAAGGAGGAATCTTGCATCCTCAAAAACCCCCATTCCACACTTTTTGAAAAACTTTCAGATGTTAATTTTTATCAAACTCCACTTTTGGGAGTAAGAAAAAGACCATTTAAGAGGCTTCCCATGGATTAGTGCATACATAAATGAAGTATGGTGTATGTATTACCATGAAAAATGAAAAAATCCAAGAGACATCTCCTTAAGATTGGGAGTTATCTTTCATAGTTTAGGGAAGATTTATTCTTCTAGTAGAGAATGTGATAGGTGATTTTATCGCCAATGTTATCACATAGTCACTTTAAGGTTTTCAAGAAGGATAATTCCATTAGTTTGATTGGATTGTATAGATCCATGCATAGAGCATGGTTGGCAGACATAGCTCTTTAATATGGATACACATGTGTTTACGGTATCATGTCATATCATTGGTGACCATTTTAGCAAAGGGCTTTGATGCTTATTAGGAATTTATTTTCTCCACTCTTCATTGTATACACCTTAGTTAGTTAGGGGAGATTTGTTCTCAATCTTCATAGGAATAAATGTAATGAGGGATTATGCATTAGTTATGGAAGAGAGGACTAAATGAGTTGAAAAGTTTGTCTTTCAAAGAAAGGAGAAAGTGGGAATCAGCTCAGAGATGGATAAGAGATCTCACTTTAGCACAGAGGTCTCACTTTATCTCCTATTCTTTGAGAGAGAGAGAGAGAAGGAAAGGAAAAAATGATTTCTTCATAGGAGAAGAATACAACATATTTTCCTTTGGACAAAAGAGGTGTTTAGAAAACATCTTTTAGTCTATATTTTAGAAGAAATTTATTAACACTACTTTTCATTGTAATCTTCCTCCACATGGGAGTTTCACTCTCCGCTACTTTGGAAGGAAAAACATGGAGGAATTATGTGCATGTTCTCAATTCTGGGTGATTAGAGCAATTGTATTCAAAAGAATCTCTTTCAAAGTGAAAGGGAAAGTGTAATAGATTTCACTAGGAGAGCTATTTTCCTTAGAGGAGATTGTATAGAGAGAGAGAGAGAAAGAGAGAAAGTTTCACTTTCTCTTTTTCTCTCAGATGGGTTACAACTTCTTCAATCCTTCAACCAGATGGATATGATTCAACTCAGATGGGTTACAAGTTCTTCAATCCTTCAACCAAGCAATTCACTACAAGTAGAGATGTTGTGTTTGAAGAACACAGGTCTTGGTATGATGAAGACAAACAAAAGGTAACACTACCATATGATCTTGATTATGACTCTCATCAATTAGGAAGCAAGCATGATACACAGGTCCAGGGGAAAAAATGAATGAGTGTAAGTTTGTTAATCATTTTAATATTTCTTTTTTTTTTTCGTTTGGTGTTCGAAGTTGCGGATTACTTACTGAAAAGACTTCCAAGAAGTGATACAGACGATGACCAAGATGAAAGAGAAAGGGATTACAAGCTATGGAAGTCAAGAGGCAAAGAAAAGATGCAAGAGGTTAGAGAATGCTCCAAACAAGCACCTAGAAGATCAGCAAGAGAGAAGAAACAACCAGAAAGGTATGGATATGATTCCACATTTATTACAAAGCATTCAATCTACTTGGCAAAAGACTCTATTTCAGAGGAACCCTCAACCTATGAAGAGGCAAAGGGAAACCCTAATTGGGAAAAGGCCATGAACGAAGAGATAGATGCATTGAAGGAAATGGACACTTGGGATTTGGTTCCAATGTCGCCGAATGAAAAGGTAATTGGTTGCAGATGGGTATATAAAGTTAAAAGAAATTATGATGGATCAATTTGCAGGTACAAGGCAAGATTAGTTGCCAAAGGATGCTCACAAACTCATGGTATAGACTATGAGGAAACATTCTCGCCAGTTGCAAAGATGACTACAATCAGGACATTGATAAGTGTAGCTGCTGCAAGGAATTGGAGACTCCTCCAACTTGATGCGAAAAATGCATTCTTAAATGGTTGGATAAGTGAAGAGGTATACATGTCACAACCACCAGGTTTTGAAAACCCTAATCATCCATCTTATGTTTGCAGACTTAAGAAAGCATTGTATGGATTGAAACAAGCTCCAAGAGCTTGGAATTACAAGTTGGTTACATATCCTCAAGACCAAGGGTTCAAAGCTAGCAGCTCAGATCCTTCTCTATTCATCAAAAGGGATCACAACGAGGTTATCTATCTATGTGTATATGTAGATGATATTATTGTGACAGGTGATGATCTAAATGGCATTCAAAGGATCAAGAGACACATGCAAGAGGAGTTCAAAATCAGTGACCTAGGTGAGCTCACATATTTCCTAGGTATGCAGGTGATATACACAGATGAAGGAATGTATTTGACTCAAAGAAGATTCATTCAGGATCTTCTTCTCAAGTTCAAAATGGAGAACACTAAACCTACAGGTACACCTTTGGAGATGAATCATAAACTAAGTGTTTATGAAGGTGAGAAAATTGAAGACATTAAAGAGTATCAAAGCTTGGTAGGTAGCTTGATATATGCTACTCACACAAGGGCAGACATCTCATATAGTGTGGGAGTGCTTAGTCAGTTCATGCACTCACCAAGAAGACCACACATGGATGCGGCTAAGAGAGTACTTAAGTATCTCAAAGGTACAAGCAACGAAGGTATATTCTATCCTTACTCTTCAGATTTGGATATCAAAATCTACTCAGATGCAGATTGGGCAGGAGCTAAGGATGATAGAAAAAGTACATCTGGTTACTTAGCATTTGCAGGTTCAAAGCTAGTGTCATGGAGTTCCAAGAAGCAACCAACAGTTGCTTTATCCTCAACTCAAGCAGAGTACAGAGGCTTGACCATAGCAAATCAAGAGGCAATATGGTTAAAAGCATTGTATACAGATTTAGGACTTGTGAGTTCCAAAGCTCACATATTTGGAGATAATGTAAGGTCCATGCATCTAGCGGCAAATCCTATTTTCCATGCGAGAACCAAGCACATAGAAGTCCATTACCACTTCATCAGGGAGAAGCTCATGACAAAGGAGATTGACATTTCTTTTGTTCCTACTGAAAAGCAAGTAGCAAATATGATGACGAAGGCACTTGATGGAATAAAGCTTTGTAGATTCAAAGCTATGGCAGGTATTCAACCTATCAGAGAATGAAGACTCAAGCATACTTTAGCTTAAGGGGGAGCTGTTGGAACATCAAGCTTACACTATGCTTGAGGTGGATTTGATCTACATCAAAGGCTATCGCGTCGAAAGAATATCCGTTGGAGAGTTCTTTTTCATATGCTCATTTATTGTATTTTTTTGAGAATATTTTGATGGCTCATTTACCGTTGTAAAAGCCTTGAGTTGTACACATGTAAAGGTACAAATTAGAGCCCAAATCCCACGAATTTGTGGTGGTTGAAGTTGCATTCAATCAAGCAAATCAAATCACCTAAAAGTAGATCAATCAAGATCTTCACTTTTCCTAGATTGTAGGAAAGTGAATTGATTCCCTCCAACAACCTAGTCGACCCGCGAACTTATCTGTTTTGTATTGACTCATTCTCCTTGATGCTCCAAGGTACATAGTGTGTTTCTTTGCACTTATCACATGCCTATAAGGTCTATTTGAGTCTCCAAAAGCTCAAGGGCTGGTCTTGTGCCGGTTGGCTTGACCAAACTTCATCGCTTCAAAACGCACTTTTCTACCTTCGACAAGCTTCTCCAAGTTCTTTCAAGTGTCAACACTCATGGGCAGGTTTCAAAGGAGAGTCCAAAGTTGTTAAATGTTTTGAGAAAGCATCACAACTTTTCAGTTCCCCTCTTAATTGGTTCTCATCTCATAGAGAGTTCATAATCATCAAAGATTATCACAAAAGAGAACTAGCATGTGTAGAGGGGAGATAAAAGGACTAGAGAGGCATCTTTTGGTCACATGGGGTAAGAATTCCCATATGTAATTTGTTTCATGGCCCACTCTTCCCATACGTGGTGCAGACCAGTTATGATTGGTCTTTGAGGCATTGCAAAGTTCAGAGCAGCTTTGATGAAGAGAGGGCTAGCCTTAATTATGATATCTAAGGAAGTTTTATGCGAAGAAGATGCCAACATTGTGTTGTGGTTGAAATGTGAACATATTGAGACATATTTGGTATAGAACACTATCAAGAAGATGACACATGGTTGGCGCATCACTTCAAATGCCAAGCCCAATCGCACACACAGGGTGCTTCATGCAAGCTCAAGTGGTGGAATGGAGACTCGAAGAGATAATAAAAACTCAAAAGAGTTGATCAGATCACTTACACAATTTTTCGTCATGAGTTAAGTGAGATATGGCAATAAATGTAGAGAGAATTGGAAGAGAAGAGGTAGGGGAACATTCAAAATTAAGCCATCATAAGTGTTCATACAATTCTAATAGAAAACAATGAAAAAAATTACATGTTATAATGTTGCTTTTTAAAGTTCATCAATGCTCCATCATGTGTGTAGAGCCACCTCCATCACCTAGATGTGAGAAGAATCACCATCAAGATGACATATAGCCACCCTCCATCAAGTAGATATATCACCATCAAGATGACATATAGCCACCCTCCTTCAACTCAAGTAGATGAACTTCTTCTTCCTTCAACGATGATAGCTCGTCCTTCCTCAATGATGATAGCTCCTCTTCATAATGTGTATGTAGCTTCCATCTCCTTCAACTTCTTCAACGACGGTCTTTAGATGATATGAGCGACCAATGAATGGATAACTGATCCTCCTTGCCTTCTTATATACTAATCTTGGTTGCCTACGATGGATTTTCATAAAAGCTAACGAAAAAAGCACAAATCATGCGTTCGTTTTTTTCTTAACGATGGATTTAATTTGATCGCAATTGTTTGCTTTTCGTGAGTTCTGATGGCTTCGCGTTTGTTGTTTTTACGTTTTGTTTGCTGTTGTTTTTTTTATTTTCTATTGTTTTATTATTTTAATTATTTGTGATTTTTGTATTTCAATTAATGGTTCCACGCTATAAAATTTAGGTTCATATGTATGAATTTTAAGGTTACATAATATAATATAATGTGATGGATATATAGTCACTGCATACGACATGTTATGCAACATCTTCTCTCATACGAAAGAGTATTCTCATAGTTCTCCTCGACCAAGGAAGGACTAATAAAAAAGGTTATCATGTGGTGAAAATGCATAGACTATGGGCGTTTCAAGATATAACTTGTACATTCTCCAGTCTTCTCAAGCTGAAGTTATTGATCTCAACAAGTTCTACTTAAAAGAATGGTTCAGCTCGGAATATCATCCTATTGATCGAATTCCAAAATATACCAAAGTGTACATACTGGTTTGTCCATAAAGAAATAATTGAAGCCTAAAGCTCGACCAGAGCGGTTGTCCTTTCAAATCACGTGCTTTCTCCTTGGTACCTTGAGTATTGTGTTTCTCCAACGAAAGAAAATGAGGTTCTGCTTGTAGAAATCTATTTACCTGTCCATGAATTAAGCTCCTATGCCTTAATGACACATAAAAACAATGCAGAAAGCAAACCGATGTGCAATAGTTTTTGAACAATATCCTTGTAATCAATCCTCACCCATCAAAATTTTAGTTAGAAAGAAGAATTGGAAATATAAAGATCTTCACAATGCATACACACATTGAAAAAAAGTCTTGCACACATGCACGTGCATACATGCAAACACATGCAAGCAAGTCTCACTCATGGAAAGACACAAGAGCTCACAAGAAACTCAAACTTGATAAGAAAATATATTAAATAAAATGAACAAAAAGAAGAAGCTTAAAAAATAAGGTTAATTCACTTTTATAGGTGAGTTTAAAAAGTGACTCTCCTCACACATTAATATCCACCCTAATCAAAATTAGGTCCTAAACGCCCATTTGAGACTGGATTCTAGTGGAGTAAAATCCTATAAAATTGTATACCAGCCTCGAACTTTCAACAATGATGTCAACTTCTGCCTAGTGACCACCTTTATTGAAAAGCTTAATTGTTTCTTGAAAAAGTTTGAGAAGATATGTGTTGAGAAGCTCTAACACACTCGTAGTTGACTTCGAATGGTTTGTAGTAATGAGCGAAAGCACCGAAAGAAAACAAAAAGGCACAAAAGGATATAATTGTGGGCTTGATGGTTGTAATAGTGCATTTCAAAGCGAAGAGGATTTGTAATTGGATTTTTGTTTTCTTTTGCATCAAGCTGCTCAAACTGAAAAATGTCAACGAAAAAGATGATTATTATGGGAAAGGATCGCACCTCAAAAAAGAATGGGATAATAACCTGCTCATCCCCTCATGCAGGGCCCACTTAGGTTTAAGTTTGTTGTTCTCCATGACAAACACTTTATGATGCCAAAATGGTGGGGACCTCTTGGCGTTGGAGATTCTTTTACGAAGAAGGAATAGAGACTTCTTGATCGACCACTAACTTTCTCTAGATCCACAAATTTTGTCCTCGCTTTGTGAGATTCAGGAGGTTCTAAGGGCACTAGTCCCATTCATTTGTATCATTTTCATCCCTTTTTTTAAAAATCAAAGTCTGGGAGAGTAGACCAAGGCCGAACTTCTTTTTTTTTTAAAAAAAAAAGGATCTTCCTTTTAAAAAAACCGCACAAATATTGATGCAATAGGAACGCTAAGCATCATACATTTCCCATAGCCAAAAGGCTAACAATCCGCAAAGGTAAGTATAAGTAGCGGTATGGTGACGGATATGTACTATGGGCTGCAGCCTCCAGCAGTTGAGCCTTCACCCTCAACCAACCAATTGGGCTGACGTGGGCGAATCTTTAACGGCCCTTTTCTACGACACAATTATTCCATTTCGAACCCTTTCTAAATGGTGAACGGCCAATTTTGCATTCTGAAACCCTTTCTAAATTCTGAAGGGCCACTCCCGAGTCCCAGCATGGGGAGAGAGGTAATCAATCAGTCCATGGAACACACACTGAATGTTTTCGCCACCTTTCGCTTTCTTCTTGGTTGACGCTTCAGTACCGGACAATCGTCAATAGCTGGGCTTTCGCTATCTCAGCAATCCGACGCGACTCTCTCTCTCTTTCGGAGTCTCTTTTTTTCTCTCTTTCTGAGTTTGGACTCTGGAGTTAAGTCTCCCAAGACTCGTGAAGAATCAAGTCCGTGCTACACTGTGTTGTCTATGCCCTGACGCCCCGTCAGGCAGTCGTGCATCTCGACAACTGGACGAACTACATACAAGAGGATGGTCCATAAGTCCCATTTCCATAACCTTCTCTCTCTCTCTCTCTCTCTCTCTCTCTATATATATATATATATATATATATATATATATATATATAATATATATACTCTCTCTCTCTCTCTCTCTCTCTCTCTCTATATATATATATATATATATATATATATATATATATGTGCATAAACCATTCGTGCTGGTCGTATCCTCTGCATACTGTCCTTCTTCCCTGCAAGCTCTTCCCCAGCTTCAACACAGTAAATCCGCTTCTTGCTATTTACGTGACCTCTACGGCTGATAGCATACTGCCCCGCCGCCTCCAATCCTCCCGAGACTATAGGTCTCGACGTTAACTGCTCCGTATGGATGGAGAGTGTACATCAGAGCTCTCGACGCGCCACAACGCGAGCCGCTTCAAGCTTCGACAGATCGTTCGCCTGCGACATGCTCTTCACCTATGGAAAAAATCGGCCAAGCAAAAGTCGCGTGGCCGCCGAACTGCGGAGACGCCCTCCATATCGAGTCGGAATGGCGGGGCGAGCGGATCAGCGCGTGTGCCACCAGGACACCTGGCGGTTTACGTAGGCGTAGAAAAGCAACGGTTTGTGATCAAAACATCGTTATTATACCATCCTCTCTTTAAGGCGCTTCTCAGAAAGGCGGAGAAGGAGATGGGTTTTGACTACAAGGGCGGCCTCAGCATCCCCTGTGAAGCCGGAGAATTCAGGCGTTTGTTGCTCCTCATGGAGCGCAAGGATGTCGTGGAGAAGGGAACAGCCAACAGGCTGAAGGTACTGCCTCTTCATGATAATAAGAAACCACATGCGCTTATTGCAACCCAGGAGTCTCATTCAGATCGTTGCCAAACAGACAGATTCCATGGCCTTCTAAAGGAGCTTATGAGATTGTATGTCGCAGAGATTTCATCTTATTTGACACCTCGATGCGATGCGGATGTAAGACTTTCTGTCGCGAGCTCTGATCGAGATATTGTTCAGCAGGCTATCTGTGGATGATTGTTCCTCAAGAACACGACATGTCAACAGCTGGACATGTCTGTTTACTTTGTAACTCTGTTTTACTGCATAGGCGTCTTCGATCGTTCCATTTGCGCTTCTTCTCATGTTTGAAACGGTAGAATGATCTGCAGCTCTTATGATTCATCAAGCAAACACAAACTTCAATACAAAGCGTAGCAGGTCCTGATACTCTGGAACAAACCATTTTCGTCTGCAATTTTGCCATCCTTCAAGTCAATCCAAATTTGGCCCGAAACACCTATGCGTTTCCATTCTGTATGCTCACGAAGAGATTATGTATTCTTTTTCAAATGGCTTTTGTCAACCCTCTCTCGGCGCATCTATTAGTTCCCTCGTGGCATGAATTTGTTGATCTGTATATATAGATGACTTTTTTTCTGATCGACAAATGTGTATCTACAGTCTATCAAATGTAATAGAATAAGTCATTATTGCTCGAAAATCCTGCCATCCATCTTGGTTTTGAGGAAACATCTCATGCTTAATCTGAGAAGATTGAAATTTACTTGTGAAGCATGAGATGTGTAATCCTGAATTTTCTTGTTGATTCATGTGTAATCCTGAATTTTCTTGAATTAAAAATAACAGATGTTTGGATTGCAATCAATCACATGCAAAAGAAAGTTTATTCGATCATGAAAATACTACTCCTGAGTAACGTAAATAATTAAATAATTGGTTGAAGTACTAGAGTTCTAAGAATAACAACTTGTTCAAGAATCTTGTTCCTTTACAACTTCAAACAATTCTATCTCCATTCTTCATTAATGTCTCTGATAGATATCCTTAAGTTCAAAAGTTTTGCATATTCAAAATCTTTCTAGTTCATTTCTGTGATGAAGGAATCATAAGCCAGATACATCACAAACATAAGATCCAGGGCTTGATGTACCCTCACGGTCACCTCAAGATTGGTAGGACATCAGAACATGGTCTTTGATGCATTACACACTTCTAGAACGTCCCATCAGCAATCTTAGACGTACAGCCTCCTACGCGTACAATCGGAGGGGACGAAAAGCAAAAACATTAGAAGTATGGTTAAGATGATTACATTATAGAGGAAACACAAGAAAACAGTGAAGACAGAAAGATACCTATAGAGGAATACATAAGCAAAGATTTTAGAAATATACTTGTACAAATGGATTTTAAAATTTGAAGTGGTTTTGCTTCCACATACTGCACAGTACATTTGGAACAAGAGACACATATATATCATAGCGTTTGTATGGGATCAGAACCCTCTTTTGTACACTTCCATCTCAGTTTAACTCCTTCCATTTAGATGAATCTAGACCTCAAAACCTCCAAGAAGTGGAGATGGAGTTTCTCTCACAATCTAAAGGAATTTGGTTAGTATAGGTGCATACATAAATGTCTCAGATCACAATGCTATCACAAAGACTTCATCAAAGAACCACAAGAAAGACACCTCAAAATCTCTTTGAAAATAGAACGTGCACCTCCCTCTCTTTATCGTATACTTCCCTCTTAGTTTTGACTCTTTTCATTTAGATGAAATCCAGAACTCAAAACCTCAAAGAAGTGAAGATGGATTTTATCTCACAATCTAAAGGAATTTTGTTAGTGTAGCTGCATACATAAATGTCTCATACCACAATGCCATCACAAAGACTTCATCAAAGAACCGCAAGAAAGTCACCTCAAAATCTATTTGAGGTACAAAAACCTCTTGCAAAATGTTCTCGAACTTGTAAAATAGACCGTGCACCTTCCTCATTCGATGATTCCCACTTGCATCTTGACACTTTTAGCCCCACAACACCGATTTTAGTAACGTTGACGAGATGTAGAGAGACTTAACCCACCTCTTATCACGTATAAACATCAATTACCAAAATGTACAATGTCTCCCCCCATGCTCATAGATCTTTATCATTATGCAAAGGCACACAATTGGAACAACATGAGAATTTATTCCTGGACTTGTGTTCTATTAGCTTGCATGGATTGGCAGACTAATGTGTTACCCTTCATCGAGGCTTCCTATAGAGGGAAGTACATAAAAAGAAATTTGATTCAAAATTCATATCTTCAATTACCTAACTCTTGAGTTCGTGACCAAAGGCATAACATTGATCAGCAAGTTATCAAATTTCCCTCGTGATTTAGTATTGGGAAAGATGATTCAGGAGAAACATGCATTTGGGAGATAATTTCTAACTTTAATCAAAGAGAGAATCATCTAGACCCCCATATAACTAGGAAAAGAGATGAAAGCATTGATGTTGCAAGACCCAATTCGAGATGAAAAGGTAGTTGTGAGAGGGGTGAAACTAAATGATTTAGAGGCGTCGCATGCTCAAGGTCTAAGAAAAGGGTGAAACTAAAGGATGTAGAGGCGTTGCATGCTCAAGGTCTAAGAAAGTGGGTATGGTTTTATCTGTTTGACAATAGTTATGGTTTTATCCATAACTATGTATAAATAGTGGTCATATACCTTAATATTGTCCAAAAAGGTGTCGCTTTCTAAAGCGAACCATTACTTTTACAACAAGATAAGCCTAAAAATAACTATTCTAGAAGTCTTCGATTCTGTTTGCGAGTTTATTTATTTATGCGCATCCACTTGTATCCACGCCCTCATGCTTCTTCACCTGCTAGATCAAACACAACCACATTAAAACCTTTTGGACATTTGAAACATTAGAAATCCATTTAACCTTCCATGACTTCATAATATACAACACCCCATCAAGCTCATTTGGGAGTTATCTTCAACCATGTCTTAGCAAATTTATCACATCCTTGAAACCTTTGAGTTTAGAAGCATCCAAGAACTTTGTAAACATATCTCCAATCTACTCTTTGGTTCCGATGAACTTTATCTCCACATGTTTGCTCAATACCTTCTCCCTTACAGAATGGTAGTGGACCTCTATGTGCTTGCTCCTTGCATGAAACATAGGATTGCTTGCCAAGTAGATACTTAACATGTTATCACCGTATATAAGGATGGTTCCAACTTGCACTTCAAGATTAGCCAAGAGCTTTATTAATCCACATTGCTTCACTTGTGGCAAATACTAATCCTCTATATTCAGCCTCCATGGATGAAAGTGCAACAATATGTTGTTTCTTTGAGCTCCATGTGATAGGTTTGCTTCCTATCATGAACACATAACCTGAGGTTGATCTCCTATCTTCCTTTGAACCTGCCCAATCAGCATCGTTAAATCCTTTGACCTACAATTCTTCATCAAACTTGTAAAACAAAGCATGATTAACTGTATGCTTTATGTATCTCAACACTCTCTTGGCTGAATTTAAATGTTCACTTGTCAGGGGCATAAACTAAGAAAGTACACCAACAACATAAGATAAATCAAGTCTTGTAATATTTGCATAGATTAATGATCCTACAATGCTTCCGTATGTCATTACATCTTCTAATAGTTCTCCATCATTTGAGCAAATCTTTGTATTTGTCCATGGGTCGAGTGAGTGGTTTGCATTCACTCATTCCAAATCTGAAAAGAACATCCAACAAGTACTTCCTTTGCATCAAGTAGATTCCACTTTTTCCATAAACAACTTCAATTCCTAAAAACTATTTTAGCTCTCCAAGATCTGAAATTTTAAATTCCTTACCAAGCTTCCTTTTGATACCTTTAATCCCTATAACATCATTTCTTGTAAATGGTCATCGAAGTATATGCAAATATATAACTTTCTATTTTCTTCCTTCTTCATGTTTAATGAAGGATCTACACTACTTGGGTTGTATCCACACTTAGTTAGATATTCTACCAATCTGTGATTCCATGCTCTTGGTGCTTGCTTCAAGCCATAAAGTGACTTTTTCAACCTGGAAATAAAGTCTGGATGGTTTTCAACTTCAAATCCAACCGTTTGACTTATGTATACGTCTTCTTTAGTTCTCCAGTGAGAAAAGCATTTTTGATGTTGAGTTGATATAATGGCCATCTCTTTGAAGCACCGATTGCTATTAATGTTCTGATTGTTCCCATCTTTGCAGCATGGCTGAAAACTTCATCATAATCTATGCCTTGTGCTTGTTTAAAAACTTTGGCAACTAATCTAGCTTTATATCTAGCTAGTGAACCATCAACATTCCTCTTTACTTTAAGCATTCCTCTTTATTTTAAACACCCATTTGTTTGGAACAATCTTCATACCTTCTTTCTTTGGCACTAGCTCCCATGTGTGATTATCTTTGAGAGCTTTGATCTCCTCTTTCATAGCTTTCTTCCATTCCTTTTGTGTGCAAGCTTCTTCATATGTCTCAGGCTCTTTATCTTTGATAACCTACATCATGTATGCAAAATGTTTTGCCATGAAAATATTATAACACAGCCTTTGAGTTGGATACCTTGTCCTTGAAGATCTTCTTTCATTGCCTTTAGAAAGTTTCTTCTTTAACCTATTCAGTTTTACGTTCGGAGTCATTACCTCTTCATATTCTTCTTCATTTGCATCTATCTCACTGTTTGGAGTAGCACTTTCTTCTTCGGCTCTACTATGAGCTAAATTTGGAGACAAAGAATGAATCCCCCTCCATGTTGAACATTCTTCATTTGATGTAGATGACCCTGGACCTGAAACCTTTGTGCTTGATTGTTGAACTTCTCTTTGATTTGTTCCTACATAATCATCACAATCTTCTTCAAGAATCTTTTCCTTTCCTTTATCTTCATACCATGATCTTAGTTCATCAAAGATCACATCTCGCGAGAGTCTTACTTCCTTTGTTCTAGGGTTATAACACTTGTATCCTTTTTGATGCATCAAGTAGCCAATGAAAATGCATTTTTCTGACCTTGGTTCCATCTTTGTTCTAACTTCTTGTGGAATGTGAACAAAGCAAACACATCCAAACACTTTTAGGTGTGTAAGATCAGGTTTCTTATCGGAATATACCTCCTTTGGAGTCAAGTGATGCATTCTTGATGTTGTGCACCTATTCATCAAGTAAATGGCGGTTGTGGTAGCTTCAACCTAATAGTACAATGGTACCTTCATCTCGTTGAGCCTGCATCTTGCGATTTCAACAATTTGCCTATCTTTCCTCTCAGCTACTCCATTTTGTTGTGGTGTATACCTACAAGTAAACTGACTTTTGATCCCAATTTCATCTTCACAAGAGCTTCTATACTCATGTCTCATTGCAAGTAGCATGCCCTTGCTTCCTTCACTTGAGGTGCTTGCATAGTTGCTTTGGCTCCTTTGATTGCCTCCATTTGTTTATCTTATGTTCATGTACCATCACAAATAACATGTAAATTAGATGAAAGGGAAACAAAAGTAGTGTTTATTGGGTATGACTAAACTCAGATGGGTTACAAGTTCTATAATCCTTCAACCAAGCAATTCACAACAAGTAGAGATGTTGTGTTTGAAGAACATAGGTCTTGTTATAATGAAGACAAACAAAAGGTAACTCTACATATGATCTTGATTGTAATTCTTCTCAATTAGGAAGCAAGCTTGATACACATGTCCAGGATCCAAGACATGATACAGATCATGAACAAGATGAAAGGGAAAAGGATTAAAAACTATGGAGGTCAAGAAACAAAGCAAAGATGCAGGAGTATGGAGAATCTCTAAGCAAGCCCCTAGAATATCAACAAGAGAGAAGAAATAACTAGAAAGGTGGATATGATTCCACATTTGTTACAAAGCATTCAATCTACTTGGCAAAGGACTCATTTTCAGAGGGACCCTCAACCTATGAAGAGGCAAAAGGAAACCCTAATTGGGAAAATTTCATGAAAGAAGAAATAGATGCATTGAAGGAGATGGACACTTGGGATTTAGTTCCAATGTCTCCCAATCAAAATGTAATTGGTTGCAGATGGGTATATAAAGTTAAACAAAACTCAGATGGATCAGATTCCAGGTACAAGGCAAGATTAGTTGCCAAAGGATGCTCACAAACTCATAGTATAGAATATGAGGAGACATTCTCACCAATTGCAAAGATGACTACAACCAGAACATTGATAAGTGTAGCTTGTGCAAGAAATTGGAGACTCCTCTAATACGATGTAAAAATGCATTTCTAAATGGTTGGATAAGTGAAGAGGTATACATGTCACAACCTCCAAGTTTTCAAAACCCTAATCATGCATCTTATGTTTGCACACTTAAGAAAGCATTGTATGGATTGAAACAAGCTCCTAGAGTTTGGACTTGCTTGGTCCCCACACATCTCTGTGGGCAAGTTCCAAGTAATCCTCATGCATATAGCCTTTCTTTGTAAAGGCTAACATGTGCAATTTAACAAACTGACATGCACCACATTTATAGATCATATGGTGCTTGGATATATTAGGTATCCCAAGTACACATTTATAATAAAGTAAGTCTATGATCTAAGGATCCGGTCGATTCTGACGGATCTGAAATCGGACACCATTTGGTCATCCGTGTGTATGACCAAAGATCTCGAGTTTAGACTTACTAGGAGGTCTTGTGCTCTTGTGAACAAGTGGTCCACTTAGCTTAGTCTCAAGGATGTGAAGGAGAAGGTCTTGGGTTGAATCTCCACGGGAGACATGGCGAGAGTACTTTGCCCAAAGAGATCTAGAGCCTTCTAGAAGCATCCATTTGAGTTAACTCGAGTAAACTGGGACACTTGGTGCACATGGTTACATGGATGACACATGGATGGTTAGTATCCACCTACCCAAGAAGGCACTCCCCTGGAGAGAGCTATATATAGAGGCATTTGGTTAGGAGGAGAGTCATTTCTCTAGCATGTGGTGGTCATAATCCTTGTTCTCTTGCAAAATTGATCTCTACATATCTGCTTCAATGTTCTCCCACCAATGTGTTCTAGTCTTTTGTGCCATATCTCTAACTCAGACAAGGTTTGATCCTTATAATTATAAAGTGCAATGTTTCTAGTGTCCTCAAGCTCAAAAGTAAACAATATATCTATTTTCTCTCCTTTTGAAATTCTCTTGAATCCATATTGGGGGTCCTCCACAAAGGCTCCAAATTTATTGAACCTAACCTGCAAACCCTTTTCCACTATCTGTCCAACGCTCATCAAATTGTTTGTGATAGTAGATACATAAAGAACTCTGCTCAACAGATTCTTATTTCCATCAGAAGTTTTGAACTAGTCATAGCAGAGTAGATAGAGATGTTCAATGAGCTATATGTATTATAACACATGATTGTACAGAATCATTGGCATCATAATGATGCTCAATGATGATGAACTGTGTGAGCTATGGTGTGAGCTACTCAAGTTCTACAAATGATCAAGGAGAGAGCTCTAAATGAGGCACACTACCCTCCCAGATTTTAGAAGGCCTTTTATAAGTATTTCTTCTAAGTTTGAATTTTGAATTCAAACTTGTCTCCAAACAAAAAAGTAACTCCTTTGATTTAGGAGACATTCCTTCATCTTGAATTCGTAGCTAATATTCCTCCTAACTCCACGAGTTATAATCTTGTACAAGATTCTTCAAGGATTTAATGATTTACAATGGTTAATGATCAAGTAGTTACAAGCTATAGCTCACATGACTCATCAAGTGCTTCCACACAATGTCTTCCATGCTAAGCCAAATGTTTAGGCTTGTACATTTGCACCAACATGGGAGTGCTAAGTCAACTCACAGACTCACCTAGAAGACCACACATGGATGCAGCTAAGAGAGTACTTAAGTATCTCAAAGGTACAATCAATGAAGGTATATTCTATCCTTACTCTTCACATTTGGATATCAAAATCTATTCAGATGTAGATTGGGCAAGAGCTAAGGATGATATAAAGTACCTCTGGTTACTTATCATTTGTAGGTTCAAAGCTAGTATCATGGAGCTCCAAGAAGCAACAAATAGTTTCTTTATCCTCAAGTGAAGCAGAGTATAGAGATTTGACCATAGAAACTCAGGAGGCAATATGTTTAAAAGCATTGTATAAAAATTTGGGACTTGTGAGTTCCAAACCTCATATATTTGGAGATAATGTGAGTTCCGTGCATCTAGCAGCAAACCCTATTTTCCATGCATGAACTGAGCACATAGAGGTTCATTACCACTTTATCAGGGAGAAGCTCATGGCAAAGGAGATTGACATTTCTTTTGTTCCAACTAAGAAGCAAGTAGCAGATATGGTGACGAAGGCACTTGATTGAATAAAGCTTTGCATATTTAAATCAATAGTAGGTATTCAACCTATTAGAGAATAAAGAATCAAGCATACTTTAGCTTGAGGGGTAGCTATTGGAACATCAAGCTTACACTATGCTTGAGGTGGATTTGATCTACATAAAAAAAAGCTATGGTTTGGATTATGCCAAAATATCCATTGAAATGTTCTTTTACCTATGCTCATTTATTGTATTTTTTAAAAGATATTTATTGAACATTTACCATTGGAAAAGCCTAGAGTTTACACATGTGAAGGGAGAAAAAAAGAGCTAAAATTTGAGGAATTTGAGGTGGTTGAGTTGCAATCAATGAATCAATCAATCACCTAAAAGTAGATCGAACTAGATCTTCACTTTTCCTAGATTGTAGGAAAGTGAATTGATTCTCTCCAATGACTAATTCCACCTTCATTTGAATTTGAAATCCATTTTTTGAAGTCGTGGAGCACTTGAAGGGTATATATAAGAACTTTGAATCACTTGTACATTACATGGAAGCAATATGCATACACTTGTGGCCATCATTGTCTTGCTCCTTCATTTCTTTGCATCATCTTCTTCAACAATAGTAAGCTTGTAGAGGCTGTCGGTGCAAGTCTAGTATTCGGTGAAATTTGGATGTTGTTGCAGAGCAAAGAGGCACAAAAGAGGAGCCCCAAAATTTTCAAATTAATGGGCATATTGTTCTTCTTCAAAGTCTTAGGAAATTCCCTCAAGCCATGTAAATGCACTAGAGGAGTCCTCTAGATGCATAATCCCAAATCATTGTAATATATTTCTTGTAAAATAGTAGGAAAATAGAGATTAGTTAATAAAGTGCCGGTCTCTTGTCTGAAAGGACCAATTTTAGGGCACATGTATATAAGTCACTTTGTGACTCTTTGTAGAGATTTTTTGCCATTGTGAAGAAGAAGAGCTTGATAATTTCAAATTTGCTTCTTTCTTGCACATTTCTACCTTCTTTATGATCTTTGGTGTGTGTGTGTAATGCTTGGAATGTGTGTGTAGGACTGTTGTCTACCCCTCCCCACTGTTGTTGAGCTACTGTAGTGTGTGTGTGAGCTAGTACGAGTTGTGGAGTGAGTATGTGTGCTTCTTGCCATTCACTATTTTGGTCATAACTTGAACCACAGTTGTCAGAATCGAGTGAAGCTACCTCTAATAGATGTGTCTCGTCAAGAGCTTTGAAATGAACCTGCTATTGGCTATATTCAGAGTTCGGAGTTGGGATAAATCCTCCATTTAGTGAAAACTATTGTAAGAGGTATCGCGACAGACGTTTTTAGTAATTAAGTGAGGTGGAGAGGTAGGTTAGTCTTTTCTCATGCATGTGAGCTGAACCACTTCATTTTCCATCACGTGAGCACAAGTCCTCATACACTTGGTTAGGTCAGTTCGTCGGATTGACAAATAAGCATGTGTCAATTCCCCACTATATGCACTTGTGTAATAAATATGTGACCAACCCCTTTTCTTTGTAATTATCCACTGACATCCATGCTAACCAATCAACCTTGTGGTAATTATCCCATAATATCTTGAAATAAAAGATGATGACACCAACCATGAACAAAAGTATATGCACTATCCAAAGTATGCATGTAGGAAGTCTAGTGGCTAGCATTAGGCACCAAGACATCATCAGTGTCACTACACATCACAAGGCTACTTGGGAAGCATATCAATATTGGAAAGGGATTCTGATCTTGCCATACTGGGATCAAGATTTGTTTCCATGCTAATGTGTTATCCTTTTGTTGTAGATATTTGTACAAGCACTTAGGACCATAATGCAAACAGGAGAATCATCTTCGACGGGTCCCAACCTCCACATGGTGGACTATCATAACCTCTCGACTAAGGACTACCCATCACTACCACCTCTCGAGTTCCAAGGATTCAAAGGTCCTATGCCCATTGAGGAACACCTAAAGGGTAAATAGAATGCATTCATTCTAAGTTACATTTGTTTCAAGGCCTAGCATGACCCATGGTGGATGTAGAACATATTTATGAGGCAAGGATGTGTTTTAGTGGTACTACATGGGGAAGATAACAATTCTTCTCCCATGAATTTGAGGCATTATAGAACATGGAAAAATTACATTTATTATGGGAGAAGGCAAGATTGAAAGACTATTTTGAAGCATCGTTGCCAAAGTTGGATTTTTTTAGATGTTATTATTTAATTACTACCTTTCAACCCTTAGATAGGAAGGAGCTTCTAGGGTCTTTGTACTTCCCTCCTTGGTGATAGACCCTCCCTTCTAAAAATTCAAGCTCACCCATCAATTGATCAGAGCTACGTTAAAGATTAATGGTACCTATGTTCCCTCTGAGAAAGAGACTCTAATTCCAAAATCCATGAAGAAAGGTAATGTGCTCAAATGGGAAGATATTTTAGCAATTACATCAAAGCTCTCCACACCCTTGCAGATATGCATGCAACATTTTGCATTCCTTGCTTAGGATCGCTTCACATAGCCACACAAACGGATTTGGTTCAGCTTGTACTTGGTTAACAATGTAGCAGATCGAAGGCTCCATGTCACGATGCAAGCAGTATGGGCACGAAGCCAGCTCACAGAGCAACAAAGCCATGAAATGTTACAAAGGGAGCTTGAGAATAGCGACTTTGATGCATCCTTCATTAGTATATTTAACATGTTGATAGTGGCAGTCAGCACAATCAAATCTCTCATTTTTTTGTGACAAAAACCCCTGCCATGATTCAACCCAAGACATGTACGAATCCTATCGAGAAGAGGAGAATTTCTTCAAGCCCCTATATTTCTCAACCCCTCTTCTAGATTCTCTACCCAAGAACAAACACCACATGTGCCTTCGATTAATACAACCACCTCTGTAGAACCCACTAATTCCCCTAGCCTCTCGGCTTCACCCCCTACACTAGGTCTTCAATTAGTTTTTGAACTGCCTCCACAATCCCCACATCAATCCCTCCCCCTCACACTTCCAGTCCATCCACCACAATAGTACTTGTAACTTCTACACCCTCCATTAGCTCTTCCACTCTCGTGATGAACCTATCAACCATTCAACTGACTATAGAAACCCTCCCAACATGTACCTCATCACACTTTGTGCCACCACTCTGATCATCTCCACCACTATCCCCCCTCCACCTACCATCTAACCCATTGTTTCCAACTCTCACCCCTCTAAGCACAACCTATCTTCCATCCCTTCTCCAACCTATGTACCAATCATTGTTCTATCAAATACGTGAGTTCAACCATCAATACCTATAAATTATTTTTTGTCACCAGCACATT
This sequence comes from Ceratopteris richardii, assembly GCA_020310875.1. Taxonomy (NCBI): domain Eukaryota; kingdom Viridiplantae; phylum Streptophyta; class Polypodiopsida; order Polypodiales; family Pteridaceae; genus Ceratopteris; species Ceratopteris richardii. The sequence goes on from CM035437.1 coordinate 136,038,284, forward strand.
CACCCAGTACCACTCCAATGTACGCACTTAGCACCATCGATCACACATCCAAGGATATGGACATATCACCATCCACTGGACCACCACTCACAATTTCCACTCCACTCACCTCCACTCATGCACTCTCCACGTCACAAACACTCACTACCACAATCACTATAGAATCCACTTCACCCTTCCCCTTCCCCTATGCATCTCACCTTGATCAACATACCACCATGCATCCACCTTCCACATTATCTTCCTCAATTATTGATAATGCATTTCAAACAATTAAGGATGTGGAGCTCCATGACATGATACTTACCCTTGTCGAGAGCAACAACACCTAATGCTAAACCCTCTAAGCAAAGGCCATACACATATAATGATGTTTATTTGGCTAAGATTAAAAAGGAGATAGATAATCTCTTAGAAGTGGGTTTTACTTGTGAAATTGAGCACATTGAATGGGTGCCCCCCATCATTATTGTGCCCAAAAGGAATGGGTGCCCAAAAGAGATAGTTACCCACTTTCTATTACTGGTCACCTCTTGGAAATGGTATCTAGAAAATATGTAAATAGTTTTTTAGACGGTTTCTGAGGCTACAATCAAGTCACTATTGTGCCTAAAGACCTAAATAAGACTACCTTTTCTCTCGAATGGGGGATATGTGCATATGGTAAATGAGATCTAGTCTCTTTGGCACAAGTTCCTAAGACTTCTTGACTTAGGTACAGTCGTTTTTTATGCCGTTGCTGGGGAACAACTCAACCAAGGTGCCTTCGTGATGGTTATAGCTCGAGAGTGAAAAAATCGTACTTGTAGATGTGAATTCGTTCAGTGGCAAGTATGTCAACCACTTCAGCACTTGTTACTTCCCATCTCGGAGGTGTGTAAAATCAGTTTTTAGGTTAAGGGTTAGTAGAGAGGGAGAGAAGAAAGAGTTAGGGTGAGGTAAGGAAGAGAAGTGGAGTAGGAGTAAACCAAGATCACCAAGAAAAATCCCCAAAAAATTGCCAAATTAGTGTAGTTAAGATTCAGTCACCAAAAAGTATAAAAACCAAAAAATTTTAGATCATTTCTCATTTGTTCAGAATTGGTATCGTCTCCAAGCAGCGATCTGTATCGTATGTGTACTATCGTGCTCTCCAGGCCTTCAAAGCTAGCTAATGAGCTCAAGGCACAAGCAAGACATCATAGAGGTAAGCTCTCATAAGATTCCAATAGCAAAAACACAATAGAAGTGCACTCACACGTGATTAAACACGCATCTGGTATCGCGGGGTGGGATAGAGTTTTTTTTGAACTTCTTTGAGTGAGACGGTAGGCTAGGAGTGAAGAGGGGTGAGAGAAGAGCAAGGGGGAATTTTTTTTTTTGAATTTGGAGGTATTTTGGCTTGAGTATCGCGATCGGTTGAGTTTTTGGTATCGTGATACCAAAAATTCCCTTGTATCGGGATACTCGCCGAAGTATCGTATCGTGGATTACCAGCCTTGGTATCACGATACCACTTGTGGTATTGTATCGCCTGGTTGGTATCACGATCGCACTTTACGAAAGTGGTATCTTATCGCAGTCCACTTTTGATATCGTATCATCTCACTTCCTAGTATCCTATCATGGTACCATTTTAGTATCGTATCGCAGCTGATTTTGGTATCGTATCGCCCAGTGCATAGGTATCGTATCGCAAAGTTTCCAGTATCGTATCATCCCAAATCTAGTATCGTATCATGCAAAACTCAGGTGTCGTATCGTGCCACATTTCAGTATCGTATCACGACTGATTTTGGTATCGTATCGCCCTCAAATTTGGTATTGTATCGTGCACCCAAGATCATATCATCGAGTTTAGAGGTATCATATCATGCAAATTGGCGGTATCCTATCACCAATTGCACTGATATCGTATCATGAGAAGTCCAATATCGTATCAGGCTCAGTAGCAGTATCGTATCGTCTATAAAAGTGGTATCATGTCGTCTGTAACCATAGTATCGTATCGTCCAGTTTTCTCGTATCATATCGTGGACTCCCTAGGTATCGTATCGTGAGAATATTTGGTATCGTATCATTTGATGAGCAGTATCGCCTAGTGCAATATCGCCAAAAGTGGTATCGCCCAGAACTTTTGGAGCATTTTCAAAGGTAAATTTGAAGCATTTGAGGGGCCACTTAGGGAGAGTTTTAGAGACCTAGAGAGCCCCAAGAGGGTGAATGAACTTGAGGTCAGGAAGGGTGCTAAGTAGCCGGAGAAGTGTCATATCTTCCGTTGGAAGTGCTGCTCAGGTCAGTCACCACTCAGTCTATTCAAACACCTCTAGTGACTCACAGGAGGAGATACCCATGGCTTCAGAAGACATGCAAGGTCCACTCCCGAAAGAAACTTCATGACCACTGTAGAAGGAGAGTATCGTACTTCTTTATAGTATGTTTCTACTAATGCCCAGGAGATCCCCATCTACCTGGATGGTTTAAACAGATCTGTGGCTAGGATGGTTACTTCCATGGATGCAACAATTGTGCCCAGACCAGCTTTCAAGTATGAAGGAGGAGCATACATGGACAAGCTGGGTCACATCTACATAGTGACTAAATACCCTGATTTGTCAATGAGAGGGGAGTGTTAGTGGGAGAAGAAAACTCAAGGAGACCAAATCCTGAGGAGTTAGTGATGACCCCTAGAGGCAAGTCCCAACGGAGTGTTCTGAACCAAACTCATGTACAATTTGCGACTCCCAGAGTGCAACCACACAATCAGACCCACCCAGGAGGAGGAAATCAATACCGACCACCAGTTAGGCCACGACCACCAATGGGAGTGCAGCCAGGAATACCCCCAATTAGACCAGTGGTTCCCGCCTTCCCTGTAATGCCTAGACAACCAGAACCAATGAGAAGATTGAGACCTATTCAGGTGGCCAAATGCGTGAGGAATCATTATTATAGATTGGGAGAACCCTATGACCACATTGCTGAATTTAAACAAGTTCTAAGAGCGGAGCAAGTAGACGATTTCTTCGTGCAGTATGAGTCTTTCGGACAAACCCTCACAAGAACGGCTCTAACTTGGTTCAAGCCATTAGACCCCAACCAATTTGGAAATATGGAGCAATTCTTTCAAGAATTCATTGGGGAATTCACTAAGAGAGGGATTAAACATAATTCTTGTCTTTAATCCATAGTTTTAAACAGAACCCTAATGAAACCGTGAAAACAACTGCGCAAAGATTCAACCAGTATGTGGATAGATGTTCGATAGCATAGAGATCCATGCAACAAAAAATGATATCATTATTTTTGGATGGACTAACGAATGGAACTCTAAGAACGCTAGTTTACGTGAAGAGGTTACAACCCTAAGTGAATGTCTTCAAGAGTGTATTGACTTAGAGGACAACCTAGCGGATGATCTGAAGAGTACACCCAGCCCCACTAAATCAGAAGACTCTCGGAGTACGGTTACATCGAATTCCAGTAATGTGGAGGAATTAGCAGAGCTAGAGGCAAAGAAATTAGGAGTCCAAGGATAGAGAAATCACCAACACCCAGCCTTAAGAGTGCCTATGTTACGAAGATGTAGTCTATGTGGAGGAGATCACCCCACTCACTTGTGCATCCAAGGAGGAGCCGGAGTACCTCAAACGTACTCCTAAAATAGACAACATTACCCTGGAACTGCCTTGTATCACATAGAAATAAAATACACTAATCACACCATGAAAAACTGCCCATTCAATAGGCAGACATGACCTCTACAACCACCTTAGTATCGGCCATATGGATATCCACCTAGAGAGCCAGGTAGAGATATGCCTAGGTACAATCCCTACCCAACACCACCAGGAGCACCGAAGCCATACGAGCAAGCACAACATCCACAACCCCAACTAGTGTTAGGACCACAACTATCGCAACCCCAACATGTGGTACCTGTGAAGTATGTCCAACCAAAAGAAAACTTGGAAAGAGCTATAGTACCAGCCTCAACGATGACCACTACGGAATCAGTGAACCCTGGATACGAGCTATCCCAAGGAGATTACTATCCCTATGAAATCAATATGTTTGAGTATGAACCAGCATATGACCCAGCATACTATGGATATGAAGGCTATGACCAGGCCTATGGAATGGAGGTGGCTACTTTAATGTACAGTGCACCCAAAGCACCCACACCTGGAAGACCACCCATTAGACCTCCTGTGCCGAGAGGACCATGTTATAGATACGAAGGAGATCATTTTATTAGAGAATGTACTCGGCCTTACAATCCACTGTTAAGAGATGGATAGGTATGTGCTTGAAGATGAAGAGGTGTTGCAAAATCCTGGATCTACACTAGCCAAATGAACTCCAGAAGTATATGGTGGGCCCTTTTAGCTTACCAATGGATGTATTAGACACCCTATCTACCTTGGAATATCACTCTAAAAAAGATAAATCAAAACAGATAAGTTGGAGTTAGCTCAGAGGTGAAAACTTGCTATTCTTGGTTCATACACCTATCTAGTGTTTTACATAATTCTCTGAGCACAGCAGCAATTAGCTTAATTCCTCTTGGTGAATTCTAGGTGACTTAAAGAGCTAACTTTGAAGAGTAATCTCATCAAAAATAATGAACCACACACTGAGAATGAGTTTTAACAACTGATGACATCATCTCGATTTTCACGGGCTGCTACAGTTGGAGACCAGTGAGTAGAAAAACCAACATAACTCAAACTGTAGGAATCCAATGATTATGAAAATTTGTATGGTTATACTATACAGTAAGCTGAATCCAACAAGCTTTAAATCACTGAATTTGGATAAGTAACCACTGAGCAATGGCTCTGACAAGATGAGTGAAAAAGTCGTGTACCTGAGCGAGAAGTGAAAATGCACAGACATTGTTGACTTCAACTGAACATAACTGAAGATTGCAACTTTCAAATGACATGAAAATTTGTGAGCATATAGTAGACCTATAGAGCTAACTTTACCAAGTTAAAGCGTTGAGAATGATGCACCAAGCTCAGAGAAAACATCTCTGCAAGCTGACTGAGAAAACTGAGAGTAATGGCAGTGAGTAGTACACTTCACAAGAACATGGAAAGATGAACTCAAATAATCATGAAAATGAAAGTATATTGCTTGTACAATACAATGACTTACTTATACATATGTGTGCCGTGTAATCACACCTTGATATGGCATAAAGCGCAGCTCTTGGAGGTCTTCACATAGGTCTCTCTAACCACGACTAAAACTGCCATCTATTTATAGTTGAGTTTGGGAGGCTAACTTCCCTCAATCACTCTCCAATCAATCAATGATTGATTTGATTCTCTACCTACCACAAATCACAAATTCGTGGCTCCTCTTTCCATTCTTGATCAAGTGGACTCAACCACTTAAGATTCTTTCACTTTTACATTAAGTAAACTCTTCAAAAGTTACAAGAGGTAGTTCACAAGTGAACTTTACATAGTCTTCATTTTAAGGCTTTTTCTATGACTTTGTGGGACTCAAGCCAATACTTAGGCTTGTCATAGACTTGCTCCAACATCCACCACCTCCTAGAACTTGGGAAGGGTATTGCAATGATTGTGGGAAGGAACATCTTTTCAGAGACTGCCCAAAGAATCCCACTAAGGCCCAAGACACTGCACCTATTAATGTAATTGAAGTGATAGAAGCACCTGGAGGTGATAAGGAATACATCGTGCCCTTAAAGGCCATTACACGAGCTCAAACAAAGGAACGAAAAGAAAAACGACCAGATCGGAACAAGAAAACAATAGAATCGTAAATCCCAAAATTCAAATAGTGAAAGATTCAGAGGACCCACCTGAGAATACCCAAAACCTAAAAGCGCAAAAATGGAAGGAAAGAAGAGAGAAGCTCAAAGAAAAATGGATGAAAAACAAAAGTCAAGAAAATAAGATACACACAAGACGCAGTAAGGAGCATAAAGAACCAGAGATTCGGGAAGAAGTTCCCATTCCACCACTTATCCGAGAAGCAGAGAAACCAGGATCAATTCTAGCCGACCCAAAACCAGACGACTTAGACATGTGGTTAAAAGCATACAAAGCTAGAATTAAGGACGGACCAAATGTGGAACAACACGAAAAGCTTTACCCACAAGGAGAATTAGAAAAAGAGAGGCTTACTATATGCAAGAAACTTATAGAGGTAGCACAAGCAACCCTAGAAAAGACTATCCTCGCCCTTCCAGAGACAAGGATAGCAGAGAAGCAATACAAGGAGTGTGTTAAAGCCAAGGATAAAGAACTTAAAGAGAAGGATGACAAATGTGAGCGAGTGAAAACCCAAGATGAACCTATGTAAACAATACCTGATTTAGATGCTGACTCGCCAAAAGAATTGTGAAATAGAATCCGAGAAGAACAACGGAAGAGGAATGGAGTGACTAAGCCTCCCTTTGAGGAATTAGATGTGGAAGTTTATCAACCAAATCCCAACATGGAAGAAGTATATGAGGAAGTATCCAGACTAGACCAAAATAGAGAAGAAGCTGAGAGCATTTCAACCCTACTAATTTACATGGGAGAATACGAAAAGGAATCTATGATAATCCGAGCACCCACAATATAGGGAAAAAGAAAAGGAAACTCATATAAGAATTCACACAATCTAAGATAACTTAAAAAGACAAAAGTACAATGCAAACTGACTGTGGAAGAACTACTCCGTGTTAAACCGCAATTATGGAAACAATTAGCAAGTCAACTGGAATTTGGGCAGGAGAAGGACGAAAAGGAAAACAAGGGAAAAGGAAACCCATTGAAGATACAAATCCTAGTAGATAAGCTGAGAGAATTTAGTGAAGGCGATGAAGGTAATACATGTCTACCTGTCACTTACAATGGGTACATGACCAAGGCTATACTAGACACAGGAGCAGGAGTAGGAATTGCCACCAAGGAGATTTGGGAGAAATGGGGAAAGCCTGCCTTACGACCCACATGCATGAAGCTCCAATTAGCAGACGGTCATGTAGAGAAACCCCTAAGAGTATTAGAAAAGATCAAATTAACCACCTCTAGAGTTGAATTTGAACACACATTAGCCATCTGTAAGTTTGAAAAGGCTAACAATTACGAAATGATATTAGGACGACCTTTCATGAGACAAATGCAGATAGTGCAAGACTGGGGACGAGATTCATTATACTTGCAACATCAAGGAAATACCACCAAGATAAACTTGCATACATTTTCATATAGAGATGTACCCCCACTACAGTGGAATCCCATACACAAGGAGGAGGATGACCTATCTATTCATAGCACTAGATCAAGCGATCAATCATGGAAGTATGAGGATGCCCAATTATGGATGTGTAAGGAAGCGAAGAAGGAGGACAATAAAAGGCAGTTGTGGCCAATAGGACATCCTAACTACCGACTTGTAGAGGACCCAAGGTATATGCCTCAAATATTTCCTGACGAAACCTTTGAACCACATGGATGGATGGAAATCTTAGCCACCTTGGATGTATGTGTGAATGAAGAAGTGTTGACGATGAATGAATGTGTGGATGAATAAGGCTATGACATAAATTTGTCCATGGTTGTCCTTCAAGAAGTAGAAACAGGGGAAATATTGGAAAAGGAATGGAAAGAAGAATACGAGAGCATAGAGATGGAACCGGAGTTTGACTCTGAAGAATGTTACCTAGAAGCTATGTTACCTAGAAGCTATTAGAACCAAAGACAAGTATGGAATGACCAAAGTGTTAGCAATAGAAGCAACCTCCATAGTGCAGAAGCAAGAGGAAAGTGTGAGTAAAATCGGACCAAATCCTGAACTTTTTGAGGTTCGAGAGCATTTTAAAAGGTACGAAGTAGAGGAGAGAAAGATAGCCATTCAGATGCCTAAGAGAGGCTAGAGAAGGAGAAGTATACAATAACAAAGAACAAAAAAAACATCATAGTAACAGTGGAAGATGGAGAAGAAAGATGTACATACATAGGTAAAGATGTGTCAACTGAGAAGGAAGAAGAATTAATACAATTGACCCGAGAATATCGAGATGTATTCGCGTGGACATATAAGGATCTCAAGGGTGTGGAACCCTCTATTTGCTCTCATAGAATACCAATGACGGCAGAGTCAAAACCCTCAAAACAATGCCCTTACACATACAATGAGGTCTATGCTACTAAAATAAAAGAAGAAATAGACAAGCTACTAGCGGCTCGATTCATTTATGAAATAGAACACACTGAATGGGTATCACCACTAGTCCCAAGAAGAATGGAAAACTCAGAGTATGCATTAACCTGAAAAAAGTGAATGCAGCCACGATTCGCGATAGCTACCCTTTACCCATCACTGACCATATATTGGAAAGAGTAGCAAGAAAAGAAGTCTATAGCTTCTTAGACGGATTCTCTGGATACAACCAAGTAGCTATTGCTAATGAGGATCAACATAAGACCGCATTCGCGACTGAATGGGGAGTCTATGCTTTCCGAGTGATGCCTTTTGGACTCACTAAGGCACTTGCTACTTTCCAATGATTGATGTGTCATGTTTTCAAACAATTCCTGAAGAAGAGCATGGAAGTGTATATATATGACATATGTACATATTCAAATCAAAGGCAAGACCACATTCCTGAATTGCAAAAGATATTTAATAAATGCCGACAATATAGAGCCTGCCTGAACCCCGAGAAGTGTGTCTTCATGGTAAGACAAGGGAAGATCTTAGGACACATAGTCTCTAGAAACGGAATATCCACAGATGAAGACAAGATTCAGGTCATTTTGGAGCTTCCTAGACTAGAGAATGCAAAAGAAGTGCAAGAATTTATGGGACATTATGGATACTACCGTTGATTTATCCACATGTATGCCATAATCGCCAAATCCTTGTATGGACTTTTGACTCAATTCACATGGACAAAGAAATGCGAGAAGGCATTCAATGAGTTAAAGAAGCGGCTTAGCACAGACCCAATTCTGAAGACACCAAATTGGAACAAGCCTTTTCATATTCATGTGGATGCTTCAAATTACGCAATAGGATGCATCTTAGCTCAACCGGCAGATGAAGGAAAGTTAGATCACCCAATTGCCTATGCGAGTAGACAACGGTCTATGCGGTGAAAAAATTTAGACACTATCTCTTAGCCAACAAGTTCAAGTTCTTCATAGATCATCAGACATTATTGTACTTAGTCAATAAGCCCTGTAACACGGGAAGACTGGTAAGATGGTTTCTACTATTGATGGAGTTCAACTTTGAAGTAATAGTGAAAAGGGGAAATACCCATGTAAGAGCAGATCACCTCTCTAGGTTAACACACGGAGAACCACCAAGTGGTGTACAGGATGAATTGCCAGACACTTATTTGTTTAATCTGGAAGTGTGTCCAAAGTGGGCAGAGAAACTAATTCCGATACTCACTCATGGCCCACAACACTCAATCAATAAAGAGAGTAAAAAAAAAATTCTACAATCAAGGAATTCACACATTATTGTGGGAAGTGTGTCCTATAAGGAACCCAACGGTGTACTACTAAGATGTGTGGAGGAGGACGAGCAAAGGATGTTGATTGAACAAGCTCATGTGAATAAATGGAGGACACACAAAGGAACTCATGGAACTATTAGGGAATTAAAACGATTAGGAGTATACTGGCTTGACATGGCTAAGGATGTCCATGACTATGTGAGTAACTGCGTAGAGTGCCAGGAGACGATCCCCGAGGATCATACATCCATGCCTTTCTCAACAATAGCACCCAATTGGAGCAAAACATTGGTAAAATTCCTAAAGACAAGAGAACATGAGGAAGGAGTTAACTTGGCGAGAAAACGATCCCTAGAGGAAATGAGCAAGGATTATGTACTCATGGGAAGACACTTGTTTAGGAGAGGAAAAGACAACCAATTACGACTATGTGTGCATGAAGGAGAATATTTACCCATATTAGAGATGGCAGATGCAGGTGCGGCAGGAGGTCATTTCTCAGCCGAGAGAACCGTGAAAATGATCCTCTTTGTTGGCTCGTGGTGGCCAACTTTACATATGGATGCGGAGACCTATGTACAAAGCTGCGAGACATGCCAATGGGCTAAATACCTGATTTAGAGAGATGACATGCCATTGAGACCTATGGTTTGCACCAGAGCCTTTTCTAAATGGGGTATTGATTTCATAGGACCCATTAACCCACCGGCCAAAGGGTCACATGCCGAATACATCATAGTAGCCACATATTATTGACAAAATGGGTAGAGGCAAAAGCTACTAGAAAAAATGATGCTCAAACCACTGCTAAGTTTCTTTTTGAGGATATATTCACTCGTTTCGGATTACCAATTGAGATTGTGAGTGACCAAGGAACACATTTCATTAACGAAGTTATAGAGTCTTTAATGAATGAGTTCTTAGTGATCCATAAAAAATCAGCCCCTTACCACCCTCAGGCCAATGGTCAAGTGGAGAGTTCCAATAAGGTGTTATGCACAGTATTGACTAAAATAGTCAACGATGGAAGGTCCAACTGGGACAAACAATTGCACCATGCAATCTGGGCCTTCCGAGTCACTTACAAAACTGCCATTGGAACTACCCCATTCAATCTCGTGTACGGCCAGAACGCCATCCTGCCAATCGATTTTTTAGTACCCACGTTGAGAATAGCGCGACAACATGAATGGACTGAACATGAATTATCCCAACAACTAGACCAAATCAAGAAACTGCATGAAACTCGGCTGTAGGCTGTCGCAGGAATCTATGCTACCAAGAGAAGGCAAAAGGCATATTATGATGCACACATAAAAGACAAAGGACTAAAAGAAGGAGACCTGGTCCTGGTCTACACCTTGAAGCAACATGCCAAGAAATCACAAAAAACGTGGATATGGACTAGGATGTCGACGAGCGGAGCAGTTAATCTAGCCACTCTGGATGGAGATATTCTTCCTAACTACATAAGGGGATGTAGAGTGAAACGGTTTATGGAGCCATTGGTGGATCAAATGTTAGCACGTCGCGTAGGTGCGCAAAATAGGAAGAAAGAGGAAGAGCAAATTAAAGAGGAGGCACGGCAAGAAGCCTTTGAACGTATTAAGAAACAGAAAGAGTGGATTAGGCAAAGAGACGAACGGTACTTACTAGGTGAAGAGCCTATTCCCATGGCCAACTACTAAGTTCATCATTCCAATGGGCAGAACTATAGCATATCTAAACCCTACTTAAACCTAGGGATTGACAAGATAGAGTACCAATTGATAGATGCTTTAATAGATTCAGGAGCATCACTTAGTTGTGTGCCGAATACAATCATCATGTCTCTCCACACAAATATCACACCTACTAAGGCACATATGATAGGTATCGAAGGTCAAGTCATAGAATGCATTGGGGAAACTACTGTATCCCTCCACCTAGGAAATTTCTCCATGGAACAACGAGTCTTAGTGTGTAAAGATGAGGACCTCATAGAGAATCTAATACTAGGGCAAGACTGGATAATCGAGAATGAAGTGAGTATTCATCTAGCTCAAGGATACATATCCGCCAAAGTGGGACACAAAGAAATCTTTAACCTTTTAGAAGAGAAACCATCTCATGGACCAAGCATCTTCGAGAAGGACATTCAATGAGCTGCAAGAAAGACAACCAAATGTAGATCATGAGAAGCCACACTAAAATCATCAACATGGAATTCTATCCGCAGAGTTCCACAATACAGACATCCTAACCTGAAATGGGTTCGCAAGGACCAAATGAATGGATCAGGGAGAGCAACACACACACAAGTCAATCCTAATCATAAGGTGCAGACGAATACGAATTCCTCATCGCAAAGACCAGCATCAAAGGACCTATTGAGAGTTTGGCTCCCAAAGTCATTAGTAATGGCACAAAGGAACCACCGACACATATGGATTCCAAAGAATGTTTGACAAGTAGCACGATACGAAATCGACAACCAAAAAGAAACAGCCTATCGACGAGATAGCAGTGCCAGACCAAACAAGACCAAACAAGTACATCGGGAAAGCAAGATTATAGCTAAGAAGACACCGACGATTCAGGAAGCTACACCAAGGAAAAGGCGACGTGATGAGAGCATGAGAGCTCATACATAAATGCTCGAGTGGGTATGGAAACCAAAGAAAGCGCATGAACCTGAACAAGAGAACCATCAGGCTCCCAATTGCACTCATGAAGTATCGAATGCACCTAAAGTATGCATAATAGGGCCACATTATGAGGCCAGACATTCGGCACTTGATGTACATAATAGAATTAGTGGTGCACATCCTCCAATGGGGAATAGGTCATAGCTTCAACTTCCTTAGGAATGGACCTACTATGTAAATAAATAAATGCTTCGGCTTTACTAATCCTTGTTTTCTTTCAGAAAAGAAAAGAAAAACATGCGGTAAGAGATCTTACTTGTGCAAGCTAGGGGAATAGAGTGACAAAATGAATGACATGTCACTACAATTCACAACACTAGTGCTATGTCTTCTATTGAAGCTAATGATCTTTTCAATACAAGTACAGATGGCTTTTGAAGATTCTGAAGCAATTATTCAGGAAGAAGTACTGGAATTCCCCTTACAAAGCGTGACAAAAGCAAAAGGACACTAGTTTTGAGAAGATCAACCAGCAGGGGATTATCTATTTCTAATAACAATCAAGATCATGGACACGGATCATCAATTCTCGATCATGTCTCAAGAATTTAAGGTGGTACATGAGCTTCCATCTACCATTGATATCATGAAGAAAGCAGGCATCCACAAATATTTTAAATTACCAATCTACAAACCTGACTTTCAAAGATGCACACAACTTATGAATACATTGCAGCTAGCACTACATGATCCATTGGTGCCAGAGGCGAGAGTCATGGATGCAGTAGGTGAATGGGTCGTGATTTAGTTTCTTTTGGATGGGAGAAGGATGGAACTACTGTATTAAAAGAAGAAAGTCGAGGGGCAAAGACCAGAACCTTTACTGACATCAATCGCACTGACATTGAAGAAGAAGTAAGACTTATTCATCAACACTTTTGTTTCCCTAACATGCATAGATACACTGCCCCTCATAAGATCATAGTATAGATGTTGTCTCATGCTATCAAACAAATTGGAAATCAAATTAATATGACTCCATACATACAAGAAAGGCTATTCGAGGCAAAGAAGTAGTAGAATCACAAGAAGTTCCTGAACGGCAGTGTAGCTCTGACCATCTTGATATATCATGGCTTAGGTATTAGAGAGCACCTCCAAGAAATGCCATCAACGAAAGACATGGCTAAATATGCCAAGGTCACCACAATTCCAAGGAAGAAAAAAGGAGTAAAGATCATTGAGGAGGAAGAAACTAGCTCTCAACCAAAAATGAGAGGTACAAAGCGCTTAAGGGAAGCAATGCAAGTAGAAGCAGAAGTCCCAGCCACAAAAAGGGTACACGTGCTCCCAAAGACAAGAATTGAAGAGCACCGACCAATTACAGAAGAGGAATTAACAAGAGCCCTGGACGACACACATCAATACACAGAAGGTCAAGTTAATCTACTAGTGCAAGGGCACCATTCCCAACAAGCCCACAAAGATACGGAAGTGAAAAAGAAGCTAACCAAAGTACATCGATACAGGGAAATAGGGTTGGATAATTCAAGCTCCTCTTTCGATGCACAAGAAGAACCAGACACATCCTTCCTGAATACCGATATTCGAGTGAGTCAAAACATCCCAGGCAAAGAAGTATCCCAGGAAAGAGTACATGTCATCAAAATAAATGAAACATCTAACATTCAAATCCATGAGACCAAGCTGGCAGGAGAGGGTTCATTCAAGAATCCCAAGGAAGAACCAAAAGAAGCTACGGGAGAAGACTCCGCACCATTCACACCAATAAGGGTTGTGGCAGAACCCTCCAATATGGATGTAACATTTCAAGGAAGTGCCACAAAAATTATCAATATAGCAGAAGAAAGCAAAGAACCAGAAGTACAACTACAAATTAGACAACCACATAATGGGATTATTCATGTGGAGCATGGAAGGGATGTACAAACTGGGGAAGCTCCAAGCATTCCAAAAACGTGGTTGAATGTCGACGTCGCTCAGCTCAAGCTAGTAGTTCAACACATGATCAAAACTGTTATGGATACACAACAATTGATGCTTGAGGCTGATGCTGACTATGATAAAGTGATGCAAGAAAAGCATGAAATTTGAGAAATAGGTAAGAACCTTTCCGTCCAATTGAGTTTAGCACAAGAGCAAATAACACATAAAGAGAACGAAGTTCAAGAGGCCAAGCAGCAAAGCAAAACATTAGAAACAGAAAATGAGAAATTGAAAGAGCAACTACAGCAATTACAACAGAAATATGAGGCTAGCGAGGCCGAGAAGACACGGATGAATGCACGAAGAAAAATATTGGAATCACAAATCAAGATATACATGGAAGAGGTAGAGAACTTAAGGAACAGAAACAAGGAGTTGATGATAGCTCTTCTAAGTAATCAACCTATAGAGGCTCAAGAAGTGCCAGAAAAAGACATAAAGGAAATGGAGGAAAAGATAGCCAGGTATGAAGATCAGCTAAAGTAGGAGTAGGCAATCATTGCCGAATGGGAAAAAAGGTATATGGATGATACCCCAGCTCTAAGGACAAAGTGGAAAAAGGCCCAGAATAGATATCTTGTGCAATGTAAAGAAGACACTCATCAACTTGCTATCGTGGCAGAAGAAATCCAAAAGAATAAGGAAACGATTTTAAAGGCCCACGAAGAGATAAAGCAAAAAGAGGAGATGATAAAGCAACTGCAAGATCAACTCGCATAGAAGATGACAGAGGGGACACCAGTAGTTCCACACTCCATAGCTGCTACTGAGGAGATTGAGGTACGTCCTCTCTCTCCCCCCTTACATCATTCGCCGATAAGGGAGGAAACACAGATCCAATCTGAACGTAATCATCGGGATATTGTAGAACTGAGCCGACATGAGAGGGCACTACTGGTGTCCCAGCTTACGACAGAATTTGAAGATCAAATAATAAAGGTCATGAAGGAAGCTCAGATTGAAAGAAAAAATTTGGAAAAGATATTGAAGCCATTTAATGTACCATATGGACTCCTTAAAGAGCAAACACGGCAATATATAAAGACCACGACAAATAAAGAGCCCGACAGCAACCTCCAGTTCAGCAATAATACATTCAACTATACTCAAGAGGAATTTGAAAGCGCTGGCCCTATCTGGAGGTGAAAACTTTTGGAAAAGAACCCTACACTACGGGTACAATGGGAAGCATTGCCATATGCCCTTCAGGTAAACCCATCTTTTTGTCTAGATCACGCAGATGATCCTGGTCGCATTTTTGGGAAGGACAGTGCCAGGGTACCATAAATAATCAATGGCTCAATTATCCACTATTACCAAGTCCACCACATAATTACCTACCAACAGAAGAATACATGGTGAAAACCATGGAATTTTGGATCGCTCGATATGCGACTCTACCGGATTTGGCAGTCAAAATGACTAATAAGATTTTTAGCATGCTACTTACAGTTATTAAAGTCTTCCAACATGCTGTTAATAAGTGTTAAGAAGTGTTAAGTGTTAAACCGCTTCGTTCTAACTATCAGAAGAGCGTTTAACCGACCTAAGTGGGTTCTTGGGAGTGGAAGGGGTCTGTAAGAACAGAGGCCCTATACTTAGTTCCCAAAATAACTGATATCTACTGTCCTTAAACAGTGTCGACACAGTCTTAGCTCAGTTCCCAGTAGCAACTAGACTATACCAAACTTATCGATATCTTGGTACCGAATTACTTCAAGCGAGCATCCTACTGTAACAGTACAGTAACCCATCCTTCATCAAGGCAGTGCTCACAGCCAAGCAACTGAATCACAGAAGGTATCTACGGTTCACTTACAGTATGAGGACTATCACACACTAGAATAACCCTTAATCCTAGGTAATTTCTCACCGTACAAGTGCAGATCGAGATCAGCACTACTTCTGCACAATACTCTAAGGAAGATCACTACAGTCACACAAACTTAACAGTTCAACAAGGAGAAGGACACTACATCGTACAACTTAGCAGGGCAATTCATCATAACGATCCACAGTAACTCTTCCAGGAAACGATTCAACATCTTACTGACTGGACTAAATTCGCCGGGTAACCGAGATTGACAGATAACAATACAAAACACCACAGAGTACGCAGAACTCAAACAAGAAGTACTACCGCAACACTTAAGATTCGCTGCCCAAACTCAATCAAGAAGAATAACACAGCTACACACGACGACCCAGAGTGCTCAGAAACTAAACAACACACACTGCTGCAACATTCAACAGACAACCAGACGAACAGTCTGGCAATAACGCAACAATATGCCGAATCCCCACACTCTGGAGCACTTCTTTTCATTGCTTCATAAAGATTTACAAATATGCGCGTAACTACTTTTCACGCGTGTCTTACAAAGATTTCCGTTACATCTGTCCCACTCCGTCGGCCGACTAACACTGGCACGCACGGTGGACTCGAACCCGCAAGTTTTTGCAAAATTACTGTTCGTCGATGATTCCTTCTAAATACATATTCCTAGCTAGTCTAAACGTTCGGGCGATCTTTTTCTTTAGTGTTTCTAACATTTGTTTAAGGGTATCTGGCTCTACTAAGTGCGCATCTATTCTAACAGAGCTAAGAGTGATGACTTCGGTGAGAAAAATTTTGGCCTGGGTTTGCAAAAAGGTTTCCTGTAGGTAGAATTCATTTGACAGGGCTGCATCCCTTGAAACCTTCATTTTGGCCAATTGTTTCTGCATGTTAATTACTCGTTCTTTCTGATTGATTAGTTGATTATCTATCCTTTTGACCTGTTGGTTCTGAAACTCTATTGTTTTGTAGTAAGCATCTCTTTCTCTTCGAGCATTTGCTAAGTCCTTCTGATATTTAGCTTCCTTGGTCAATTGGTGTTTAAGCATATTATGGACACTGTCGAAAGATTCTTTTGCTCTATGTAGTTGTTCTTCTGCCTGCTTAGCTTCCCTCTGCTGCTCTTGGCTCTTCTGTACTACTTCCTACAGCTGGACTCTTGTTTCTTGTAGTAGATTTCCTAATGCAATTCTGGTATCTTCTATGTCTTTGAGTGTTTGATTTAGTTTCGTGATTTCTGCGTCGGCAGCAATCAGTAATTCTTCCTTTGCATGTATTGCTTCCAGAGCCTCATCTCGTTGAAGTGTGATTTCTTCCTGTTTCCAGAGTATGGCCTGTAATTGCTTTATCTGTTCATTGAGTGCGTAGTTTTCTGCCTTTACTGCCTGTAACTCTTCCTGGAGGGGTGTGATATCTGCCTCCATTACTTCCAATTTATGCTGGAAGTCTTCGCGAACAGTTTCTGTGATTTGCTTTAGTTGTTGCGACAAATACTGGTGTGGAGGGTGGTGGGAGAGGGAGACGAGGTTGGGAAGACGATGCATCAAGTTGCTGTGAGGTCGGAGGGGAGTAGTTGGGGGAAGAGTCGGAAGAAGCTGTGGGCTTGATGGGTGCGTTAGGTGGAATAGGAAGGTTTGGGTTTAGTGGAGGATCTGGTGGTGGAGTGGGAATTACGGTTTGAGTTATTACCTGGTTTGTATTTTGTTGTTCTTGCTCCGAAAATGTGGACTCTACTGCCTTAATTAGTCTGTCCAATGCATCTTTAGCAGCTTGTTCTTCCTCTGTTTGTTGTTCTTCTTCAGACTGCTGATTCGATGTTTCTTCGGTCGATGTTTCAGCTTCCTTACGAGTTTCTTGTTGTCGCTCCTGGGAAGATTGCGCAGAGGATTCATTCTGTATGGAGGTTGCGGTGTCGTGGAATGTGTCTTCTTCCTGCTTTTCTTCTTCTTTATCTTCTTCTTTATCTTCTTCGGCTGACTTCTGTGCTTCACTCTCAGACGAGCTGATTCTGATGCGTTTTTGGCAGAATAATTGGTTGAGTTCTTCTTCATCTTCTTCTTCTTCGTCATCTAGTAGCTGTATCGACTCCTCATGCCTCAGAATGGGCCCTCGAGGTGGTGGTTGGGCTGCTAGGATTGTCGAGAAGAGAAATGAGAGTATGTGCGGTAATCGGGACTTGGGCATGCATCCCTTGTTCACTTGCTTGATTATTGCTACACACTCCTTGTGGATACGTTGAAAGAAATAGGTCGCGAAGTTCACTGGTTCTCGGGCAGCTAAGTCTATGGCCGAGTAAAATGGCCGAGATATGCCATAAGTGCGCTTCTGTAGGTTTAGGATTGCAACTAAGAACTGCAGAGCTGATCTTTCTGGTTCTGGTCGACATAAAATCACCTACTCGTTCGATGAGTACCTAGGAAATAATTCTCTCATGGTTGCTTCGGGGAGGTTAGGACCTTTTTGTCTACCTTGCACAGGGAGTCGAAAGGAATCCGCAAAAGATTGGAGAGTGATTACGGTTATGGTGGGTAAGGAAGTGATCAACCAACTCTGCTCTGTAGCAGGCATTTTGGCGATGGCGGAGATGATGTTGGTGAAAAATGGGTGGGACTCCACTGAATGCCAAGGCAGTTCAGCGAAGTTTGCCAACCCACGTATGTGCAGGTACTCTCCTACCTCGGTAGGGAGACCGTCACGGAAAGCGGCGTAATTAGCCAAGGCTTCCATGGCACACACGAAGACAGAGCACAGAACACAGAACACAGTGAAAACACAAAGCACAATCACATCAACACAATAGCGTTGTTTGGCGAACTGGAGAAGGTTATGTAGTGGTGCTATAACAGAGAGTAATCAAAAGCAGTAATAATCACGCGAAAGGGGGAGTAATAGTTCTTAACTTCGGTATGCATCCATGAAGAGCTAAAAAGGGCAGGGCGGCTTTAGTCATAAATAGGGTTCAAAATGCGGATATTTATAGGCTTATATTATTAAATACGCACAAAGAAAAGAAAAGTAAAAAGCGAGCGCCAAACGACGCGGCCCACGGAAAAAACATTTCAGTGCGGGTTAGCTGCGTGTTGGTATGGTCGCAGCTTTGAACCGTTGATTACTTTCGGAAGAGGGTCTTCGGTCAATGTAGTCAACCGAAAAGTTGTTGGGCCCACTTGTTCTGAAATCCGATAAGGGCCATACCATCTTAATTTGAATTTACCAGCAGACCGATTCGACTTTGCATTGTAAAAAAGGACAAGTTGTCCCACCGTAAAAACTGGAGTTTTCAAGTGTCGATCATGCGTCCGAGCCTGTCTTAATTGTACTTCCTGCATAGTTAAAAAGTTGTGCCATCATTGTTCATCTAACTTTCTGAGTGTATCCAACCTAAATGATAGTGAGTCTTCCGGTAGCAGTTTCTGAGCGATTGCTACTCGTAAACTTGGTATAACAATTTCCATTGGTGCTATGGCTTCTAATCTGTAAGCTAGTTTGAAAGGTGTCAATCCTGCTGTTACCTTGTATGTAGTCCGATATGCCCATAACACTGCAGGTAGCAGTTGATCCCATCTTTCCGCTTCCATGATCAATTTTCGAAGCATATTCAGCAGAGATTTGTTTGTACTTTCGGCCAAACCATTAGCATGAGGATAATAAGGAGAACTAAACTTATGTGTGACCTGGAAAGACTGTGTAAGTGCCTTCATTAAATTGTTTACAAAATGAGTGCCTTGATCTGAAACAAGTTCCAGTGGTAAACCAAAACATGGAAAGACATCGGTTAGTAGGCACTTTGCTACCGCAACAACTGTAGCAGACCGTAAAGCCCAAGCTTTTGCCCATCTAGTTGCATAGTCTGTACAGGTTAGAATGTAACGATTGTTACTGAAGACTGCTGGAGGTGTAATCGGACCGATAAAATCTAGACCCCACTTCTGGAAAGGTTCCAATGGTAAGATGGGTTGCAGAGGAAAAAGATGACGTTGCAGGGGCTGTCCAGATCTTTGACAAGTGTCACATTGTTTGACAAACTTTGATACATCTTTGTACATAGTTGGCCACCAGAGACCACTCTGCAGAATTTTCTGGTGTGTTAAGTCTGCTGCAAAATGGCCACTTGAAGGAATCAAGTGAGCCAAAGTAATAACTGAGTTAACTTCATGCGGTGGAATACATCGAAGTAAAATCCCTGTATGATCTACATAGTATAGTTCTCCAGCAATTAACCGAAATCTTCAACTGAAAACTACAATTTTCCTGCGTATTGCCGTAGAAGGAAGGCAACCATCAGTAAGAAAGGTCAGGATCTGATCGTAATATGTAGATGGTATAGGTGGGTCTATAATTTCATCATTTGTTGGTTTAAAGACATAAATTGCTGGAGTTGTATCATCTATGCCCACCGGAGCTTCACTGGAATCTAAGCGAGAAAGAAAATCTGCTAAGGCATGTGAGCTGCCTGGCCGATGAATGACTTCGTAGTCAAATTCTTGTAAAAGTAGAACCCATCGTGCTAATCGACCACCTAGATGCTGTTGTCGAACCAGATAGACAAGTGCAGCATGATCTACATGAAATGTGAATTTACGGCCCAGCAAATAATTCCTGAATTTTTTGACAGAATATACTAGCCCTAGACATTCTCTTTCTGTTACAGAGTAATTGTTCTCAGCAGGGGCTAATCTTCGACTTGCATAATACACTGGTTTGAACCATTTATCAATTTGTTGCATCAAAATACTTCCTATTGCTATATCTGAAGCATCAACAAATACATGAAATGGGCGATCCCAGTCCGGCGGCTGTAAGATGGGAACTTGTGTTAATAAATTCTTTAAACGATCAAATGCTATCTGGCATTCCTGGGTCCACTCAAATTGTCGAGGAGTCTTAGTGATTAGCTTGTTCAGTGGTATGGCCAAATGAGCAAGCCACCGTAAGTGTCGTCCATGCCATCTTACTTGGCCCATGAAGCGCATAACTTCCTTCGGTGTAGTGGGCACTGGAGCTTCTAGTACTGCCAAAATTTTATCTGGATCCACCTGTATGCCTTGTGCAGATACAATGTGACCAAGTAGCTTGCCACATGAAACCGCAAACACCAATTTGTTTGGGTTTAAACAGAGTCTGTATTCTTTGCATATCTGGAAGCAGCACCGTAAATGGAACAGGTGTGCTATCATCTTACCAAAAATTGAAAAATCATCGAGGTATACTTGCATAAATGAAGTGAGATAAGGAGAAAATATTTCCTGCATACACCTTTGGAATGTACTTGGGGCATTTCCTTAATCCAAACCACATAACAGTACAAGCAAATACACCCCAATTGGTAATGAAGGCAGTCTTTGGTATATCCTGTTCAGCCATTCTGACCTGATTATATCCACTGTACCCATCTAAGAATGAATACATTTCATGTCCCGCTACTCTATCAAGCATTGTGTCGAGAAAAGGGATCGGAAAAGGATCAAGCACTATAGTTGCGTTCAGTTTCCGGTAATCTACACATATTCGTAATTGCTTATTCTTCTTAGGGACAATAACAATTGGTGAGACCCATTCAACATGCTCTACTGGTACGATGAATCCGACTTTAAGTAGCCTATCAAGTTCTGCCTTTACCTGTGATGCATAGTTTGAATTCATTCGGTAGCTGGGTTGTTTGATTGGTTTGGCTTCCCGCTTCAACATAACTCTGTGCTGATAGATGCGTGGGTTGAATCCTTTCATATCTTTGTAATCCCATGCAAAGACATCGGAGAATTCTTGGAGTAGCTGGATTAAGCCTGCTTGAAATGTTTCCGGTAGGTTTTGCTTTATCTTCATAGGACGCGGATGATCTTTATCGCCTAAATTATAAGTGGTCAACTGATCTTCTGAGACATAAAATTGTCGAGGCTTCTCTGTGTCGTCAGCTGGCTTAAAACGTTGTTGCAGTTGAGCATCATCTATAGTAGCAGTATCTTCCTTCTTTTCTTCTTCTGTTACAGTCATCACCATGCAAACTGTAGGATTCCAATTATCTACAACAGATTGTAGATCAACAGTTCCTAGGGAGATCAAGTCAATGTTATTTTTCAGAAACTCTTCTTCTTCATCATCTGACAAACCATCTAGCATATGGACTGGTTCTACCAAATACGGTCTAGCATGCAACTCACAAGGTTGTATAGCATCTAATTTTACAATGTATTTACGATTTTTATCCTTGAAAGTGAGCTCTTGTGCAGACCAATCCTGTATCACCTTAGCGTACTTCAGCCAAGGTCGGCCGAAAAGGAGGTTGTAATCAAGAGTGGATTCCGGTAAATCTAGTATGACAAAAGTCATTTTAAATGTTGTACCTTGTAAAGTGATTGGTACGTTTCGTACAAGTCCAAGGGGATGGACTCTTGATTGGTCGGCCATTCCGACAAAAAACTGAACTGGTTCGATTTCGGTCCACCCTAACCTTTTACATAGTGCAGCAGTAGCAATGTTGACTCCAGATCCTCCATCAATTAGTACCTGTGTGATTTTATGATTCTTATACCATACCGTAATCAGAGGAACTGAATGATCGACCGTAGAATCAGGTTCCGGTTGTACTGTTGTCGCTAGAATGCAGGAAGGCACAGGACTGAACTGTTGTTGAAATTGTTGTCGAACTCCCGGTACTAGTGCAAGTAATTGGCCCAAAGGAAGAGTGATGGATGCTTTAGATAAAATTTCCCAGGCCTTTTGTGATTGGATTGTTTCCACAGATTCTGAAGATGATGCGTCTGCTTAAGATGATGTGTTTGCTGCTGATGATATACCTGCTGCTGATGATGTGTCTGCTGCTGATGATGTGCCTGCTGCTGATGATATGCCTGCTGCTGATGATGTGCCTGCTACTGAATTGGAATCCTGTTGTTGTGTTCCTTCTTTGGTTAACGGGGTCTGGGTTACTGGAATAGGATCTGGGAAGACTGGAGGTTCAGCGATGGTCCATTGACTCGCCTTGTTGTACATCCTTTGTTGTTCGCGTATACCCGGTTCGAATAATTCTGCTACAGGCTGTAGTTGTTTACTGGAGCGGGTTTGAATTACTGTAGCGTGTGTTTCCACTGGTGTAATTTGTACCATATTCTCCATTGGGTTTTGTCGTTCCTTCTTCCTCTGATCATACTCAGCTGCATCCTTACAGAATCTTCTAATGTGACCAAATTCACCACAGAAATGACAGAGCAGTGGTGGTAGATTGGCATTTTCCGGTGGCGGTCCGGTCTGCCAACGGTTTGCATTATAGTTGTTATTTCTTATGTCCTCTGTAATTTCAATATCCTTGTTGCTGATTGTTTCTCAATTGCGGAGGCACATAGTGATTGGCTGGTTGTCCTAGTTCCTGTATAATTGCATTGACAGTCGTTGTTCCTTGCACTTTGGCGTTGTATGCACAATTTTCGGTGGTGTGTCCGGCAGTGTTGCAGATAGCACAGAATAACTGATTAAGTGCACAAGTGGCACTAGTATGGCCTGAGTTCTTGCATGTGATGCAGTATACTTGTCTGGTCATATCTTTGGCTACATTTCTGTTTGTTTTTAACCACTCCAGATCTTCTGTAAATCCTCCAACCTTGTTTTCCAGTTGCAGAGCCATTGCGATTACTGCATCTAGTGTCATTGCTCCTACACAGCGTATGATCATAATCTGTTTAAGTTGTGGAGTCAAGCCATTGATAAACCACTGAGTAATAACATCGTCCGATAGGTTGGCATGTGCTGGTGGTAACTGCCTCAAGTGAGTCCTGAAGAGAGTAGCATATTCCTGTACAGTTTGATTTACCTTCTGTCTGTTGTTTTGCAGATAATAAAAAATTTTGGCTGGATTCTTCTTTAGCCTGAATCGCTGCAAAAAGGCATCTCGTACTGCTTCGTAGGTGCCGAAGTGATTAATATCATATTCTGTAAGCCATCTAGCTGCTTCATTGACCAGTGTAGATTGGAAGACAATAGCCTTATACGCCGGGTCTAGTGGATGGTTGAGAACTGTGTAGCTTATCTCGAAGGTGCGTACGTGAGCATCCGGATCATCTCCGGGGAATCCACCAAATTTAGTGTACGTCACTCCTGTCGGAGGCGGCCTAGGTGGACATAACTGTTGTTGCTACTGTTGTTGTTGTTGTTGCCCGTTCATAATGAGTGTATCATGACTACCTTTTGTATCTCGGGGCTGAATATCTAAACTATCAAAATTTGTATCATCGGATGGTGCACTTTCCGGTGCGATGATTTTGCTCAGTATGCTTCGAATCTCGGTTTCGAACAGCTTTCCTTCCTTCTTGATGTCCAGTGTAGGGGAACTCACTTCAAAAAGTGGTGGCTGGGCTGAAGATTCACCAATTAATGGTAAACCGTCGTCGGAAAACGGTGATTCTGGTACCGAAATGTCACCGGAATATGCCAAAATTATGCCAGAATAAGGTGTTTTTTCGCCCTCGCCAATTTCTTTGGCTAATGTGTTTCTAATCGTAAACAAATTCGAATCTTTATCCAAGATTATTAAACTAGCTTCAGACTGCGTCTTGGTAGATTCTGGAGTTACTATATCATCGACAGACTGTGCTGAAATAGTACCGGAATGTACCAGAGGCGTAACACGTCCCACCCGAATATGACCGGAATCAATTCTGACGTTCTTGACTTTCTTGAAAACTGGTTCAGACCTAGTTGTACTTCTACTTCCCAGAGTTGTCTTTAGTACATTAAGTACTCCAGACTGATGGTTCTTGGGATACGTTTCACCGGATCGAGTAACCGGCATGTATCATCTTTTGTACTAATCGCGTAGTCTTACTATCAATAAAATTTTATAATCACGTTTCCTCAGCAAGTTTGCAACAATCTGGTTCTGTTGCTACTTCCGACAAACGAACGGTAATCTTGATGTTCGATTCTGACAGACGAATGACGATCTTGATGCCACTTTCCCGCAGATAACACTTTCGTCACGTAAATGGCAATCGTGATGCCACCTTCCCACAGACGGCACCAAGTGTTAATAAGTGTTAAGAAGTGTTAAGTGTTAAACCGCTTCGTTCTAACTATCAGAAGAGCGTTTAACCGACCTAAGTGGGTTCTTGGGAGTGGAAGGGGTCTCTAAGAACAGAGGGCCTATACTTAGTTCCCAAAATAACTGATATCTACTATCCTTAAACAGTCTCGACACAGTCTTAGCTCAGTTCCTAGTAGCAACTAGACTATACCGAACTTATCGATATCTTGGTACCGAATTACTTCAAGCGAGCATCCTACTGTAACAGTACAGTAACCCATCCTTCATCAAGGTAGTGCTCACAGCCAAGCAACTGAATCACAGAAGGTATCTACGGTTCACTTACAGTATAAAGACTATCACACAGTGGAATAACCCTTAATCCTAGGTAATTTCTCACCGTACAAGTGCAGATCGAGATCAACACTACTTCTGCACAATACTCTAAGGAAGATCACTACAGTCACACAGACTTAACAGTTCAACATGGAGAAGGACACTACATCGTACAACTTAGTAGGGCAATTCATCATAACGATCCACAATAACTCTTCCAGGAAACGATTCAACAACTTATTGACTGGACTAAATTCCCCGGGTAACCGAGATTGACAGATAACAATACAGAACACCACAGAGTACGCAGAACTCAAACAAGAAGTACTACCGCAACACTTAAGATTCGCTGCGCAAACTCAATCAAGAAGAATAACACAGCTACACACGACGACCCAGAGTGCTCAGAAACTAAACAACACACACTGCTGCAACATTCAACAGACAACCAGACGAACAGTCTGGCGATAACGCAACAATATGCCGAATCCCCACACTTTGGAGCGCTTCTTTTCATTGCTTTATAAAGATTTACAAATATGCGCGTAACTACTTTTCGCGCGTGTCTTACAAAGATTTCCGTTACATCTGTCCCACTCCGTCGGCCGACTAACAATGCCAAATATACCTTTTTGAACTTCATCAGCATTACACAGGGATCCCAAGCACTTATTTTTTATCTTTCAACTATCCCAAGCCGATTAACTCTTATGGCATAGTATTCACGCCTTATGTTTTTGCCTAGCACCTATATGCATACATTTGAAGAAGCATTTTTCACTGGCTTCTTTTAAATTGATTCAGAAATTTTTATAAAGATGAGTTCAAATCTTAATGCGAGACTGGTGGCTTATGAAACAAGCTTCTTTGCAGATCAAACCACGAGAGGATGGAGTGAAGTCAAACCACTGGAAAGAGTTCATGATATGTCACGCCAATTTGCTTAATCAACGAGAGCAAGCTACCATACAAATGTACACACGATGCCACAAAAAGCCTGTCGAGGACGATAGAGTTTAGGAGCAGGGACGTGTGGAAGGAGAATCAATCAAGAAGAGAAGAAGAAGAAAATCAAAGACCAAAACTGCTCAGTAAAGAATGAAGATTATAAAGCAAAAGAACCACCCTCTGCCCAAAGCCCCACAGGGGCATGCATCAGGCAACAACGCCAAACACCCAGGTCCTGAGGAATGGAATTGAAGAAAATAACAACCAGGACATTTCATGGGAAAGACGGACCAGGGCCAGGAAGTATCCATGAAGAAGTTCAAGACAATACTTCGCAGGTGATAATCCTCCCACTGATGGTGTGCGTGTCAGCCCGACTGAATACAGCAACCTAGATTTGTGATGTACGGAATACCAAGGGGCAAACAGAAGCAAAGGACATACCTCGGATAAAATAAAAAATTCTCTGACAATCCTTATCGCTTCTTCGACCACTGGGTGCGTGTATTCAGAAAGCTTAGACGATCAGCAAACGAGAGACAAAAGCCTGTCAAGGGACAACAGAGACAAAGAGGGGGAGAGTGTTGCAAAGCAAAGAGGCACAAAAGAGGAGCCCCAAAATTTTCAAATAAATGGGCATATTTTTCTTCTTCAAAGTCTTAGAAAATTCCCTCAAGCCATGTAAATGCACTAGAGGAGTCCTCTAGATGCATAATCCCAAATCATTGTAATGTATTTCTTGTAAAATAGTAGGAAAATAGAGATTAGTTAATAAAGTTCCGGTCTCTTGTGTGAAAGGACCAATTTTAGGGCACATGTATATAAGTCACTTTGTGACTCTTTGTAGAGACTTTTTGCCATTGTGAAGAAGAAGAGCTTGAGAATTTTGAATTTGCTTATTTCTTGCAGATTTCTACCTTCTCTATGATCTTTGGTGTGTGTGTAATGCTTGGAATGTGTGTGTTTTCTACCCCTCCCCACTGTTTTTGAGCTACTGTAGTGTGTGTGTGAGCTAGTACGAGTTGTGGAGTGAGTGTGTGTGCTTCTTGCCATTAACTATTTTGGTCATAACTTGAAGCATGGTTGTCAGAATGGAGTAAAACTACTCGAATAGATGCGTCTCATTGAGAGCTTCGAAAAAAACCCACTATTGGCCATATTTGCAATTCACAGCTGGGATTAGTGAAAACTATTGTAAGTGGTATTGCGACAGACATTTTCAGTAATTAAGTGAGTTGGAGAGGTAGGTTAGTCTTTTCTCATGCATGTGAGCTGAACCACTTCATTTTCCATCATGTGAGCACAAGTCCTCATACACTTGGTTAGGTCGGTTCGTCGGATTGACAAATAAGCGTGTGTCAATTCCCCACTATATGCATTTGTGTGGTAAATGAGATTTAGTCTCTTTGGCACAAGTCCCTAAGACTTCTTGACTTAGGTACACAGATGCTCAAAGATATTTTGTGTGCCTCAAAGGCTCCAAAAGTGAATGAAAATATGCAAACCACTGAATCTCTGCAAATCTATTTTTGCATCAAAACTCATAGTGGATATCATAAAAATTACAGAAGAAGCAATCTTGAAGATGGTCAGTATTAGAGAAGGGTGGAGAAGGCCAATTGAATGGTGCATCATGACAACATTTCCAAGACTTTGGAGTAGTAGGAAAGTATCACAACCAGAAGAACTAGACCAGGTTCACCATTAGTCACAGACCAAGCCTCACCTACCACCTCCGATTCCAAAGTAGTGGATGCACTCAAGTATTTTAGTATTAAAGCAATGGCAAACTTACAAGGTGATCAATACGGTAGACAACAGGAAGGACAAAGAAGACAATTTTCAATCGATGTAACTTATGCTAAATTTAGGAGATTCCCAAGACATGACCTTGATGCTCACACCCACATCTTTAAAACAGTTACAATGTATTAGACAACCCAAATGATGCTGAATACAAAGCAAGTCTTTCAATCAACTCTACTTAATGAAGCAACATAGTGGCTAACAAAATTTGACTTAGATCACTTTTGACGCTTTGATGATGTTTGGGATGCTTTCCTACAACCATTCTGGTTTGAGAAAAATTCAGCATAAACTTTTGAATTCTTGTAGAGTAACAAAAAAAAACCAAACTCGTGAGTGCAAGAGTATGCCACAATTTCTTGTACACGCCTCTAGTTGCCTCAAGCAAATGCTAACTTATCGAATGATGTCATCACCCAATGGTTTGTGAATACTCCTAACCCACAACTACATCAAGTTATGATAATTCGGTGCATTAGTGTTCATGAAACTAGATGCTATTATTGAAATGACTCTATAGTTGGAACAAAAGTTGGTGGATTTGTAGAAGATCTAGAATGGCTGGACTCACAAGAGTAAATCTGAAGAAGTTTTGAAAAAAAGTCTTTTGCATAAAGTGTAAAAATCTAGGACATGTAGTAGCTAATTGTGCATTGAATGTGATTTATTGTGTAATCTATGAGAACAAAGGTCACTCTATAGAAATGTGTCCTTACAATGCCAAGATCCAGAATCAGTTACTAGTAAATGCAATAATATAGGAGTCCGCTAAATGTGTAGCAAATTATGTCCCCCCCTCATCTTTGAAATATGACTTATTCATCTTATACAAGATTTTGAGCACCACAACAAGGGAATTACAATCAGTCACGCTAGAAACAGAGTTCTCTCAATGTCAATAATAGAACACTATAAACACAATGCCATTTTTATTGTGAATGGGGCCACATTCAGGGACATTCTAAGGATGCCCAAGAATATGAAAAATGCAAGAAGCATAGACAAAACCCAACAATAAACATGGTCATTATTACACCTCTCAAAGCACAAGATGCTACTATCGAGAGAGGATCAAGAAAAATCCTACAACCAATCATTGAAGCATTTGAACCAGGTTTTAAGGAGCAGCAACGGATGTTATCCAAGGTAGTTAAAATGGATCCAAGCTAAAGCCTTAGTCTTCCCTGATCCTATACGGAGCACTCCTTAGGTGGCATAAATATTTCCAGTTTGGCTCTGTGCAAGAAGCTTGGTTGGAATCAACTTGAACTAGTAAAGTTCTTTGTTTGTATGGTTGGAAATAACACTCATTTTAGCCAACCAAGATCTACTCTCTTTAGGAATAGTGGACTTACAATATGTATTGGACCACTAGTCTCCAATGTCCTCTACTATTAAACCTACCTTGGTTGAGGCCAAACCTTCCCCAGATGATATATTGGACCTATCAGATTTACAAAAGAATCTTCATCATGGGATAGATAATACCTTTGGGTAGCAAACTTATGTCCTAGAAGATGAACTAATTACACATAACCTAGGTGATGATTTAAATCCACAACCTCTAAAGATTAGAGTGAGACTCAATGAATCTTTTAAATGGGATCTTCTTGCATTGTTAACTGAATTTGTTAATGTCTTTGCATTGGATTATAAGGACATGAAAGTTCTAGATCCTAGAATATACTAACATCACCTGGTGCTGAAATAGGACATTTATCTAGCCAAGCGACAAAGTTATAGAATGAACCCTCATTATTCCAAACAAGTAAAGGATATTTTGACCTGCTTATTCACAAGTTGGGTTTATTGTTTTGGTTGAACATGTGGAATCGATCTCCTCAATCATTATCATACCTAAAAAAAATAAGCAACTGCAAATTTGTGTCAATTATCAAAAACTCATTGCCACCACCATCCCTAACCCCTTCTCTTTGCCCTTTCTAGATAGTATGTTGGAAGAAATTGTAGGTCGTGAGATATATTTTTAGATGGGTACAAAGGCTATAATCAAGTCCATATGGCCAAAGAAGACATACCCAAAACAACATTTATGATGAACTGGGGGATCTATGTGTGCATAGTTATGTGGTTTGGGCTTCAAAATGCCCCCAATACTTTCTCGTGATCTATGCAAGAGATCTTCTCTCCTTATCTCACCAGTTTCATGAGGGAAAGTCTTGATGATTTTTCAATCTCATGTGCTACAAGGGCAGGTCTACAAAACCTCGGCCTTTGCTTTTTAAAATGTTGAAATTATTGGCTATGTCTTAATCCAAACACATCTAGTTTTGCGATAACTTATGGGAAATTATTGTGCCATATTATTTCTCACTCAAGGATTAAAGTTAATGTAGATAAGTTGCACGTCATTCTACAAGCACCACCACTAAAGTCACCCAAGGAAGTTTTGAGATTTCTTGGCCAAATCCATTGGCATGGTCGCCATCTCCATTGGTTAGCCCATTTAACAATTTCCCTCACCTGGTTAACAATTGTCGCCCATTAAGATTTTCATTCAAATAAAGAGTGTTAGGCAAGTTTTCTACGACTTAAGCAGTTCCTTATGTAGGCTCCTATCCTATAGGCTCGGAATTGGGATTTTCCTTTTCACATATTTGTAAATGCCTTGGATATTGCCATTGGGAGCATATTGATGCAACTCCCAAACAAATTGTACCCTATGCTAGCTAGCATTTAGCCCCTGCCCAATGCAATTATTTTGTCACTGAAGAGGAATGTTTGGGTCTTATCTATTCTATTAAGAAATTTTGGCATCACCTCCTAGACTCTAAATTTACATTTCGTGTGCATGGATCCACTTTAACCTACTTGGTCCAACAATAGAATTTGGGTGGATGCCTCGGTCGCTGGGTTCTCCCCCTTCAAGAGTTTGATTGGTAAGCTCATCTTACTTTGATGTAGATATATATGGACCCACCATGGTTGAAGCACCATCATCCATTCCTCCTCCTTTTCTGATGCAACATGTTTCCTCTTCATCGGCTCCTCAGTCACTCCATTTGGCCACTAGTGTTGTCCCACTCTCCTCACCACCTTACATTCCCTCAATTGATGAGAACATGCAGGATGTTTGTTCACCTTCAACCCCACTCCCTCCTCCTATTGTTGAAGTAGTTGTCTTGTTGGTTGCTACTTCTCCTCCCTCCCATTCAATCAACCCTTCTAATGCTATCGCGAATCCTTCCCTTAATCATGTCGCTTCCCACCTCTCCTTCCTTGCCATCCTATTCTCCACTAGGAACTCCTCCGAATTCAGGATGGCCCAATCCTTCCTTGCTAGTATCTCCATCGGACTTTTCCAAACTAGCCTTGATGATGGTTTTGATTTCCCTAAATTGCCACCACTTTTGGCTCCCTATAAAGACTTCTCTGCAAGTTGGTTTCAATGAACAATGTGGTCTCCATATGTTTGGGTGCCTCAACACTTATCTCATGCATCCTCTTTGCTCATGATATGGACCATTACCAACAAACTTGGAGCCGCTTATGGGAACACAACGAGTGGTTACAGTTACAAAATCACCAACTGTAAAATGAATGCACCAATTAAGTATTCACTAACCATCAACTTGGAGATGCATTATACTAGGATTCCAAGAAAACCTAGTAACAAGAAGAATCGCAACAAGAAATTGAGAGCTATAAAATGAAAGTAACCAATTTTTAGTAAGCCAATGCTCAAAATCTTCTCCAAATATAGGAACTAGAAAAAGAAATGATGGTCCAAGATGTGGCACTTAATGAGATAAAGTTTCACCTATAGGAGCAAGCTCAAGACTACAAACTCGTTCAACAGACTAAAGCTATGTTGAAGGAAACTAATGAGCAATTATTTGCTAAGGCCGACCAACAAGAACAATAAGTGCTTGTTTTTGCCCTACAAAAAACTTTGGAACAGGTAAAGAAACTCAAGGAGCAAGCTCTGAAGACTGCTCAAAGTGAAATGCAATGCGCTAAGCATATCTTTAAACAAGATTTTTATCTTAAAGAGGAATTTTGTTTGTAGCTGGCAGAAGCTCAAAGTAAAGTGACTTTGTATTTGAATTCAATGTTTGGTGCCACTGCTAATGGTACTCTCATTTTGCAACCACATCAAGTCCAATGTTTACTTAAAACTATTACTAAAAAGATCATGATACCTCTAGAGAAGCATGGGATTCTTTTAAATCCAATGTTTTCACTCCATTTGATGAAGAAGTGAAAGAAGTAAAATGAAGTTCTTCTTTTGTAATTCGTTTTTTTTGGATTCAAGTCCTCCGTGCATGCTAGTGTTAGCCATCGAATGTCGGATTGTTAGTAACACTTCTAAATAATAACCCTATGAAATGTCTTACCAAAGTGGCAAATCAATGTAGCTATTTAAATTAATATAATACCAGTCTATCTTGGGATATGCAAAGCAATAGAGAGGTATCTGATATGCCAGACTATCATTTTGTAGTGTCATAGAAGGGTAACTTTGTTAATTGTTTGACTCAGTGTGATCCAAGTTTCTAATTATTGATGTAGTGTAGTGAATGAATGTCTATTTATCTCTAAGTGTTGATGAATCCATGATTCAGTGGATTATCATGTCTAGTCAATGTATCTATAAGTGTGGTGTATAATACAAGTCTTGATGCCATATTCAATAACTATTCAATAATTCAATGCTGAGTGCCTTGGGGAAATATAGGGATCTAGTATTTATTGGATTTCACCACCCAAGAACCCTATACACTTATCATGTTCCCTCATCAAACTCGACTAGAGGTTAATGCATGGTTGGAGAGAAAGAAGGGATCACTCACTCATGCGTTCTATTAAAAATTTGTCTCTCTCTCAAGTTTCATGCATCAATTTTTCTGAGGCAAAAGAATCAAGGAATCCTTGGGAGATAGGGAAATTCTAGCATTGATATGCAAATGGTGGGTGATTATTTAAGAATCCAAAAGCTATTCCCTAATTGATTGGAATCAGTTTGAAGCTGTTTTCTAAAAGAGTTTTTACTTGAGAACAAGGAAGAGTGTAGTTGGGATAGTTGAGATAGAGTGATGCAAAGAGGTAGACCTTTGTTAGTATATCTCTCAGATTATAGAGAGACTGTACCTAATCTGAAAGGTTTATATGATTTCCATAACATCAAAGGTTTGTTAGAGGGCTTGAAAAAGCCATCAAAATTGAGGTTTGAAAGAATGCTCCTAAGACATTAGAAGAAGCTATCTAGTATGCTCAGTTGTATGAAGACAATAGTCATACAACAATGGGTATAGATCAAATTCTTAGACCCACACAAGTAACTAATTTAAGAAAAAGGTAATCTGAGGTATAAAAGATTCATAGTATGAAAGCCACAAGGGCCTAGATTCCATAGAGATCAATTTTAAAAGATCAACAAGGAAAACGTATGATTTAGGTTTCTATCTTTTAACCACTCTCAATGGAATTTCCTAGTACATAAGTTGGAAGATAAAAAGAAAGGACCATGGATTATAACAGTCTTTGAAAAGAGGAAAAAAGGTAGTCCACATTGTGTAGACACTTCCAATTTATTGTAGTTCTATTTGCAAGGAAGTGGAGGTGATACATGAGGATATAGAACATACTTGCTGTTTCACTCAATCATTGTGGTCACAAAACTTTCGACAACATGATCTACTTGAGATTCATGTAATGTGTATGTTGGTGTATTTCATCCAAGCCTAGTACTTGATCACTCATTAATGAAAAAGCATGGCTTATCTATACTCTCAATAAGAGAGCCATAGAAACAAACTCTTGTAATACTTTAAAAGAAACTACATTAAAAGTAAAAGTCATTGGAGAATCTCATGGCCTAATTAGGAACTAATTACGAGCTGAATTAGTAGTGATTGACTAGCTAAATGATTCCCCAACTTGAGGAGACTTTTAGGTACAATCCCTCCACGATCTAAATTCAAGACTCTCTATATATACACCTATGTGTAGTCACACATGGGAGCAGAGTTTAGAGCTAAATCTTGAGGAAGTGCTGATCAAGCACCAAGCTATTAGTGAAGCACACATTGTACTCCTCCTTCCCAAGATTCATTTCCATTCATATCATGCACAATATGTGCAATACAAATTGATTCTCAAGATACATCTTGGAGTTCTTCTCATCTACTACTACAGGTTTACATTCATTGTTTCAATCAACTTTAGTTATTGATTTCTCTATGTATAATTAATGTTTTCCTCTAATTTAAAATGGTATAGGTAATTTGATAAGTCGTTTGCATCACATCAATTTTCATCATCATTGGTTAATTATTCTTTGAGCTACATTCATTTGAAGTGAACTATGTATTCTGGCAAATGCCTCCTAAAATGTCAGGATGAAACCCCTATATTGCTAGATTCATTTCTCTCTATATGGCTCATCAAAATTCATAAAATTTGTTGCTTTAGATTCATTATCTAATTAGAGGTGTGCAAAATATGTCTGTTCAATTTTCATCAGGCTATTAGCTTTGTGTTAATTTCTAGAGTGCAACTCATCCAGAAATAGCAAGTTTTACTTCATCTATTGTGTGAAGTAGTCTGTCTTGATGAATCAATTTGGGATTGATGATCCAAAACAATAGGATGGTCTATATGCATCCTCAACAAGCACAACATGTCTACTTATCATCCCTAAAGCTATCTTGGTAGGTGTAGAGCAGGTTTTTGTAGCTCTAGGCACATCTTTGGAGTGTATCAACCATCTTTCCCCACATTGGTATTAGAGCAAAGATAAATCAAAATGGTTGATGATTTTCCTTCCGTGAGTGATAAATTGGATAGAAACAACTAACTAGATTGGTCTCTAAGGATGGAGGTCTACCTTCAAGGAAGAAATCTATTTGAATACGTATCTAAAGATGAAGTCATGCCAAAAATGCGAAGTAAAGGGCCACCATCACATGAAGAGCAAGAAAGGCTTACAACTTGGTGTTCAAAGGATACACTAGCCAAGCCATACATCTTAAACTAAATCTCTAATTTTCTTTTACCTCATGTGAAAGGATGCAAAACTTCAAGAGAAACTTGGAAAGCTCTTGCCTCTTTCTTCTCTTCAAATATTAGAGCAAGGAAGAACCAGCTATGGATCGAGTTCACTACCTTGAAGAAAAATCCCAAGCAAAGTGTGAGTGATTATGTCACCAAAATGAAGGAGATCTCTGATCACTTAGGAAGCATTGGAGAGTTAATTGAATAAGAGAAAATGAGAAGGCAAATCATCAATGGAATCAAAGCTGATGACAAGTGGGAATCATTCACAACTGCCATGGATCTATACATGGACATGCAAGTGCCTGACCTCAACACTCTTATGGGCCAACTCTTCACACATGAAGCAAAGATAAGAAAGAATGGTGAATCCTCAAGATGTAATCAATCTTCTGCCTTATACTCTAATAAAGCTAAAGCTAAGGATAAGTCAAAGTGTAAGAAGAATGAAGATAAAGGTATCTCTTTCCAAGCCAACTTCACATGTAGAGGAAAAGCTAGAGGAATAGGTAGAGGTAGAAAGCAAGGCAGGGGGAGACCCTAAGAATCTCAACGTTGTAATATATGTGGTTATGCTAATTATACCACTGAGGAATGTTATAGGATCCCAAGGAATTCTAGAGGAAGAAGATTCAATAGAGGTGGATATGGATCAAATAGAGGTAGATACAATGGAGGATACTATGAAGAGATGGATTTGTAGTTGATGAAGATGAAGTGGTGTTGCAAAAACTTTGCACTACACTAGCCCAATGAACTCCAAGGATATGTAGTGGGCCCCTTTAGCTTGCCAAAGGATGTATTAGACACCCTATGTACCTTGGAAGATAACTCTCAAAAAGATGAATCAAAACAGATAAGTTGAAGTAGACTCAAAAGCCAAAAACTTGTTATTTATGTTCATACACCTGTCCAACGTTTTGAACAATTCTCTGTCCATAGCAATAATTGACTTGATTTCTTTTGCGGAACTCTTATTAACTTACTAAGCTAACCATCAAGAGTTATTTCATAAAAAATGATGGACTACACAAGGAGAAAAGAATGTAGCAAGTCATAGGACCATCCTGATTTTCACGAGCTTTAGCAGTACTCAGACCCATGAGCAAAAAAATGGCAATATCTCACGATTCAAGAATTCAATGCTTATGAAATTTTGTAATCATATACTAGAAAGTATGTTGATTCTAACAAGCTTTTATTCATGAAAATAGGGAAGTACACACTAAGAAACAAATATGAAAAAACGACTATTTTGAGAGTAGTGCTGACAGAGAAGTAGAAAATGAAGTGATATAGTCGACTTCAAATGACCATAGCTGACGATCGAAACATTCAGTTCAAATGAAAGTTTGTGCTTTATAATAGACTTAGAGATCTAACTTTACCAAGTTAAATCACTAAAAATGATGCTCCAAGCTCAGAGAAATCATCTCTGCAATCTGACTGTGAAAACTAAGAGATATGGCAGTGAACAGTACACTTCACAAGAGCATGAAAATATGAACTCAAATGATCATGAAAACAAAAGTATATTGATTGTAACATACATTAGACTTATTGATACATATGTGTGCCTTGAAACCACACCTTGATATGGCATAAAGCTCAGCTCATGGAGGTCTTCAAAAATGCGACTAGAAGTCCATGTATTTATAGTGATCTTTGGAGCCAAGATTTGAATTTGAATCTTCCTATAATCACTCTCCAATCTTTTAGTGATTGATTCTCCTACTCACATAATCAAAAATTCGTGGCTTTTCTTTCCTTTTTTCATCAAGTGGACTCAACCACGTAGATTCCTTTACTTTTACATCATGTAAAGGCTCCAAAAAATTATAAGAGATAGTTCACAAGTGAACTCTTCAATTTCCATACATTGTCTTCTCTGTAAAGCTTCTCCAATGACCTTGTGAGACTCAAGCCAATACTTAGGCTTCTCATAGGCTTTCCCCAACAGCTCCCCCTCAAGCCAAGTATGCTTGAGGTCTTCAATCTTCCAAGATTACCTGCAAGACAATCATGGCTTTGAATTTGCAAAGCTTTGTACCATCCAATGCTTTGGTTAGAATATTTGCACATTGTTGATGAGTGGACACATAAGTTAACTGAATTTCCTTGCTCATAATTTTCTTTCTTACATAGTGATAATTTACCTCAATATGTTTATTCCTTTCACGAAAAATTGGATTAGCAGCTAAGTGAATGGAGCTCATATTGTCACCTAAAAAAGTTGGAGTCCCAAATTCCAATCCAAGATCTGTGAATATTGTCTTCATCCACATAGCTTCTTGAGTAGCTATGGGAAGACCTCTGTATTCAGCCTCTATGGAAGAGAGAGCCACTGTGGGTTGCTCCTTGGATGACCATGAAACAAGTTTTGAACCTACAGAGGTAAGATAACCTAAGGTGCTCTTTCTATCTTCCTTGGACCCAACCCAATCTGCGTCAGAGAACAATTTCAAACTTAAATTAGATACATAAGGGTAACCCTTCATTCATGGTTTCTTTGAGATATCTGAGTATCCTCTTGGCAACTACCATGTGAGGTTTCTTGGGTGTGTGCATAAATTGACTTAGCACACTCCCATTATAACATATATCAACCCTTGTCAATGTGGCATAGTTCAAACTACCCACAAGGCTTTGATAACATGTCACATCTTCTATGCGTTCACCTTCATGTGAGCTCAATTTATGATTAACCTCCATTGGAGTACCTACAATCCTGCAATCTTGCATCTTGAATTTTGCCAACATGTCTTTAATGTACTTTCTTTGAGTAAGAAACAAACCATGATCTTTGTAGATAACTTCCAATCCTAGGAAGAAGCTAAGTGAACCCAAATCACTTATCTTGAATTATTCTCTCATCTGTTCTTTGATTCTCTTCATGCCATCTGTATCATTTCTTTAGTATAATATCATCTACATACACACACAAATAGATGACTTCAAAATTACTCCTTTTTATAAATAGTGATGGATCTGCCCAATTCTGTATACAATAACTTGATCCATATGTCTTCTTGAGTGACATTTGCCAACCCTCTATACTTTGCCTCTGTAGAAGATAAAGCAATAGTAGGTTGCTTATTTGAAGACCATGATATTGGTTTGACACCTGCAAATGAAATGTATCCTGAAGTGCTTCTCCTATCATCCTTGCATCCTACCCAATCTGCATCTAAATAGATCTTAATGTCCAATTCTGAAGTGTAAGGGAAATACAAACCATGATGTTGAGTGCCTTCAAGATACTTTAGAATTCTTTTGGCAGCTTCTAAGTGAGGTACCCTTGGTTTGTGCATAAACTGACTTAGCACACTAACTCCATATGCAATATCTATCCTTGTTAAGGTAGCATAGTTCAAGCTTCCAACTATAATTTGGTAACCTGTAATATCATCAATCTCATCACCTTCATGGGCACTTAGTTTTAGGTTTACCTCCATTGGAGTGTTTGCAACTTTTGCATCCTGCAAGTGAAACTTCTTCAACATATCCTGTATGTATATTTTTTGAGTAACATAGATTCGTGAGTTCGTGTAGACTAACTCAAGTCCAAGAAAATACTTTAGTAGACCAAGATCATTGATCTTGAACTCCTTCATCATCTGGTTCTTGATTTGTCTGATTCCATTGACATCATTACCTGTAAGTATGATATCATCAACATATTCACATAGGTATATTACCTCTTAATTACTTCTCTTGATGAATAGAGAAGTGTCTGCCTTGCTCATGACAAAACCTTACTCTTGAAGGTATGTGGTTAACCTGTGATTCCATGCCCTAGGTGCCTGCTTCAATCCATAAAGAGCTTTATTCAATTTGCACACATATGTTACCTTGTTTGGATCCTCATAGCGAGGAGGTTGTGACATATATACCTCCTCTGAGATCCATCCATTCAAGAAAGAATTTTTTACATCTAGCTGATACATGTTCCAATTTTTAGATGCAGCCACACTTACCAATACCCTGATGGTTGGCATCTTGGTTACAAGTGAGAATGTTTCTTCATATTCAATGCCTTGGGTTTGTGCAAAACCCTTGGCCACCAATCTGGCTTTGTACCTGTTTATTGACCCATCAAAATTCCTTTTGAGTTTATAGATCCATCTAGGTCCAATTACCTTCATGGACTCTTTCTTTGGTACTAGTTCCCATGTGTCACTGTCTTTCAGTGCTTCAATCTCCTCATCCATAGCTTCTTTCCATTCTATCTGCGTTTTTGCTTCTTCATATGATCCTGGTTCTTCAATTGACAAGTCTTTGGCAAGATAAACAGAATGTTTAGTAACAAGAGAGGTATCATACCCATATCTGATAGGTTTTTTGCTCTCCCTTTGTGATCTTCTGATTGATTGATTTGAAGATTCAGGTATGTCTTCAAGTTTCTTCATCTTGAGTTTGCCTTTGGACTTCCATGCCTTGAATTCTTCAAGATTGATAATGTCTTCATCATCTGAATTGGTGTCTTCATTCTGAGTAGGTTCCTCCTTAGCAAGACTTGGAAACTCCTCCTCCAAGTCATAGGGTAGTTTGAACTTTCTGCATTCATGCTCATACTAAGAATCATTTTCATCAAAGACAACAACTCTACTAACCATGAATCCCTTATTTGAAGGGTTGTAGAACCTGTACCCTTTTTTATTTAGATCATATCCAATAAGATACACTTCTCAGCCTTAGGGTCTAGCTTACCTCTTATCTGAGAAGGAATGTGTACATATGCTACACATCCAAATATCCTCCAATGATCAAGTGAGGGTCTCTTCCCATGCCATGCTTCATAGGGAGTCATCCCATCAAGGGACTTAGATGGTAACCTGTTTATGAGGTAAGTGGCAGTAGAAACACTCTCTACCCATAGGTAGTTAGGTAGTTTCTTTTCATTTAACATTGACCTAGTTGTTTCAACAATCAACCTATTTCTTCTCTCAGCTACCCCATTCCGTTCAGGAGTATACCTTGTGGTGATTTCTCTCTTGATTCCTCTGTCCTGCAAGAATGCTTCAAACTCATTTGAGAAGTACTCACTTCCTCCATCTGACCTTAGCCTCTTTAGATTCTTCCCTGTCTGATTCTCAACAAGTGCAAGATATTTTTTAAAACAATTGAACACTTCATCTTTGTGCTTCATAAAGTACAATACAGTCCACCTGCTATAATCATCAATAAAGATACATAGTACCTTGATCCTGAGATTGAGGGGTCTTTACTTGGTCCCCTTACATCTGTATGGACAAGTTCTAGGTAGTCCTCATGCATGTAGCCTTTCCTTGAGAAGGGTAACCTGTGTGACTTCCCAAACTGACAAGCACTACATTTATATATCATGTGTTGTTTGGAAACATTGGGTATTCCAATTACACATTGATCCCTGCATATTTGTTTCAAGGTTCTTTCTCCTACATGCCCTAATCTCTTATGCCAAATCTCAAGCTCTGAAAGTGTTTGATCTTTATAATTGTATAATGCAATATTCTTGGTATCTTCTAGCTCAAAAGCAAAAAGTCTACCTGTCTTTTCTCCTTTAGCAATTCTCTAGAACCCCTGCTTTGGATCTTCCACAAATGCTCCAAATTGGTTGAATCTAACCTCCAAACTTTTTCCACAATCTGTCCAACACTCATCAAGTTTTTTGTAATGGTTGGTACATATAGTACCCTACTCAACAAGTTTTGATTTCCATCACAAGTCTTAACATTTCCAACTTTAACTACTGAGTGCTTGGTGTCATCACCTATTTGTACTTGATGCTTACCTCTTGGTTCTTCAAGATCAGAGAGTAGAGCTACATTTCTAGCCACATCATTTGAGCATCCTGAGTCAATGTAGAAGAGATGGTCATCATTTGTACCTGGTTTTGAAGTCATGTTCATGATCAGAAGAGAATCATCTTGCTCTTCTATATAATTGTTGTAATCCTTTCTGGATTTAAATCCTCCTTGGTAGTTTCCATTGTAGTTGTTATTGCAGTTGTTGTTGTACCCTTGATGATGGTTGAATCTGCCTCTTGACTGTGAGTATCCACCTCTTTGATATCCTCTTCCTCTCGGATTCTTGTAGTTCCTGAAACACTCATCTGTAGTATGATTTGATAAACCACAAATGTTGCATGGTGAGGAGTTATAGGATCTCCCCCTACCTTGCTTACCTCCTCTACCCCTTCCTCTTGATGATCTACCTCTCCCTGCATAGTTGGCTTGGGAGGTAGGACCTTCATCCTCTATCTTTTTGTTCTTGCCTTTATCTTTAGACTTACTTTTATCAGTGTATAGGGCAGAAGAGCTATTACCTTTGGATGTGTCTCCATTCGTGTTGAGCTTGGCTTCATGACTGAACAATTGCCCCACGAGAGTTGTAAGATCTCGAATTTGCATGTCCATGTATAGGTCCATGGCAGTGGTGAAGCTTTCCCATTTGTCATCAGCTTTAATCCCATTGATCACTTGCCTTATTATCTGCTGTTCTTCAATCTCTTCTCCTATGCTTGCTAACTAATCTTCTACATCTTTAATCTTAGTCACAAACTCTAAAATAGCATGCTTAGGTTGCTTCCTTAGTGTGGTGAATTCAATCTGTTTCTGGCCCTTGTGTTGGAAGAAAAATAAGATGACAAAGTTTCCGAAGTCTCTTGGAATGTCTTACAGTTCCTAATATGTGGCAAAAGAAAATCATAGATGGAGTTGAGTATGTAAGAACTTGCTAATGCATCCTTGGCACACCATGTGCTGAGCTTTTCATGTTCTTCCTTTGTTGGTAGTCCTCTGGTTTTGAATGAGGGCAATTCCTCATCTCCTGAAATGTATCCATAAAGACTCCTTCCTTGTAGGTATGTCTTCATCCTTAAAGACCATGCCGGATAGTTGTTCCTGTCCGTTTATCAATAAATGAAGGAAAACCATCTCCCATTTTACCTTAACTTGCTCTAATACCACTGTTGGGAATGATGGATAGACACTTCAAGATGATGAGTAGGTACTACCAAATCTTGCTTTGTACCAGCCCTTTGATGCTTCAGATTTGATAAGTGGACCCTTTTAGCTTTCCAATGAGACCATAAAATAGCCTATGTACTTTTGAAATGATGTATGAAAAGGTAGGATCAAAACAGACAACTTTGAACTTCAAGCCTTCAAGAAAACCTTCTATTTTGACAATACACTTGCTATATCTTTTGCTCAGTATGACCAGCACAGTAGGAATTGGAAAAATTCCTTTTAGAGGTATCTAATTAGCTTAGTAAGATAATGATTTAAAGTGAAATCACTTAAAAAGATTAACTATGCTCAGAGAAATCAATTTAGCAAGTAAACCTTTACCCCCAATATTTTAGGACTGTTGTAGACTTCGACCAGTGATCACTTCAACAAACTTTTCTCTGCAATGGCTGAATAGAAATCCTTCAAATCTTGAGAGCACGTAGATAACTTTGAGCTGGTTCCAAGAAGCTATAGAGCTTTGAATTTGGGGAAGAAATGAGTGAGATATGATCTCCACAAGTTGACAGACTTTCAGATA
Source organism: Ceratopteris richardii (assembly GCA_020310875.1). Taxonomy (NCBI): domain Eukaryota; kingdom Viridiplantae; phylum Streptophyta; class Polypodiopsida; order Polypodiales; family Pteridaceae; genus Ceratopteris; species Ceratopteris richardii. The sequence goes on from CM035437.1 coordinate 136,080,886, forward strand.
CTATGACAGAGAACTCAGAAATGAACAATGTAGATGTATGTATTAATGAACACTGTTTGTACAATACCATAGGCATGAAGATCATTACCTAATGGTGTAGATAGGTGTGGACTAGAGTATAGGCCTCATACACACTCAGAAATGATAATCAGAAGCTCGGAAAGTGACTCTCCTAACCGCGATTTTTGAAATCACTTTTATAGTAGTTGAGTTCAAAGTTTGAATTTGAATTCAAACTTTTGGCTCTCTATAATGATGCTCCTACATCATAGGAGATATTCCATCAATCAAAGCTAACTTTTCTATGAGTTCTTTTTGGTAGGTGTTTACAAAGATTCCAAGTCAAATGCGACTTTTACATAAGGATAAAGTGGTAATTAACCACTAGCATTGATTCCTATGCTTCTTCATGTGTGTATGAAATACAAGCCAAATGTGTAAGCTTGTGAATTGCACCAACACTTCGAACCGGCAAATAAGAATGTGAAAATGAACAAAGATGAAATTATAAAATCACAAAAATATCTAATATTGGCAGAGAGTATGTACAAACAAGATATGGAGGGTGTACCAGCTTGTTCTATCAAGGAAGATGAACATAGCAGTTGGTTGCAACAAGCCCATGAAGGATTGCTAGGAAATCATTGTTCTAAACAACGAACATTACAGAATCTCAAATGCTTAGGCATGTAGTGGCCTAGCATGGATAAAGAAATACATGAGTGGATTAAGAATTGTCCAATGTGCCAAAAGAAACCCCTAGTGGATCATGCTACACTTTATCACATGTCGTTAATTCTAGAATGGAGTGCTCGATTGGTAGAGTTTATGAAATCAGGAACACTACCTAGCGAGGCTAGTCTAACAAGAAAATGAAACATGGAGCAAGAGGCTTAGGACTACACCTTAGTAGGAGAAAACCTATATCAAAGAGGCAAAGATGGTTACTTAAGACTGTGCATTCACAAATCAGATTATTTGAAAATCTTAGAAACTGCACATAGCGGTGTTGTAGGTGGACACTTCAGGCTTGATTGAGTAATTAAGACCATTTTATTCTTAGGAATTTGGTGGCCCACTCTTCATACGAATGCACATACCTATGTTAAGAAATGTGACACATGCCAACATGCACAATATCCGATAAGAAAAGACGAGATGCATTTGAGGCCAATGATGGGAGGAAAATGGGGTATAGACTTTGTAGGTCCTATTTACCCCTCAGCAAGAAACTCCCATGCAGATTACATTAGTGTAGCTATAGATTACCTTACAAAGTGGGTAGAAGTAAAATCCACGACAAAGAATGATGCTCAAATGATGACTAAGTTCTTATTCAAGAATGTGTTCACTAGATATGGGTTACGAATAGAGTTTGTAAGTGATAGAGGTACACACTTCTTGAATGAAGTCATTGAAAACCTTCTCCAAGAATTCTTGGTGATACATCTTTTGAAATGGTAACCTGTGTGCTTTTCCCATTTGACATGCTTCACATTTATAAATCATATGTTGACTCTCCACATTTGTTAGTCCTAGTATAGACTGATTTGCAACCATAGCTTTAATTCCTCTTTCATTCAAGTGACCTAAGCTCTTATGCCAGAGATCAAGTTCTCTAATCACTCCTTCACCATGTGTGAACAAAGGTTGACCAATGTTCCCTTGTACTCTTAAAGTAAAGAGCCCACCTTCTTTCTTAACACAAACAATCTTATTTTATCCATTCTTTGGATCTTCAACAAATACTCCCACATTTGTAAACCTAACTTGAAAACCTTCTTCAACTATCTATCCCACACTAATCAAGTTTTTAGGTATTGTGGGAACATACACAACATTGGTTAGCAAATTTGCTCCACTCTTGCATTTCACTTTTCCAATTGAATGTACACTATGTCTCGTATTATCATGTGTTTGAACAATATGACTAGAAATGCCTTTTCCCAATTCTAACATCAATTCTATGTTTCTTGACAAATGATTAGAACATCCAAAGTCAATGTAAAATACCTTTAGATCTTCTTTATCTAATGTGCTGATCGAGTTCATCATCAATGATGTATTACTTTCATTCTGTGTATCGTTTGCATAATTGTAGTACGTGGAGTTGTAGGATTGATTCTGTCCCCACTTCCTCCTCCACCTCTACCATAGCCTCCTCTTTGACTTTGTCTACCTCTTTGAAAATTACTTTGATATCTTCCACCTTTGCCTCTGCTATTGTTATTCTGATTTCGATTTGATCCTTGGTGATTGTGACAGCAGTCATGAGCCAAATGATTACTCAATCCATAGATCCAACAAGCCTTCTTATTGTTATTCTAATTACCTCTTCCTCTTCCAAGACCTCTTGCCCTTCCTCTGCCAATGCCTTTATCTCTTGCATAATAAACTTGAGAGCTCGATTCCTCTTCATCCTTTGCTTTACCTTTATCTCCTTTCTTCTTGTTCTTCATGTACATTGCTGAACTTTGACCTTTATCTCCATCTCCCTTCAAGTCTTGCTCAAATGTGAGCATTAAACCAAGCAACTGATTCAAATCAGGAGCAAAATGATTCAAAGAAGGTTATGCTAACGGGACAAAAGGTTTCCACCTTTCATCTCCTCTCAAAATTGCAAGCAATTGAGCAACCAATCTGTGATCTTCAACATCTTCATCTATGGATCCAAGACTATCTGCTAGATCCTTCGCCTTAGTGACATAATCACTAATACATTGACTTGGCTTTTTCTTGAATGTTGTAAACTTTGACCATAGACTTGCTTTCCTTGCTTTGGTAGTACTTTGGAAATGATATTCCAATGCATTCCATATATCTTCAGCTGATTCCAATCCTCTTATGTGTGGTAGCAAATGATATGAAATTGTATTATAGATGTAAGCCTTTGCACTTGCATCCTTCTTCTGCCAATGCTTTAAAGCATCCAGTTCTTCTTTCTTTGGTCGGCTTTCATCTTCAAATACTCGCTTCTCTTCTTCACCTGTTATGTACACCAAGAGATCCTTATTCATAAGAAAGGCTTCCATTCTCATTACCCATGTAGGAAAATTATATCTGTCCAGTTTGTCAATGGCGATATGATCTGCAATAATTCTTTGCTTCTGCTTCAACCTGTGAGTTTAAAGGCTAAAGAATAATACATTTTGGTGTTCTTTGTGTGTGAATATACTTTTGAAGTAACCTTTTGATGCCTTGTGTCTTTGAATGCTTCAGCTTTCAAACTTTAATGAAAACTTTTAGAAACCTTTTTGTACCTTTGATGCCTTCTACTCTTTAGAACCTTTCTACTTTGATACCACTTGTTGATGTGTGAAACATCACATTAAATGAATTAATGTGACACTAAAAAACCTCTATGGTCACCATTCACTCAATGCTTCTCCAAACTTTGAGAAATGATAGCCAAAACCAAAAACTTTAATTTTTCAGAAATCTCTAGTCATTGAAATGACATACCTTTTGTATTTCACTTATTTCTCTTATCAAGAATATTCCTACAATCTTTTGAAGGATGGAAGTAGAATCGTAGAGTTTTTTTAACAAGCTATTATTTGCAAGAAATGGATCACTACAACTCACGTTATGGCCTTCACAAGGTGACTATGTCAAACTGGCCAAATTGGAAATATTGCCTACTTTAGTAAAACTAACCATCTAAAAATGCAAATTCGATGCCTAGCATTGACTTGCAACCAAAAGTCCATGCCAAGCATCAACTTGGTGCTTTTTTAGCCACTTTTTCAACACCTGAAATACCCCCTTGAACATAGATATAAAGAAAATCACTTTTATGATGGAATTCAATGCCAGGCATCAACTTTATGCATAAACTCAATGCCAGGCATCAGATTGCTCCACAAAACTCATGTTTTAGAAAGCTTTATCAGTAGATAAAAGTTAGATATGAAAACAAGGACTTATCAGCTTAGATTCGATGCCAGGCATCGACTTCCCATATAAAACCTCAACCTTTCACCATACATTCGATGCCAGGCATTGACTTGCTTGGAGAACTTCAATTTTTGAAATCATTACATAGAAGACAAACTCTGGAGATGGAAGAACAAGACTTATACACAGAACTTCTATTAAACCTTCTGATGGCTATTGAGACTCAAAAATTTACAAATACTTTCTCACGTAAAGAAGCCTGATTATTCTCAAGTACCATTCTCTTCATTCTCTCATACACGACAGTTGATACAAACTAACTATCTCATGACTTGTAAAAAACTTCTAGAACTAAAGTGAACTAACTTTACAAACATAATACACTTGTGAATTTGTCCCTTCACATAGGCATGTGGTTTTCTTCTAAAGCTTTGACCTTCAAATATATGTCCAATTAGTGATTGTTTCTCCAACAATGCTCAAATCTATCCTTGCCCTTCTCAAAGAGTCGGACCTTTATCTTTTAATTCCTAAAAATAACCAAAATTTCATACCTGTGCTTGAGGCGGTATTTCCCCTTCTCGATAAATTCCTTGCAAATGAGCCCCAGAATCCATCCTTACATACATAACTCCACATGCATGTCTAAGAGATCCTCTCGAGCATTGCACGTGGCTATGGATGGCGAGGAGAGATCTGTCTTCCTCTTTCTCTTGTAGCTCCATGTAGAGGAGGACAATACATCAATGTGATGAAGAATGAGAAGTGAACAATTTAGCATTTAAATTCTCCTTATTCATCTCTATTGTGCAGCTTCACAAGCTGGAGAAAACTCCCACACCTTTTGTTCATGTGGTTGAGAACTATTGAGTTTTGGTGTGTGCCTTCCAGTCTGGCTCCATAATCTATGATTAGAGGATAGTGAACACCTTAAAGGTGAGCCTTCTTGGATAAGGTGACTGCCGTCCAATGTGATGACATGGGCTCAAATCCCCTGTCCTGCTGCATCGGTTGCATGCCCACAGTCGTGCTCTGATACCATTTATTGCATGAGCTTACTCATCTTTTGCCATCACACGAGCATTCTTGCACATAGAGATGATCCTAGTTTATCCACCCAACCGTCGAGCTCCAAATATCTCATAAAGAGACTCTCTCTAGTCTTTGACTCTTGCTTTAATTCTTCTACCCTACTATATCATATGGTGAGATAACCACATGAATGTCATGTGACAATATGCTAACTTTTGAGCATGATATCAAAGGGGATACTGATAAGACTACAGGTCAAGCAATGTATTCCAAGGATAAGAAGAAGGCTAGCAAAGGAAAGGAACAATCAGTTGAAGACGAAGACACTCCAAGTCAAGCGAAATTCCTAAGAGGAAGAGGAAGTGAAAAAGGTAGAGGAAGAGGCAGAAAAAACAAGGGTAATGTCAAAGCTTGTTGGATATGTGGTAAGACTAATCATCTAGCTCATGAATGTTGGCATAATAATCAAAGAGTAAGTAGCTTTAATCAGAATTATAATCAAAGAGGTAGAGGTGGAAGAAATCAGATAGGAAACTTCAGAGGTAGAGGTAGTAGAGGCTTCTTTGGAAGGAATGGTGGAAGAAACTTTCAAGGCCAATCTTACAACAATATTTACTACAATTATGCATCATATCAGAAGGAAGATTCAACCCTAATCATGAATGCAACATGTGAAGTCCCAAGTGAAGATCAAAGAGTGTTTTATATTGATTAACGATGTAGTAATCATTTGGGTGGTAACATTGCTTTAATGCCTGATTTGGAGAATAAAGTAAGTAATCATATATATCAAATATTTGATAATACAAAGCACAAGATGAAGTCTATTGGATCAGTGAAGTCCAAAGATGGAAGTACTCTTTTGAGTAAGGTTTTGTATGTTCCTACAATTCCAAAGAATTTGATCACTGTAGGACAAATTCTAGGAAAAGGATATGAGGTGAGGTTCGTTAGTGATGGAGTTTATGTTGAAGACCCTAACCAAGGGTATAAGCAAATTGTTACAGGAAAGAAATCACATTGAAGGTACAAGGTGATGTTGGACATGCCTTGTTCACATATGGAGAGCAAAAGATATCTGAGTTGAATCTTTGGCACAAAAGGCTTGGACACTTTAATGAAAGAGGTATTAAAGAAATGATTAACAATGGTTCAGTACTTGGATTACCTAATGTTGCAGGTCAACACATGACATACAAATGTGAAGCATGTCAATCAGGTAAGGCTCATAAGCAATAATATAACAAAAAAGGTTTCATGTATTCAGAAAGACTTGAATTGGTGCATACAGATGTGTGGGGTCCTTCAAAGGAATTTAGCATAAATGGTTCAAGATATTATGTCATTTATGTCAATGATGCTACCAGGTGGATCACTATTTATGTGATCCAAGATAAGTCAGAAGTGATTAGCACATTTAAACACTATCATGTACATGTAGAAAGGGTTATAGGATAAAAATTGAAGAGATTGAGGTCAGATGGAGGGGGAGAGTATTTGTCAAATGAATTCAGTGATTATTTTTGGAATGCAGGTATAAAAAGAGAAGTTACTTACAGATACTCTCCTCAACAAAATGGTGTAGCAAAAAGGAGAAATAGAACTCTTGTTGAATTTGCAAAGTCAATGTTGAAAGAGAAGAATTTCCCTAACTATTTATGGGTTGAGGCTGTAAATACAACCACATACTTGGTTAATAGGCTACCATGTAAAGCTTTGTAGGGTATGACACCATATGAAAAGTATTAGATCATTGCAAAGTATTTGGTTGTGTAGCCTATGCTCATGTTCCTTCTCAATTAATGCATGAATTGGAACCAAAGGCTGAAAAATATGTGTTCATTGGTTATGATGACAAGAAAATGGGATATAGGTTGCGGAGTCCATCCACAAAGCAATTTCTTGTGTCTTTTGATGAGCAAGGTACTTGGTATATAGGTACAAATAGTGCTTATGCAGGACTTGAAGAAGTATTGAGTCAAAAGAAGGGTAAATCAAAGGTTCAAATCTCTAATGAAGAAGAGAATGTTGAAGCTCCAATTGATGGTGAAGAATTGCCAAGGCTTGATCTAGAATATGATGAACCAGAAACTTCAAGGAGTGGAGAACTTAGGAGATCATCAAGGAAGGAAAGGCAACCCATAAGGTATAGCTATGATACTTCATTCTTGACTACTAAAGATTATGCTTACATGATAAAAAACAGATGAAGATCCTTCTACATTTGATGAGGCAAAAGGAAAGAAGAATTTGGAGAAAGCTATGAAGGAAGAGTTTGATGCACTCATTGATAATGAGACTTGGGACTTAGTGCCCAAACCAAATAATCAAAAAGTGATAGGATGCAAATGGGTCTACGAAACAAAGAGGTATGCAGATGGAAGTGTGTCTAGATACAAAGCTAGACTTATTGTAAAAGGATATGCACAAACACATGGTGTGGACTATGATGAAACCTATAGTCCTGTTGCAAAGATGACAACCATAAGAGCTCTCATTGCTATTGCTCCATGCAAAGGTTGGAAATCGTCTCAATTAGATGTTTATATTTCAAACAAAGTCTACATGGAACAACCAGATTATTTTAAAGATCAGTTTTTTCTAGATCATCTATGTAAACACAAGAGAGCTTTGTATGGGTTGAAGCAGGCCCCAAGTGCATGGAATTACATGCTTGTGAAGTTCTTGAAGGAACTTGGTTTCCAAGAATCAAAGGGAGATAGTAGCTTGCTAGTCAAAGCAAGTGAAGATGGATTTATCTATGTTTGTATTTATGCTGATTAAATAATACGTACAGGTACAAATGACAAAGGCATACAAATACTTAAGAAGTAGATGGAGAAATATTTCAAGATCAGTGAATTGGGAGATTTTCCATATTTCTTGGGAATGGAGATTTCATACACTCAAGATGGAGTATATGTAACTCAATAAAGGTATTTGAATAATTGTCTAATCAAATTTAAAATGGAAGATTGCAGGATACTATCAACTCCAATGGAAGTAAATCACAAACTGGGTAGATATGGAGGAGAAGAATTCCAAGACATGAAGATTTATCAGAGTTTGGTGGGTAGCTTGATTTATGCTACATTAACAAGGCCTGATTTGTCACTAAGTTGGAGTTCTATCTCAATTCATGCATTGTCCTAGAAAGGAACATTGGATTGGAGGTCAAAGCATGCTAAAATATATCAAGAGCACACTTAAAAAAGGTTTGTATTATGGGTTCACTTCAGATACAAGAATAAAAAAATATAGTGATGTAGATTGGGCAGATAACTCTGATGATAGAAGATCAACACATGGGTATTTGTGTTATGTGGGAGATAAATTAATTTCATGGTGTTCTAAGAAACAACGTATAGTTGCTTTGTCATCTACAGAAGCAGAGTACAAAGGTATGGTGGAATCTGCAAAAGAAGTCAGATGGCTAAAAACTCTCATGAAGAGTTTTGATATCAATTAGAGTACTCCTATCATTTGTGGAGATAACATGAGTTCTTTGTATTTGGTAACTAACCTTGCGTTTCATGCCAGGACTAAACATATTGAGATTCAATATCATTTTTTGAGAGAGAAGGCTATTGATAAAGATATAGAAATGTGCATACTCCTACAAAAGATCAACTTGAAGATATGTTAACAAAGAGCTTGGATGGACCTAAGTTGTAGAGATTCAAAGATATAGCAGGGATAAAGAAGATGCAAATAATCACAACTGATGATTGAGAGAGAGTTGTTGGAGCAAGACAACCATCAATCAATGATCACATGAAGCTTAGGAATGAAGAAATGAAGAAAAAGATGAAGCTTGAAGTATGAAGTGAAGTGGAGGTTTAAGAAGAGATGATATTTATACACATGTACATTAATCTTGTACATACTTCACATATACTTTGAAGTAATGTCGAATCCACACACATATGTATATATACACTTGTATATGGACGTGATATATATGAGAGCTGAAGACTAGATGAAATATAGATTATTAGATCACAAGTTGAGTGTGTAATATCCATTAGATGTACTTCTTATCATAATAGAAGAAGTTTTCAAGAAGTTGCATCTCGATGTTTTCCTTCTCTCTCCATCTCTGCTTAATCATTTGAAAAATCCTTTTGTTTGTGTCTAACTCCATAGTTAATGCATCTACGATCAAGTTTTGAGAGTTCAATTGTAATCAAGCTAAGAGATTTTGTGTAGGAGCATTCATATGTGTAATAGGTGATGAGTGACTATTGAAACATGTACAATCTCGACGATCAAAGATTTGATCAGATCTCAGTCTATAGTGTGATGTTTTACATAAGTAAGCATTCAGAATTTAAGTTGGAAGGTAAGGAGTTTATATCTAAAAGCATTTGATTAAATGGGGTCTAGATTGTGAGAATTATGTCTTTAAAGTTGCATATATAAGAGTCACTTGTAGAGAAAGCCTATTTCAGACATAGGTTTACTTATTGAAGTAAATATGAAGTTTTGCAAGTTCTTTTGAAGAACTTTCACTTGGAATAGTTGCACAACTATAAGGAGAGTGTTGTGTTAAAGTTTCCTAGTAGCATTTAATAATTTAATAAGTCAATGAGTGAGTTTTGTGAACCAAAATTTCATGCGTATAGCCATAGTTTACACAAGTAATGATTGTTCATAATCTGATAAAGTTCTCCAAAATTGAAGATGTTTTTTGAGTTATACTTGATATATAGGTGTTCTAAATTTGAGTATAGCTTGTCTTTTTGGAGATTAATCATCTCCATTAGGTCTTCATATGAGTCCTCACATCTCCGTAGATTGACATTTATAAGGTGGATCTTGTTGGAACATCAAGCTTATACTATGATTGAGGTGTATTTGATCTACATAAAAAACTATCCCTTGGATTATTGCAAAATAATATCCATTGAAGATTTCTTTTTCTTATGCTCACTTATTGTTATTTTTAAAAGATTTTTCATGGATATTTTATCATTGTAAAAGCCTTGAGCTTTACACATCAAATAAATCAATCAATCACTTAATATTAGATCAAACCAGATCTTCACTTTTCCTAGATTGTAGGAAAGTGAATTGGTTCCCTCCAACAACCATTCCCACCTTCATTTGAATTCAAAATCAACTTGTAGAAGCTATGGATCACTTCTAGAGTCTATATAAAGACTTCAAAACACTTGTACAATACATGGAAGCAATATAGATACACTTGTGACCATCATTGTCTTGCTTGTTCATTTTCTTGCATCATTGTAATAAAGTAAGTCTATAATCTAAGGGTCCGACTGGTTCAGAAAAATCTGAAATCGGACAGCATTTGGTCATCCGTATGTGTGGCAAAAGATCTCGAGTCTAGAATTACTAGTAGGTCATTTACTCTTGTAACCAAGTAATCCACTTAGCCTAGTGGTTAAGACTCAACGGTGTGCAAGAGGAGTGAAAGAAGTTGGAGAAACTTGTAGAAGGTAGAAAAATACATTTCGAAACGACAAAGTTTGGTCTAGCCAACCAGCACAAGACTAGACCTTGAGCTTATGGAGACTCAAATAGAACTTATAAGCATGTGATAAGTGCAAAGAAACACGCTATGTACTTTGGAGCATCAAGGAGAATGAGTCGATACAAAACAGATAGGTTCGCGGGTCGACTAGCTCAAAAAACTTATTATCTATGGAAGAGACAATGAACTTCAAATGCCCATAGTGACCAGCGTGATTACAATTAGAAACAATCCTTTTATGGGAGTGATACACATAAGGTTGAGTGTATAGAATGCACAAAATTATAAGGAGTAAGCAAAATATGCTATAGGAATGAATGAGACATTCACTAGTGGTACTTCCTATTTTTCAGGAATATGTAGAGATTGACCCCGAGATAGAAAAACTCCGATTTCTCCGAATCCACTAAACCACTTGAGAAGAAGATCCTGAATGTATGTTCTTTGAGTCAAATACATTCCTTCATCTGTATATATCACCTGCATACCTAGGAAATATGTGAGCTCACCTAGGTCACTTATTTTGAACTCCTCTTGCATGTGTCTCTTGATCCTTTGAATGCCATTTAGATCATCACCTATCACAATAATATCATCTACATATACACATAGATAGATAACCTCATTGTGATCCGTTTTAAGAATAGAGAAGGATCTCAGCTGCTAGCTTTGCACACTTGATCTTGAAGATATGTAACCAACCTATAATTCCAAGCTCTAGGAGCTTGTTTCAATCCATACAATGCTTTCTTAAGTCTGCATACGTAAGATGGATGATTAGGGTTTTCAAAACTTGGTGGTTGTGACATGTATACCTCTTCACTTATCCAACCATTTAACAATACATTTTTCACATCAAGTTGGAGGAGTCTCCAATTCCTTGTAGCAGCTACACTTATCAATGTCCTGATGGTAGTCATCTTTGCAACTCGCAAGAATGTTTCCTCATAGTCTATACCATGCATTTGTGAGCATCCTTTGGCAACTAATCTTGCCTTGTACCTACAAACTGATCCATCTAAGTTTCTTTTAACTTTATATACCCATCTGCAACCAATTACCTTTTGATTCGGTGATATTGGAACCAAATCCCAAGTGTCCATTTCCTTCAATGCATCTATCTCTTCTTTTATCGCCTTTTCCCAATTAGGTTTTCCCTTTGCCTCTTCATAGGTTGAGGGTTCCTCTGAAATAGAGTCTTTTTCCAAGTATATTGAATGCTTTGTAACAAATGTGGAATCATATCCATACCTTTTTGGTTGTTTCTTCTCTCTTGCTAATCTTCTAGGTACTTGTTTGGAGCATTCTCCAACCTCTTGGATCTTTGCTTTGCCTCTTGACTTCCATAGCTTGTAGTCCCTTTCCCTTTCATCTTGGTCGTTGTCTCTATCACTTCTTGGATCCTGGACCTATGTATCATGCTTGCTTCCTAGTTGATGAGAGTCAGAATCAAGATCATATCGTAGTGTTACCTTTTGTTTGTCTTCATCATACCAAGACCTGTGTTCTTCAAACATAACATCTATACTTGTAGTGAATTGCTTGCTTGAAGGATTGAAGAACCTGTAACCCATCTAAGTTGAATCATATCCAATAAACACTACCTTTGTTGCCCTTTCATCTAGCTTACTCTTATTTGTGATGGTACATGAACATAAGATAAACAACCAAAAACCTTGCAATGTCCAAGACTAGGTTTTCTTCCATGCCATGCTTCATAAGGAGTCATACCCTGAAGTGATTTGGATGGTAGTCTATTGATAAGGTACACAAGAGTTGAAATAGCTTCTACCCATAGATAATGTGGCAACTTCTTCTCTTCAAGCATTGTTCGGGCTGATCCAACCAATGTCTGGTTTCTCCTCTCTGCAATTCCATTTAGTTGAGGAGAGTACCTAGTAGTCACTTCCCTTTTGATACCTTTTCCTACAAGAACTCATCAAACTCTTTGGAGAAGTATTCTTCCCCTCCATCAGATCTGAGCTTCTTTAGTGATCTACCTGTACGATTCTCCACATGTGCAAGATACTTCTTGAAGCAATCAAACACTTCATTCTTACTCTTGATAAAGTATAGAATAATCAATCTACTATGGTCGTCAATAAATGAGACAAAATACCTTGATCCTACCAATGAAGGTTCTTGACTTGGTCCCCATACATCTGTATGTACTAAGTCCAATAAGTTGTTGTGGATGTAGCCTTTGTGGTTGAATGGTTGTCTTTGTGCCTTCCCAATCTGACATGCATCACACCTGTTAATCATGTGTTCCTTTGGTATGTTCGGCAATCCTAGAACACTTTGATCCCTGCATATATCCTTCAAGGTTCTTTCATTCACATGAGCAAGTCTCTTATGCCACACTTCAAGCTCACTTAGGGTTTGAGACCCAAAGTTGAATAGAGCTATATTCTTGGTTTCTCCTACTTCAAAAGTAAAGAGCCTACCATGCTTCTCACCTCGGGCTATCTTTCTGAAGCCCTGACATGGATCTTCCACAAAAGGTCCATGTTGGGTGAACCTAACTTGCAAGTCTTTTTCAACTATTTGGCCTACACTTATTAGGTTTTTAGTGATAGTGGGTACATAGAGAACCTTACTCAGAATGTTTGTCATGCCATTGGAAGCTTTGACATTACCAATCTTCTCCACATTGTGCATTCTGTCATCCCCTGTTTGCACTTCATGTGTATGCTTTGGACTTTTCAAGTCAGATAGAAGAGCAATGTTGCCTTTAACATGATTCGAGCATCCTGAATCTATGTAGAACAAATGATCATCTTCTTTACCTTCTTCGTGGCTTAGATTCATAAGAAGCAATGAGTCTTCATGTGGTTGATCTTCTGAATAATTGTTGTAGTCCCATCTATTATAGCTTCTATTGTTATTGTTGAATTTGTGGCCACCTCTGCCTCTATTGCTGCCATATCCACCTCTTCCACTTCCTTTCTGGGACTTCCCATTGAACCAGCAATTATGAGTGGTGTGGTTGGTCTTATCGCATATGGCACAAGGTTGAACATTCTGACCTTTGGCTTTGTCTTGCTTTGGTCCTTTCTTCTTGCCTTTCCACTTGCTCTTGCTTGCGAAGTTGGCTTGGGAGGTCTCTTCTTCATCTTCTTCCTTCTTCTTGCCTTTCTGCTTCTTATCCTTCTTATCTGCATATAGAGCACTAGTTGAATTACCATGATAAGAGTTACCTTCCTTTATGCTATTGTTGGCTTCTTGATTGAAGAGTTGTCCAAGAAAGATGTTGAAGTCTGGAGATTGCACATCCATGATGAGATCATAAGCCTTCATGAAGGATTGCCATTGCTTATCACTTCGAATGCCGTTGAGAATTTTCCTCATGATGATATGTTCTTCAATCAGCTCTCCAATGGATGCTAACTGATCCGAAACCTCATTGACCTTGGTAGCAAACTCTATGATGGTTTGTTTAGGTATCTTCTTCATTTGGTTGAACTCGTTCCAAAGATGATTCTTTCTTGCTTTGGTACTAGCAGAAAAGAAAGTCTCGAGGGCATCCCAAATCTCTTGAGATGTCTTGCATCCTCTAATATGTGGTAATAGAAAGTCAGAGATAGAGTTTAGTATGTACGACCTTGCTCGAGCATCCCTTGCGCACCAAAGTGTGATCTTATCTGTCTCCTCTTGTGTTGGTCCTCCTTTGGATCTTGGAATAGGCATAGCTTCATCACCTGCTACAATTCCATAAAGATTTCTACCTTGCAAAACGCCCTCCATTCTGATTTTCCAAGCCGCATAGTTGTGTTGATCAAGCTTCTCGATCATTGAGGCAAAGCCATCACCCATCTTGATCTAGCTTTGATACCACTGAAAGAACTTGGAGAAGCTTGTAGAAGGTAGAAAAATGCGTTTCAAAGTGACGAAGTTTGGTCTAGACAACCGGCACAAGACCAGCCCTTGAGCTTATGGAGACTCAAATTGACCTTATAAGCATGTGATAAGTGCAAAGAAACACACTATGTACTTTGGAGCATCAAGGAGAATGAGTCGATACAAAACAGATAGGTTCGTGGGTCGACTAGCTCAAAAAACTTATTATCTATGGAAGAGACAATGAACTTCAAATGCCCATAGCGACCAGCGTGATAACAATTAGAAAACATCCTTCTATGGGAGTGATACACATAGGTTTGAGTGTATATAATTCACAAAAGTATAAGGAATAAGCAAAATATTCTATACGAATGAATGAGACATTCACCGGTGGTCCTTTCTATTTTTCAGGAATACATAGAGATTGACCCCAAGACAGAAAAACTTAGATTTCTCCCACTCTACTGATTCAAATGGTATGAAAAGGTATAGGCATAAAATAGACGCTAATATCTTTCCAATGAGCCTTGCACACAATTTGGAGCTCTGGAGAGAGAGAAGCAGCCTCTGCAAGATTATTGTTGGCAACGACAATGATGCAAAGAATTGAAGGAGCAAGACAATGATGGTCACAAGTGTACGTATATTGCTTTCATGTAATGTAAAAGTGATTTCAAGTCTTTATATAGACTCTAGGAGTGTTCCATGACTTCTACAAGTGAAGTTTGAATTCAAATGAAGGTGGGAATGGTTGTTGGAGGGGATTAATTCACTTTCCTACAATCTAGGAAAATGAAGATCTAGTTTGATCTACTTTTAGGTGATTGATTGCTTGATTGAATGCAACTTCAACCACCACAAATTTGGGGGATTTGGGCCTTATCTTTCTACCTTTACATGTGTAAAGCACAAGGCTTTTACAACGGTAAATGAACCATCAAAAATTTATCAAAAAAATACAATAAATGAGCATAAGAAAAAGAACTCTCCAACGGATATACTTTCGATGCGATAGCCTTTGATGTAGATCAAATCCACCTCAAGCATAAGTGTAAGCTTGATGTTCCAACAAGGAGGTCTAGGGTTCAACCCCCATGGGGTACATGGGGAGAGTGTTTTGCCCAAAGAGCTCTAGAACCTTCTAGAAGCATCCACTTGAGTTAACTCTAGCTAATTGGGACACTTGGTGCACATGTGGTTACATGGCAGAAACTTGGATGGTTAGTATCCACCTGCCCTAGCAGACACTCCCTTAGAGAGAGCTATATATAGAGGCATATGGTTGGGAGGAGAGACATTCATTCATGAGCATTTCCAGTTGCTATGCTATTGCATTGGTATCAGAGCTCTCTCCATAGCTCTCATAGATCTTCTTGCTCGTGAGTTTTTGCATGCATAGCTCTCCTAAAAGCATCAAAATTTTGCTCGCGGGCGTGTTGAAACATGATTGTGAAAATTATTTTGGTGGGCATATTGCAAAAGTATTGCTCTTGCTGTGGTCGTGCATGCGATTTGAACTCATGACCTGAGGCTAGAGAAGGTTCTCTCTTATCCACATGAGCTAGGCGTTTGCGTGCCTCTGTAATCATCTTCCATTATCATTGATCTACGCTCTAGAACACATAATTACAGAGTGAGAAAAGGAAAATTTGCAGACCCCCAGCCTCTGGAATCAAATCCGTGACCTGAGCTTGAGGCTGCATTCTCTCATTCACGGTGGCAAGACGCTTGCATAACCATATTATATGAGAAGCTAATCCCGATTTTAGCTTGGTGCTGTAGAAGTCGACAACAATAGAAGTAAAAGCTACTTTACTGTTGTGCCTAAGTACTCAAACCCGTGACCTGAAGCAATCGAGATCAATCCTTCAGCCATAAGTCCAAGCTTCATTCGTGCTTTGGTGCTGCTACAAAAGCGAAAAGAAGCTCACAGGTCGATACTCTCTGGGGTCGAATTCGCAACTTCTTCAAGGAGAAGGTCATTCTTTGCGTGTCTAAAAAAAGAAGTGGGATTACTGCATGTGTTGGACACAAGAATCGATCCCGTGACCTTGACAATCAGACTACAACGTCTTATCCATTGTAGTAAAGGCATTCGGTGTTTAAACTCTCTGCATATTCTCTATTGTTCTGGTTCTATGTAATCTCTACTAATCCCGAGCCAAGTCTACTTGGATTGTTGCTTCTTCTTGAGCTTGCTGATTTTCCCAACCAAAACCGACTACATATCTATGGTGATCAAAGCCAAAGAAAGCTAAAGGTTTGGGCAAAATTTAAAGGAAGTGGAGCTGTGGAGTGAAGATCCGAAGGCCTAACTTTGTGAGTAATCTAGCACTCTCAGCTAGAATCAAGTCGACCTTGACGGACCAAATCATCAGGGATGATTTCTTGTGATATTCTTGCATAGCTCTTTTGATTTTGTTGCACGCACCACTTGCGTTAGGAATACTAAGTTAGTAAGTTTAATAACGCTCAGTGTGCAATGGAGGGGACTTCTAGCCACGTCTCACTTACAAGTACTACTAGTGCGCCGATGCATGTTTCCATTCCTATGTTAGTAACATTATCATTCATGACTAGAACACCAGTAGTTTCACATTCATTGCATTCATCTACACCTATGGTTTTAAATACTAGTCATGCGTTTGATGCATCAAAAATAGAATCGAGGATTGTAGCATTAGACGTTGAGGATTCTGCGAGGAAATGGGAAACAAACACTACCTTAAACGAGTGGAAAGATATGGAAGGTAGGATGTTGCTAGTTGAGCAAAGACTTGGACGGTTGTCCAATATTCCGGATGAGGTTGCAGAACTTCGTCAATCTGTTGATGGAATCCAAGATCACCTTAAGGCTATTCTGAACTTACTTCAGACGCCTAGGGATATGAGTAAGGCTACTTTGGGTAGTCACACACATATGATTGCAACTTCACCAATGTCTCTTAGGAGGGAAAATGATAAGGGATTATCCTCTCTCCATACAAACATGTTTCCCCTAACTGGAAGTATGAGCCGTCTTAGTTTGGTATCTTCTACTCCCTTGTTTGCTAATTCGGTAGGGATGTCAAGAAGTCATAACTGCCCAGTGGATATTTCCTTGGGAAAGGAGATCCGTCCTCCTTACTTCTCTGGAGAGGATAAGGATAGGAATAAAGATGCGGTTTTGACCTTCTTGGAGAAGTGGAATGATGTCCACAAACTCAAACATACCCCCGATCATGTGAGAGTAGTAGAAGCAAGCTTATCACTAGGACCCAAGGCTTATACTTGGTGGATGCGTCTCTCTGAGACTCACAAGAAACCTACTACCTGGGTTGAATTTTCTTGCCTCTTAAGAAAGAGTTTTTCCCCGAGAATGAGGAGGAATGCAACTAGGAGGCGTGGGATAAAATTCAACAAACAGGTAGACCATTATAAGTTTATATTTTAGAATACCGAGATGTTATTCTAAAATTAAAAAACTTAGATGACTTTCATCATCTTCACCGTTTTGTTAGAGGACTTAATCAGCGAATTCGAAATGAAGTCAAAAGACATACACCTAAATCCCTGGAAGAGGCGATTAAGGTTGCCCATATTTATGAGGATAACTCACGTCTGGATGTCCTATAAGAAAATAGTTATTCCTAGAATAATAACATTAAGCGCAAGGGCAAAGGGGCAAAATCGAATGAAAGGATGTCTAAAAAACCTCGTATTTTTAGACACGTACTTTCTCCAGAAGATCATGTTAAAGTGCAAAAGGAAAATTTGTGCTTTAAGTGTCTCAAGCCAGGACATCATAGTCATGCCTGTCCAGTTGGAAGAGAAATTAAGGGAAAGGTTAAGCAGCAAATACATCTGATTCAATCTTTGGACTTGGATACAAATTAAAGTGCAAAGAAGGTTCAGATAATGCACTAGGATAGTACCCATAAATGCCAGATCTCCAAAAACATTTGGCAACCTCAAGAGTTTGGTCCACATGATTTGGTCAAGCTGCCTGGATCAATCAAAGGGCACACCATCCAGACAATGGTGGATGACTCTACTATGCATAATTTTATTAATTATGCGTTAGTGAAAAAACTAGCTCTTCCTTAGAAACCATTGCCTCATAAATACATTGTTTCCATGATGCAGGGTCAAGACACCCATGTTTGGGACACAATGATATCTAATTTGGAACTAGAAATCCAAGGATTTAAAGACACTTTGGACTTCCAAATAATGAACATGGACCGGGTAGATCTGGTATTAGGGAGAGAGTGGCTATGGAGTCTAGGACCTTCATTGACTAGGTGTTATTTTACTAACGCTTTGGAATTCCAGCGCGACGATGTAGTGTATAAAATCAAGGGCGAGCATGATGTTCCAAGTATTCCTTTGATTTCATATACTGAACTTAAGAAACTTGTAAATATGGAAGCCAAGACTCAAGCTTTTCTTGTCCTTGGCACGGATGTAATGAATATACATAGTACAAAGCAAGTTTCTTATGTCTCGTCTTTTTTTCCTCGTGAAGTTCATACTACATTTAACAATTTAATGAAGGATTCTACCCAAGCTAGTCTTCTTGGGAAGCACCCATCCTTCTAGTAAAAAAGAAAGATGGATCTATGAGGCTGCGCATAGATTATAGGGTGTTAAACAATCTTACTGTAAAGAATAAGTATCACATGTCGCTAGTCGAGGATCTTTTCGATAGCTTAAAGGGGGCTAAAGTCTTTTCTAATATTGATTTATGCCAAGGTTATCATCAGGTTAGAATCAGAGATGATGATATTCCCAAGATAGCCTTTCGAGCAAAGTATGGTCACTACGAGTTTTTAGTGATGACATTCGGGTTGACAAACACACCTGCAACATTTATGACTTTAATGAATCAAGTGCTTAAGCCGTATTTGGGAAAAATTATTTTAGATTTTCTCGATGATATTTTGTCTACCTTAAAGATCATGAAAGTCACTTAGAGCACTTGGAAAAGGTTTTTCAACTTCTTCGTGATAATAAACTTTACGGTAAAGAGTCAAAATGTGAATTCTTTACCCCATAAGTAAAGTATTTAGGCCATATTATTTCCACGAAAGGAATCAAAGTTGACCCTAAAAAGGTCCAAGCGATTCTTGAATGGCGTGAGCCCCAAACAATTCGAGAACTACAAAGTTTTCTCAGATTGGCAAGATATTATTGGAAGTTTGTGGGTGGATATGCCAAGATTGCAATACCTTTGAGGGATCAACTCAAAGGGAAGCATTAGAAGATAAACTGGAAAGAGGAACAAGCAAAGAGTTTTCAAGAACTTAAACTTGCTTTAGCTTTGGCCCCTGCTCTACAAATCATAGATCCAAACAAGCCTTTCCAATTAGAGACAGATGCAAGCTCATCTGCGGTAGGAGCAATACTAAGCCAAGATGGTCGACCAATAGCTTTCGAGAGTAGAAAGCTAAGTCCTGCTCAGCAAAACTACTCTACCTATGAGCGAGATATGTTCGCTATTATAAATGCTCTGAAGAAATGACGCCATTACCTATATGGATCAAAGTTAACCATAGTCTTTGATCAAGAGAGCATCAAGTGGTTTGAAAACCAACTAGATCTGAGAGGTCAAAAAGCAAGATGGGCCGAACAGTTGCAAGAGTTGGATTATGAACTAAGGTACAGAAAAGGAAAGTTCAATGCAGTGGTAGACGCCTTAAGTCGGATGCCTATGTTGAGCAACCTAAGTTTTGTACAAATTCAAAGTTGAAAGGAAGATGCAAAGAAGATCCAAGCTACAGTCAAGCATGGAAAACAGTTGAACAAGCTCATCAAAATGAAGCAAGTACTTCTGAGAGAAAGTTTAAACACTATTCTCTCCAAGATGAATATTTGCTTTATAAAGGTAAGGTTTGTTTCTCAAGTATGCCGGACATACGAAATCAAGTACTTTTCAAATGCCATGATGCTCCAAGTGCAGGACATCTTGGTATTAACCGAACCTATGAGTTAGTGAAACAACATTTTTATTCACCTAGTTTACATTGAGATGTGCAAAACTATGTATCCAAATGCCATAAATGTCAATTGAATAAGTTTGAACGACTTAAAGTTTGAGGATTGTTGCATTCTTTGGAAATTCTCAAAGGAAAATGGGAAAGTATTTCCATGAATTTCATTTCTAGATTACCCTGCACTTAGAAAGGCTTTGATTCAGTCTAGTTTGTAGTTGATCGATTGACTAAACTTGCTCAGTTTATTCTAGTCAAGACTACTTATAAGACTCCAGAACTTGCAAAAATATTTGTAAATCAACTTTATAGACTCTATGGTTTTCCAGTAGACATAGTTTCTGATAGAGATGCTCGATTTACAAGTCATTTTTGGCAAGCAGTCTGTAGTAGACTTGAAACTAAACTAAGTTTAAGTATAGGTGAACATCCCCAGATAGATGGACACACAGAGAAAGTCAATTAGATTTTGGAAGACATACTCAGAGCTTATGTTACTTCCAAACAGACTAATTAGGAAGACTATCTTCCTTTAGCTGAGTTTGCCTATAATAGTGCCAAGAATTCATCAACTGAGTTTATTCCATTCATGTTGATGTATGGGTTCTAGCCTAGGTCTTTGTATGCAGTGGGACTTCAAAATGAACGAGTTCAAGCAGCTCAAGAATTCCTTCAAGTCATGAACTTTAAACTTAAGTTAGCTAAAGAAAACTTAAAGAAATCTCAAGATCGTGCAAAGGCTTATGCCGATCCGAAGCGAAGAGATGTTACTTTTCAAGTTGGTGATCAAGTTTATCTTCCTATTCCTGAAAGATCAAAAAAGTTCAAGACTGGTCAATGCGCCAAGTTGTCACCTAGATATTGCGGTCCTTTTCCAATCACTCAGAAAGTTGGTTTGTGGGCTTATGAATTGCAACTTCCAGATGATAGTTGGATTCATCCAGTGTTCCATGTTAGTCGACTTAGGAAGAGTCTGGCAAATTCAAATAACCTAGTTGGGCAACACGTTATACTTCCTATTCTAATAAGTGAAAGAGTTCCACATGAACCTAAAAGGATACTTCACACCCAAGATAAACATACAAGAAGTCACTTGTATGAAGAGTGCTTAGTAAAATGGAAGGATGGAACTGAAGAAAATTCATCATGGAAGTTTCCACAATCCAACGACGTTTTCCAACTTTCCAGTTTTAAGTTGGTCCCAAATAAAGAAGGTTTCTACTTTCACGTTTTTAGTGGCTAAACCGATCATGTCCTTCAAGATCTAGAACATGATAAGGTTTTTTACTTTCAAGTTCTAAGTAAATAACCTGATTGAATGAATGCATGTTCTTCAAGTTTTAGAAGATGAGGCTTGGGGGTTACCTACAGTATATATATAGCTTAGTTTTTGAGGACAAAAATACTTTCCAAGGGGGAAGAATGTAATAAAGTAAGTCTATGATCTAAGGGTCTGACTGGTTCAGACGGATCTGAAATCGGGCAGACCTTCTAAGGATCAAGACTTTTGCCAACAGCTGAACCTTCAAATGAAAACTGGTACCAATTGAAAAAGGCAATGAACTTGAAACTTTTGCCACTCAAATTAGACACTTAGAGCTTTCAAATGAGCTATCAAACACTCAATTTGGAGTAGTTTTGTGTTGGCAACTCTTTGCCTCAAAACAGGCTATATGTTCACTTAGCTAGGCTAAAAATGGGAATTCACTAAAACTCATAACAAATTTGATAAAACTTTTCTAGACAGGAATTACGCAAGATACGCTTTGCAAAGAATGTTTAAAATCTAAAATTGGATACATATATTGAGAGATATGACTCTCACAAGTAGACTACCCAAAAATGGATATGCGGCTAGACATACTCTATGAGAATGAAGTGAACGAAATGACTCAAACCAAATGAACTAGCTACAAGGGGACTTCCACGCCTTCTTCCTCTATTCTTGAGTGTCCTCCCTTGCCTCTTTTATAGCCAAGTGACCAAAAACTCTCATGATGAGTTTGAGAGCTCTTCTCCATAACTTCTCCACTACTTTGGACAACCACTCCTCTTACAGTTCAGTTTTTGGATTTGATTCTCTTTTGATTGATTCTCTTTAGGCCTCCACTACTTGCTGAAGTAAATGCTTCCATTATTCATTTTTGTATTTTCTTTCTATTTGAAGAAAATCCTTTTCGCAAAAATATATACGACCTTACTTCTTTATTTTTAACACTCCCCCTCAAGCTCACATGTGAGCTTGCACCTTCAGTCATATCCTCCAAGTTGATGTCATCCTTGAACCTCTTTAGCTCATAAGCATCTAAGGACTTTGTAAACATGTCTGCAACCTGGTCATTAGTTCCAATGAACTTTATATCCACATTCTTGCTCAAAACTTTTTCTCCAACATAATGATAATGCACTTCTATGTGCTTGCTTCGTGCATGAAACATTGGATTGTTTTTCAAGTGAATGCTTGACATGTTGTCACCATAAATTGAAATGGTCTCCACCTGCACATCAAGATCAACTAAGAGCTTCGTAATCCACA
Organism: Ceratopteris richardii; assembly: GCA_020310875.1. Classification (NCBI taxonomy): domain Eukaryota; kingdom Viridiplantae; phylum Streptophyta; class Polypodiopsida; order Polypodiales; family Pteridaceae; genus Ceratopteris; species Ceratopteris richardii. The sequence goes on from CM035437.1 coordinate 136,103,663, forward strand.
TAGCTTCACAAGTTGCAAAGGCTAATCCTCTATATTCAGCTTTTGTAGATGATAGTGCAACAATAGGTTGCTTCTTCGAGCTCCATGTGATAGGTTTGCTACCTATCATGAAGACATAACCTGAAGTGGATCTTCTATCTTCCTTCAAACCAGCCCAATCAGCATCACTGAAGCCCTTTACCTGCAATTCTTCATCATATCTATAAAACAAGACATGATTGACTGTGTGCTTCACATATCCTAGCACTCGCTTGGCGGAATTTAAATGTTCACTTGTTGGAGCTTGCATAAATTGAGAAAGAACTCCAACAATATAACACAAATCTGGTCTTGTGATCGTAGCATAGATCAATGAACCTATAATACTCCTGTATGTAGTTACATCATGTAACTTTTCTCCATCATTTGAGCATAGCTTCACATTTGTGTCCATAGGTTGAGTGAGTGGTTTGCATTCACTCATTCCAAATCTGAAAAGAATATCCAACAGGTACTTTCTTTGCATCAAGTAAATGCCATCTTTCCCATAGACTATCTCAATGCCTAAAAAGTATTTCAGCTCACCAAGATCTGAAATTTTAAACTCCTTACCGAGTTTTCTTTTTATCTCTTGTATTCCTACAACATTACTTCCTGTTATGATGAGATCATCAACGTATATGCAAATATATACCTGCTTGCCTTCTTCTTTCTTCATGTAGAGAGAGGGATCTGCATTATTTGGACTATATCCACACCTTGTGAGGTACTCAACCAATCTTCGATTCCAAGCATGTGGTGCTTGCTTCAGCCCATACAAAGCTTTCTTCAATCTACAAACAAAATCAGGATGCTTTATATCTTCAAATCGGATCGGTTGACTCATGTATACCTCTTCTTGAAGTTCACCATTGAGAAAGGCATTTTTTATGTCAAGTTGGTACAATGGCCATCTCCTTGTTGCACTCATCAAGGTTCTAATTGTTCCCATCTTTGCAACCAGGCTGAAAGTCTCTTCATAGTCGATGCTGTGAGTCTGCTTGAATCCTTTTGCTACTAGTCTAGCTTTATGCCTAGCTAGAGAACCATCAGCATTTCTCTTTGTTTTAAACACCCATTTATTTGGAACAGTCTTCATACGTGCAACCTTTGGAACTAGCTCCCATGTGTGATTGTCCTTGAGAGCTTTTATCTCTTCTTGCATAGCTTCTTGCCATTCTTTTTGTGTACATGCTTCTTCATACGCATCCGGTTCTTTGTCTTTGACCACCTGTGTCATATATGCAAAATGCTTTGCAATAAAACTATCATAGCTCAGCCTTTGAATTGGATACCTTGCTCTCAAAGACCTCCTTTCATTTCCTTTTGAATATTGCCTCTTCAACCGGTTGAGCTTTACCTTTGGTGTAATCATCTCTTCATACTCTTCTTCACTTGCATTTGAATCACTATTTTGGGCAGCACTTTTAGCTGCAAATATTTCATAACCTGATGTTGGTGATAAGGAATGACTCCTTAGTCTCCCCTTCCATGTTGAGATTTCTCAAAGTGATGTAGAAGCTTCTGGACCTGACATTTGAGCTTGTTTGCTGAAATTCTTCTTGGACAACACCTCCATCATCTTCGCAATCTTCTTCAAGAATCTTCTCTTTCCCTTTGTCTCCAAACCATGGTCTTAGCTCATCAAATACCACATCTCGTGAGACTCGTAGCTCCTTTGTCACCGGATTGTAGCACCTGTATCCCTTTTGCTTCGATGAATATCTAATGAAAATACATTTATCTGAATTTGCCTCCATCTTAGTTCTTGAGGGATGCATAACACACACATCCAAAAACTTTGAGATGTGTAAGGTCAAGTTTCTTACCAGAATAAACCTCCTTGGGAGTTGGATTATGCGCTCCAGCCGTTGTGCACTTGTTCATCAAATAAGCAGCGGTACTAGTTGCTTCAGCCCAATAGTTTAGTGGCACCTTCATCTGTTGAGCATGCATCTTGCAACTTTTGTGATATGTCTATTTTTCCTTTCAGCTATTCCATTTTATTGAGGTGTGTACCTACATGTAAACTGTCGCTTGATGCCCTTTTCATAAAGAAAATCTGAAAATTATTTGGAGAAATATTCTCCTCCTCCATCGGACCCCAAGGTCTTTATGTAGTGTCCTCTTTCCTTTTCTACCTGTGCTTTAAATCTTTTGAACAGGGAGAAATTTTTGTTTTATGCAAAACATCCATACTTTTCTTGAATGATCATCAATAAAAGTGACAACATATCTATTACCAGCCACTCATGGTTGTTGTGATGGTCCCCACACATCCGTGTGTATCAAGTCGAGGACATTCCTTGCCACATAGTTGTTGTTCTTGAATAGTTGTGGAGTTTGCTTTCCTAGTTGGCATGCTTCACAAAACTCATGTAGTCCCACATCATTGAATCTTGGAAGACCTCTTACCACTTCATGGTTGCTCATGTCCTTGAGCTTGGGAATGTTGATATGTCCAAACCTTTTGTGCCACAAATTGATTTCAGCAATCCTCTTGTTTCCAAACTGAATATACATCACCTTTCCATGTGGTTGTTGAATGTCTAAAGTGAACATCCTTCCTTCTTTCCTTCCTTGAGCAATGACCTTGAATCCTTCTTTTGGATTCTTTATAAAGCAGCCTTTTTCGTTGAAGATAACATGATATCCTTTCTCTACCATTTGTCCTACTGAAATCAAATTCTTTGCAATAGTAGGAACATGAAGAACATTAGCCAATACCTTTTTATCTCCAACCTTGATATCTCCAACATGCTCAATAGCGTGTTGAGTTTCATCACCTGTCTCCACACATCCTTTTCTGGTTGGAGCTTGTATCTTTGTGAATAAATCTCCTTGGCATGTCATATGGTTGTTGCAACCTGAATCTATGAACCATTTTTTATCATCACTTCTTGAGTTGTTGTACTCATGCTTCATGGCAAGCATGGTTTGTTTGTCTCCTTCACTTGATGTACTCGCATAGTTATTTTGGCTCCTTTGGTTCCCTCCATTCAACCTTCCATTCTTTTGCCAACAATCATTTGCATAATGTCCTAGTTTACCACAATGATAACATGTTATACCTTTATGAGGATTGTATGAACCGCGACCTCTTCCTCTATTTCTTCCTCGACCTCTTCCATGTGTGTTGTTATTTGAGTTGTCCTTGTTGTCCTCCGAGCTGTGTTGGCTGAAATTTGTGTTGTTGTAGCTTCTTCCTCTTCCTCTCGATCTTCCTCTTCAGTTCCCTCCTTTACCTCGTCCTGCATATAACATTTGACTATGGATGTCCTTACCTTTGTTGCCTTCTCCTTGTTGAGCAACCTCTTCAGCCACAAGATTTGGTATAATTTCCTCGAATGTTGGTAGAGGGTCTCTATAAAGAATGTTTGTGATGAGGGGCTTCCACTTTTCTTCACTCCTTAAGCATTGAGGGTTGTTTGGACGATGTCTTCCTCTTCTATCTTGCATCCAACTGATGCTAGCTGATCTCGAAGTTCCTTGATCCTCAATGTATACTCACTAATGCTTTGGTTTGAGCTTTTCTTCATGTTGTTCAGCTCGTTCTTGAGTTGCATCCTCCAAGACCTTGTTGAGGTAGCATACAACTTCTCCAATGCTTCCCAAAATTCCTTGGCTGTTTTTAAGCTTTGCACATGACCAATCATAGTGTTAGAAATAACTTGTGAGATGAGGAATATCACCCTGAGATTCGTGTCTTCCCAATCAGCAAATTGCCTCCTTTGTGCCGGAGTAATGTTGGGATCTTGAAGGTCCACCAGTTGTGGATCATCTCCAGTAACTAGACTCCATAAACCTTTACCTTTAAGGTAATTTGTCATTCTATACCTCCAAGACTGAAAATTGTCTTTGTCTAACTTCTCAACTTGTTGTCCTAAATTAGCCATTGAAAACTTCTAAGATTGAAGTTTATCTCAAGTATGTTATGGCACTCCTCCTTGACTTTACGAAGCTCCCCCTTGATTTTTAGCTTCTCGTTTGCTACACTTCAGTTCAAATGCTTTGCCTCTTCAAACTCCAATGCTCTGATACCAATTGTTGGAGAATTCCTCTCCTATTTGCAGCGAAAAGTGTAGAAGACCTTCTCAGGATCAAGAATTTTGCCAACAATTGAACCTTGAAATGAAAATCATACCAACTGAAAACTGCAATGACCATGAAACTTTGGGCACTCAAACTAGACACCTAGAGCTTTCAAATGCAATATAAAAGACTCAATTTGGAGTAGTTTTGGGTTGGCAACTCTTTGCCTCAAAACAGGCTACCTGTTCACTCATTTATGTTGAAAATTGGACTTCACTAAAAATTGAATAACTCACAAAGCGTAATGAATTTGATAAAAATGTTCTAGATGGAAGTACCCAAGATAAGCTTTCCAATGAATGTCTAAACTCTAAACATGGATACACACAATGAGAGTTATGACTCTCACAAGTAGACAACCCAAAAATGGATATGCAGCTAGACATACTATACGAGAGTGAAGTGAACAAAATGACTCAAACCAAATGAACTAGGTACAAGGGGACTTCTATGCCTTCTTCCTCCGTTATTGAGTGTCCTCCCTTGCCTCTTTTATAGCCAAGTGACCAAAAACTCTCATGATGAGTTTGAGAGCTCTTCTCCAATACTTCTCCCCTACTTTGGACAACCACTCCTCTGTATGCTTCCATTTTTCATTTTTGTATTTTCCTTCTATTTGAAGAAAATCCTTTTTGCAAAAATATATACGACCTTACTTCTTTATTTTTAACAAGAGTCACCATCTATGAGTTCAAAGTTCTGGAGATACCTAGCAAAGTTGCCTATCATCGGAGAGAATGTTCTTGGTAACAGAGCATGGGAGGCATGCATACACTTGGCAAGGCAAATTGATTTTTCATCCACCTAGATGTAATGTTTCCAATGGCCTCCAAGGAGCAAGATCATTGCAAGCTCATGAAAACCAAAAGGAAAGAGCCAGAGAGAGACCTGAGGTAAGCTTTGCATACATAATGGGGAAAGATAGATCATGACTTGAAAGTGAAAGATGTGAAAGAGAGAGACATAGAGCACATAGGAATCAAAGAGATGAACATGATTTTCCATTGCCTAGACCCCAAGAGTACCCAAGGACCCTTAGACCCTCTCAAGTAGTCAAGACAATGAGAAACTACTTTGATGGGTTAGGAGATCCTTTTGACCATGTGGCTTAGTTCAAACAAGTGCTAAGAACTAAAAATGTGAAGGAATTGTTCACACAATTTGAGGCATTTGGTTTGACCCTCAAGGGTACTACCTTAGCTTGGTTTCAACCCCTAAAGAATCGTAATTACTGAGATATAGGTCAACTACTAGAAGAATTCATCATAGAATTTTCCAAGAGTGGCATCAAGCATAACACATCATCCTTGATCCACATCTTCAAGCATACACCCCAACAAAAAGTTCGGCTAGCTAAATAGAGATTTAAACAATAAATGGAGAGATGTCCCACACCTGAATTACATACACAATCAAAACAAGTTTCCCGTATTTTTAGATGGAACTCTAAGCGGGAAACTTAGATCATATGTATATCTCAAGGAGCCAATCACACTAGATCAATGCTTGAGAATGTGTATTGACATATAAGACAACTTGGATGAGGAGTTAGAATTTTCCAAACTCTATAAGGATTCTAACAAAGCTACTAGTCATACTTGCAAACCCTCCACTCAGATAGATGAGATAGCTGAGGAAGTTGCCAAGAAGCTAGAAGTTGAAAGACCAAAACATGAGAGAATTGAATGCTTCATATTGCACTATTGAGAGAAAATACACAAACCATATTTCTCAAGATTGTCCATACAATGAGTAGGCTATCAGACAAACTTATCAGCAACCTTACCAACTTGGTAGGTATTAGAATCAATACCGTTAGTTGTATTATAGGCCACAACAACAATATCACCCTCAATATCAACAAAAATATCAAGCACCTTATAGGCCATAATCGGTCCTAGGAAACCAACCGGCACCTCCTACCAATGTGATTCCTAGTAAGTATGTAGTGGCAGAGGAGAACCCTAATACAGCTAGTGTCGATAACTCCTTTGGTCTTAGAAAATGACCCTCATGTTTAGAGTTCTGACTACACCCATGAAGCTGTATGGTGGTTAAGATGTGATGATGTCATCATGATATCATCGACTTGTAAGAGGACCTCTCTGTGTCAGAATTCAACAAATAGACAATCGATTTTGGGGACGCAATGGAAGCATTAGTTTGTCCAAAATCTTAACTAAACATGAGATATAGGAAATTCATATGGAACCTAAGGTTTAAGATGGTTTTCTTTGTGTCCATGGCAATTTATAGCTTCCATGATGGATTTTCAGGTTACAACCAAGTAGCCATTGCCCAGGAAGATCAACATAAAATGGCCTTTGCCACAGAGTGGGAAATCTTTGCATTTCGTGTGATGCCATTTTGGTTCACAAATGCTCATGTAACATTCCAAAGGCTCAATTATCATGTTTGCAAATAATTCTTATGAAAGAGCTTAGAAGTATATGTGGACGATTTATGTGATCAATCTGAAGAAAGAAAACACCACATCCTAGAGCTCAGACAGATCTTCAACAAGTGTAGAGAATATTGATTTTGTCTGAACCAAAAAAAAGTGTGTGTTCATGGTAGTTCAAGGTTAAATCTTAGGTCATATTGTTTCTAAGAATGGAATATCAACAGATGAGGAAAACGTAAGAGCCATAGTAGAGTTGCAGAGGCCAATGAATGTTCAAGAGGTACAAGACTTTATGGGCCATTCTAGATATTAGAATAGGTTTATCCACATGTACACAATCATAGCTAAACTTCTTTATGCGTTGCTGACAAATTTTGAGTGGAACCACAAATGAGAAAAAAATCCTTCAATGAGATGAGGAGATGTTTGTGCATAGCACCAATATTGACCACTCCTGATTGGAATAAACCATTCCATGTCCATGTAGATGCATCCAATTATCCAATAGGATGTCTGCTAGCACAACCCATAGGTGAAGGAAATCTAGATTTGCCTAAATGCTAGCAAGCAACTAAACACAACTAAAAGAAACTATACAACAACTCAGAGAGAAGGCTTAGGCATGGTATATGCTGTGAACAAGTTTAGAAAGTATCTATTGGCCAACAAGTTCAAGTTTTCCATTGACCATCAAGCCTTATTATATTTGGTTAATAAACCTTGCAATACAGAATGCTTAATAAGATGGTTCCTCTTACTAATGGAATACTACTTGTGGTTTTTAGGAAAGGACAGAACCACCTCAATGAAGATCACCTTTCTCACATTACTTCAGGAGCGCAAGGAGTGTCTGATGAACTACCCAATGCTTATCTATTCAATTTAGAAGTTGTTCCAAAATGGGCAAGTTTGTATCTATCCTAGCCCTTGCACCCGCCAATAAGAATGTGAAAACAAACAAAGATGAGATTGTTAAATCACAAAGTAATAAATATTGGTAGGAAGTATGTACAAACAAGATGCAGAGGGTGTATTAGCTTGTTGTGTGGAAGAGGATCAACATAGTAGTTGGTTGCAACAAGCCCATGAAGGATTGCTAGGGAACCACTATTCTAAACAACAAAAATTGCAGAATCTAAAACCTTTAGGAGTGTATTGGCCTAGTATGGACAAAGAAATGCATGACTGTTGTAGAAGAGCCCCCACTAGAGTATGCTACCCTTTATCATGTGGCATTGATTCTAGAATGGAGTGCTCCATTGGTAGAATTTGTGAGATCGGGAACACTACCCACCGAGGCTACTCTAGCAAGAAAATGAAGCATGGAGAAAGAGGCTCAAGACTACGCCTTAATCGAAGACAACCTATACTAAAGGGGAAAAGATGGTTACTTAAGACTGTGCATTCATGAATCAGACTATTTGAAAATATTAGAAATTCCACACAGTGGTGTTGCAGGTGGACACTTTGGGACTGAAAGAGTAATTAAGACCATTCTATTCTCAAGACTTTGGTGGCCCACCATTCATATGTATGCACATACCTATAAGAAGAAATTTGACACATGCCAATGTGCATAATATCTGATCAGAAAAGACGAGATGCCTTCGAGGTCGATGATGAGACGACATGCATTCCTTAAGTGGACTATAGACTTTGTAGGTCTTATTAACCCCCAGCTAGAAACTCCCATGCAGAATACATTATTGTAGCCACAAATTACCTTACAAAGTGGGTAAACCTAAAAGCTATTACAAAGAATGATGCTCAAATGATAGCTAAGTTTTTATTCAAGAACTGATTCACTAGATATGGGTTATCAATATAGTTAATAAGTGATAGAGGTACACACTTCTTGAACGAAGTCATTGAAAACCTTCTCCAAGAATTCTTGGTGATACATAAGAATTCGGCCCCTTATCTCCACAAGCTAACAAACAAGCCAAGAGTACAAATAAGATCCTATGTAATGTATTGAAAAAATTCATAAATAACAAATGCTCTGATTGGGATAAACAACTTCATTATTCAATTTGTCCTAATCAATTTTCCTAGCAAACAGTACTCAATGCAACCCCATTTCAAATGGTCTTCGGATAGAATGTTGTGTTACCATTAGACAACTTGATCCGAACTTTAAAAGTAGCACAAGAGCACGAGTGGAATGGATATGAGTTGTCGTTTAGGATATTTGATCTAGAATGCTTGGATGAGACCATGCTAAGAGCAGAAACAAACATTTGTGCTACAAAGAAAAGACAATAGGCATACTTTGATGCATACATCAAGGATAAAGGATTGAAAGAGGGAGACATGCTGTTGATCTATACATTAAAGACACATGACCCTAAATTGGAAAAAGGAGGATATAGACCCATGATCATTAATAGATTTTCCACTAGTGGCACGGTTTGATTGTATATGCTAATGAGACTCAACACTGCTAAGAAGCAAAAAGAAGAAGAGTTAAGGGTTACAAAAGAAGCATAGGTAGAGGCTAGAGAGCGTGTTAGACAAAATAAGATAAGGCAACAAGGCCTAGATGGCAATCCCGATGCCCGAAGATATCACATCGCTGTGTTCCAAAAAAACTACACATCATAGAGTTCTTTTGTAATAGAAATCTTTCAATTGTTCCTCTCTTTGTTCTTACCATGTGTGCACATGTGTGTATGTTTGTGCATGCTTGTGTGCTTCTCACTCACACACTTGTGCCTTCACTTGCTCATGGTCTTCATACTAGTCCTCATATCTCTACAATTGACATTTATGAGGTGTATCTCCTCACATTGGTACTTACTTTTGTGCTAGAGTGACAATGAGCTCCACATCAATGGCACCTACTATGCTTTAAGTGCAAAGAAGATGTAACCCTAGACATACGCATGCCTTTAGGATGTTAAATCAAGATGTATCTAACGTCCTTTTCTTTTTCCCTCTCTTGATTTTTACTAATGATGAGGATATTGGCATTGTCGATCAAAATCAATCAACCATTACAAAATGAAAGGAGACTTCAAACAAGCAACGAGAAGGATTTGTTTTTATGGGCATTCATTTTGCACCATGGTGCATACCATTAATAAACAGTAGACAAGAGATCATGTAGTGTTTTCTCCCTCCACATTGAGGGAAAAAAGAAGTGGGAAATAGCATATTTTTGTGTAGAAGAAAAGGATTAATCAAGATTCTATTTGTTCAAACTCTCGATCAATACTTTGTAGTAGATCCTCGTCTGTATATCAACATATACTATGTAAAAGGCAGTTATCAAACCAACACTACCTTCTACCCTAAGCATAGAACAAGGTATTGATATATTTTAGTAGTGATATGTGTGAACACAATAGGACCGTCGGGGCACTTTCTTCCCTCTTTAGGAAGTTTTTTTCCCAGGCTTGTATACATGCCTATAACCCTAACAAATCTCTTATCAATGTACATTCTCTTGGTAATACATTCAGCATTGTGTGTTGTGCTCCAAGCTTCTTCTTCTTCCTTGTGCTGTTTGCATGATTTTGCAGACCTCAAACTCCAACAATGGGTATTACAGTAGGTTTTTGCTTCATCTAGGGCATCATTGAAACCCCTCCGATCACAGTCCTAGAATCACATGAAAACTGGTGTGCATACTTAAGCTGATTACGAGTTCAAAATGGCTTCACTTTGTGGTGTCAAAATTGCAATCTAAGCTCGTTTAGACCTCCAAATGCACTATTGTAGTGCTTGTGTAGGCAATTTTTTCTTTTTATGCCAAATATATAAACAGGTTTCAGTTCGCTAGTATAAGCACCTCAAAGTTTTCTATAGGTTTAGAGGAACGCATCAGGATAGTTGTGTTCAACTATTTGAGATACAATTATTTTTTTTACATCAAGGTATTTTTGTCAGTGGCCATGGCTGAAAGTAGTGATGTATTCCGTATCTTGGCTGTTAAGGATGAGTTGGATGGTACCAATTATCCATTATGGGCTTAATGATGCATCCTGTGTTGGTTGCAAAAGAATTGTGGAATATTGTGCAAGGTGTTTAAAAACATCCTATTATGCTTGCAAAGATGATGATGTAGATATATTTAGTAAAGATGATGTAGATGGTGTTGAAGGTTGTGATATTCTTTATATTCTTGTTCATGCTATGGTTTGTGTTGCACCTACTACAGAGCAACTATTTTAGGATGGAAGAGATGCTCAGGCACATTCATTGATAGCCTTGTCTATCAAACGTGCGATTATTCTCCACATGCGCTCCTGCAAAATAGCAAAGGATGCTTGGGTTACATTAAACATTCTATTCTAGGGAAGGAATGAGGCTCATGTTGCTTACCTCTTGGACCAAAAACAATTGGAGAGTGAGCACATGAATGAAGGAGATTCCATGGGCACTTTTTTGATAAAGATCAAAGATTTTAGGCAGTAGTTGATTTCTACTGATGAAGTCTTGCCTGATACTTCACTTGTGTAGACTGTTCTGCATGGTCTTCCAGAATCATATAAGAGTTTTGCTTCTACTATTTGATTGATAATGAAAGGCAATCCACATGCCTTAATATTTGAGGAGTTAGTCTATGTTCTATTATAGGAAGATCAATCTAGGCTGAACAAGTCCATTATGCATGTTGTAGATCAAGCTTTCCTGGCTAATTAGAAAGGCAAAGGAAAATGGAGCTCATCTACTAGTAAGTAGAAATTTTCTAATTCTACACAATCAAAGAAGGATGATAGAGACAATTAAAAAAAAATAGAAAAGCAAAAATTGTTTTGCAAGTATTGTAAAGAAAATGATCATGTCATAAAGATTTATCCAAAATTGGTTGCAAAAGAGGGAAAGAAAAAAGACGCTAGAATGGTTGTTGCAGAAGCCTCTTCACGCAAAATAGAGTCTGCTAATCTTGTGCAAAATGAAGAATGGGCATTAACTAATTTTGCAATTATGACCCATCTTCTCATGAAGAGTGTATGTTTGCAGTAGACTTAGATGTTTGGTACTTTGATAGTGGGACAACCAAACATATTACCTCGTAGCGGAGTTTCTTCACTTCACTTGAGCCTGCCCCTATAAGGAATACTATCATATGTGCAACAACATCTGTTGTCTTATGATGGGAGTTGGTAAAATCATTCTAACTACTACTCATAATAGTTCTTATACATTTTTGGATGCTTTATTTGTGCTAGGGATCAAGAAAAATCTGTTATCAGCTTCTACATTAGCTAAGATCAACTTGGTTGTGATATTTGTTGATGACAGATGTCCAATTCATGATCTCTCAAATGGAAATGTTATTAGTGCTTCTAGAGTTTTATATTGTGGGTTGTACAAGCTCATAGGTTATGTGAAATCTATTAATGATTCAATATTTGTAGTTCAAGATTCTTAAGCAATGTTAGATGCAAAGCTTTGACAATCACTCTTTGGTCATCTGAATTTAGCTTGTTGCTACGCTTGTAGAAATATAAACTGGTGTCCTCTTTGCTCAAACTTGAGGCACCTTGTAAACATGTCGTTGAAGGATGTATTTAAGGCAAAATGCAATGTTCCTCCTTCCCAAAAGATGGTTCAGTTTGAGCTACTCATAAATTGCAGCTTGTTCATAGTGATGTTTTTAGTCCTATGCAGACACCTTCTTTTGGGTATTACCTTTACCTCATGACTTTCATTGATGATTTTTTGAGGCATGCATGGGTGTATCCATTGAAAGCAAAGTTAGAAGTGTTTATGTACTTCAAACAGTTTTTGATTTTGGTTGAAAATCTATCACCATGTAAAATGGGCACCCTCCATTCTGATGGGGGGGATATGTCTTCTAACTTTAAAGCATTTTTGGCTGAATATGGGATAAAAAATTAGTGTGAAAGGCCGTATACACCTCAATAGAATGGAATCATTGAAAGAAAGAATAGTTCACTCATGGAGATGGTGAGGTGTATGATCAAGAGTTAGGTTTTACCACATAGTTTGTGGCTTGAGGCTATTATGTGTGTAGCATATGTACTTAACATGTGTCCCACTAAAGCATTGTAGTCTATCACTCCATATGAGGCTTGGCATGGTCGCATGCCATCTATTGCTCATTTGTGTGTCTTTGATAATTTGGCATATGCATTACTCCCTAAACAACAATGCACAAAATCGGATGATAAAGTAGTGAAATGTATTTTTGTTGGGTACATTTCTGGAAAAAAAGCCATTGTCTGTACCATCCACAGAGAAAACCCATTTTGGTTAGCCATGATGTTGTTTTCATGGAAGATGTTATTATGCCATTACTTTCATGTACTAAGGAGACATTAATCAGCTCCAAGGATATGTATGACACTTTGCTTCCTCTTTTTACTGGTGGACATTCTAGTGCTACTCCAAATGAGGCAATTTTGCAGCCTTTATAGGTTTCAAGTGATGATGCAAATCACTCCATTTCTGATGCAAATTTACATAATCCACTTGTTGATGAGAGAATTGATATAGAGGAGGCAAAAATTATGCCTAAATGGCTAGTGCAGACTTTGCGAGATAGCAAATTATATGCACCTCTATCATATCGTACTCGTTTAAGCTCTCTTTGTGCTTTTTTGTATTAGATTGCTATGATATGGCTGCCTCTAGTCTCTGCGATGAGAATGCGCCTTTTTTGTTTGATGAAGCACAAAATTATAAAAATTGGATGGTTCCTATGCAATTAGAATATGATGCTATTATAAAAAGTGGTACCTTGTCTTTATGTGACTTTCCTTTTGGCAAGAAGGCCATTTGCACTAAGTGGGTATACAAGCTGAAGCATAAGTTTGATGGAACAATTGACAAGTATAAAGCTAGGCTTATTGCAAAGGGTTATGCTCAAGAAAGAGGCATTGATTTTGATGAGACCTTTGCTCCTACATGCAGAATGACCACTGTTTGTAGCATCTCTGCACTTGAAGCTCATCATGGTTGGAACGTGCATGACTTGGACATTAAAAATGCATTTCTGAATGGTGACTTGCATGAATAAGTGTATGTTTTTTAGCTCTATGCTTTTGTGGAGAAAGGGCATGAAAACAAAGTGAGTAGAATGAAAAAAGCATTATATGGTTCGAAGCAAGCAACACATGCTTGGTATAAATAGATACATGCCTACCTCATTCCACATGGTTTTGAGAACAATCCAACTATAAGCACCTTATATGTTAATCACGTAAATGATGAGCTTCTGATCATTGTTTTCTATGTTGATGACATGCTCCTAATTGGTCCTCATGAGAAGCATATTGCTGATTTTAAGGCTGATTTGCATGCCTCACTTGAGATTTCAAGTTTGGGGCATTTACATCATTATTTGGGCACTCAACTTATGCAACTTGATGGCAGAATAGCTTTGTGTCAAAAAAAAAAATATTGATAGATATTATCAAGTTTAGGCCTTGAAGACTGCTAACCTAGTGCAACTTCTATGGAGACAAGTTTATGATTGAGTCTTCATGATGTTGGAGATGCTTTTGATGTTGTTCTCTATTAGTAGGTTGTGGGATGCTTTATTTACTTATGCATTACTCCACTAGATATTCAGGTGGTTGTCTCACAGATGAGCAGGTTTATGCATTTCTCAGGTGTCAAGCATTGGCAGACAGTTAAACGCATCTTTTGGTACTTGAGTGATACCGTGTCACTTGGATTATTTTATCCCAAGGGGGATCACTACCGCTAGATTTACATGCTTTTTTTGACTCTAGCTCAATTGGTTGCTATGACACTTGTGTGTCCACTAGTGGTATTTTCTTCATGTTTGGTAGCTCATGCATATCTTGGTTGCGCAAGAAGCAACCTAGTGTGGCCACCTCTAGTTGTGAGGCTGCATATAGGACAGCTTTCATAGCAATTATTGAGAGTGTGTGGCTTAGACGCCTCATGATTGATTTGAGTGTTGGTCAGTCTTCTGCCAATACCATCTTTACTGACATTGAGAGTGAATTGGTAGTTGTGAGGAACCCTGTGTTCCATGCTTGTGCTAAGCACATTGAGGTGCACTATCATTATGTTAGGGAGAGGTTCTCTGCTGGAGAGATCAATTTGGCATATGTGCCCACACAGGAGAACATTGTAGGCCTTTTCAGTCAGGCACTACCTAGGGAGAACTTTGAAGCTTTCTACAAAGTGTTGGGCTTACTTCCTTTTGTGGATTGATTCCATATTGGTTGGCACTTCCTCATATATGAGTGTCAACTCCTTGTTAACCACATCACTCCTAGTGGGATTTATTGATATATTTTGATAGTGATGTGTGTGAACACACTAGAACCATCGGGACATTTTCCCCTCTTTAGGAGGTTTTTAACCTGTGGCTTGTATATACGCATATAGCCCTAATGGGTCTCTTATCTTTGCAAATTATTTTGGTAATACATTCAGTATTGTGTGTTGTGCTCCAAGCTTCTTCTTCTTCCTTGTGTTGTTCACGTGCTTCCATATACCTCAAAATCCAACACAAAGGAGATCTTGAAAGGACAAAAAATAGATGTGTGCAAAAGGCTGAATTTAGAGTGCTTTATATTAACAAAGTTACATTGAAGAAGTAGTTCTATACCTATCAAGCTAACAGACATCAAGAAATGTTATAGCCAATGCTTTGTTGAATCCCGTCTGAAAACCCTTTCTAAGGCAATATAATGCAATAGATCAGTGCTGCTCATATTCATGTCTTTCATATGATTAACACACTTTTACTTGGCTCCTCTTGTCTTCATTGTTCGAAGCGTATAACCTTTCTTCAGGACTTCAACACACTAAATGATTCATATCTGATCCCTATTTGTGGCATGAACCCCTTCAACAAAACAAACGATATATCCCTCTTGTTAAACGCTTGTTCTAACTGTCAGAAGTGCGTTTAAACATTTATTGGGTTCTTGGGAGTATAGGGGTCTGTTAGACAGAGGCCCTATACTTGGTTCCCAAAACTAACCATTTCCATACAGCAATATACGGATGCGCAGAACTCTATTAATACGCTGTTACGCTTAGGGGCCTTATAGTCCTCGATCAAAATCCATCCAAAGTGTACCGAATACACTAAATTGCTACACTGTTCTGCACATAAACTTACTGAAATACCAGAGACAATGGTAGTAATCAACCTTTACCGAATAGGTACAAACAATCAGACAGCATCGAAGAGACAGAGAACCCAATAGTCCCAGACACATAGTACTGAAGATTCAGTACGCAACTTAGGAAGACCCTTACTGCAGCTTAATCTTTGCCACATGAAGATAGACCTCAACACTGAAGACAACACAATACAGGTTCGAATCCCAGAAACACTACCACAACTACACAGAATTCCTCAAACAACTGGCAGAACATTTCAAGAAAGAGTAATACCACGATACGCGTAATTAACACAACAATCGCAATAGAGACTCGTAATGAGTCACTCAGACAACAACCTGACGATCTACTGGATGTCGAGAAAACTCACAACCGCAACAGAGATCGGTACACAACAGATACGGATACGCACAGTATACTCAGAATACTTGGAATTAGACAACAACACTACAGTAACGACACAGACAATCACCCAGACGGACAGTCTGGTGATTCCACAAATCGTCACCTTGCGTCTCTTTTACATTGCTTTATATAAAGATTACAAATGTCTTTGTAACAACTTTTCGCGCGTGCGAAACAAGATTCAGTTATACAGTTGGCAATCCGGCGGCCGACTAACACTCTGGCACGCACGGTGGACTCGAACCTGCAGGTTTTTACAAAATTACTGTTCGTCTATAATGCCTACTAAATACATGTTTCTGGCTAACCTAAAGGTTCGGACAATTTTCTTCTTTAAAGTTTCTAACATCTGTTTGAGAGTGTCTGGTTCTATTAATTGTGCATCTATTCTTATAGAACTTAATGAAATAGCGTCGGTCAGCAAAATTTCAGCTTGCGTCTGCAGAAAGGCTTCTTGTTAGGTAGAAATCGTTTGATAAGGCTGCATCTCTCGAAACTTTCATTTTTGCCACTTGTTTCTCCATCTTGCTTACTCTTTCTTTCTGATTTTCTAACTGATCCATCCCTTTCTCTTCGGAGATCTGTTATTAGCTTCTGTGTTTGAGCTTCCTTGGTCAAATAGTGTTTAAGCATGTTGTTGACATCTGATAAAGTTTCATTTGTTCTTTGGAGTTCTTCTTCTGTTTTCATAGCCTTCTTATGCTATTCTTGGCTTTGTTGTACTACTTCGTGTAGCTGAACTCTGGTTTCTTCTAATAAATTGCCTAAGGCTACTCTGACATCTTCTTTATCCTGTAGCTCTTGCTTCATTTGACTGATTTTGTCATTTGCATTATTTAGCAATTCGTTCTTGTTTCGGAGCTCTGTCAGTGCTACATCCCTTTGTGCTGTAACTTCTACCTGTTTGGCCATCCGGGCTTGTAACTCCTTCAGCTATTCTTGTAAGGCTTGATTTTCTACTTTGGCTACTAACAATTCTTCTTGTAGAGGACTTATGTCGGCCTCCAGTACATCTACTTTATGTTGAATATCATTGCAAATATCCTCTGTTACTTGCTTCATTTGCACAGGTAGTTGTTGTGATAAATTGATGAGCAGTTGACCCATTGATGCTAACTCAGAAAATATGGATATGGAGGGGAGTGGAAGATGATGACGAGGTTGGGATGAGGATGCGGTGAGTAGCTACTGGGAGTTCGGTGGAGAGTAGTTTGGGGATGAGGAAGAAGAGGCTGCGGGTTCGTCGGGGACAATGGGTGGAATAGGGAGGATGGGTTTGAGTGGCGGTTTCGGTGGAGGAATGGGAAGGGTAGGGTTAGGTTCTGTTACCTGTTCTGTGGTTTGTTGTGTGGTGTCGGCGGTATCAGCAACTGTAGATTCATCTGCTCTAAGCAGCTCATCGAAAACATCTTTAATGATTTGTTCCTCATTTCCTTGTTGTTCCTGCTCAGATTGCTGCTGAGATGTTTCTTGTGACGAGCTTGTGTCAGAGTCGGTGTGATCCTCCTATTCTTGTTGCCCTTCTGATGAAGACTATGCTGATGATTTGTGTTGCATAGATGTTGTGGTGTCATGGAAGGTTTCTTCGTCCTGTTTCTCTTCTTCTTTGCCATCTTCCTTATTTCCTTCGGCTAAGCCCTGTTGTTGAGCCCATAAAAGTCATGTTGGTCAAAGTCAACTACAATCAAAGTGAAGGTCAAAGTCAACTAGTTAAAGTCAACAAGGTCAAGGTCAAAGTCAATAGGTGCAAAGTCAAAGTGCTAAAATGCAGGTGTCAAAGTGCACAGGTAGTGCACAATTAATTGTCCACAAAGGGTAACTTGGAGAAAGTGAGTTGCAGGTTGCAGAGGTATTTTCTCTAATTCCCCTAAGGTTCAAAGTGTGTTTTAAAGTGTTTTGGAAGGTTCAGGTGAACCCCCCCTTATGTGCAAAAGTGAAGACTTAAAGGAAATGTGAAGGTATGGGAAGCGGCAGCGTACGCACAGGTGGAAGTATGCCCCCCCATTAAAATTTTTGGTTTTAGACTAAAGTCACTATAGGAAAAACAGTGAGTCGTTGGCTGCCACTTGGTAAGACAATCTTGGGACATCAAGTGAGCACCAAGATACCATTGCAGTTAGGAGCGTACGTGATGGACACACTCAAATCAAGGCAAGGCCATTCTTGGACCAATCTTAGAGGAAGCAAGAGAGCATAGTCTAAGTGAAGTAAGAGAGAGAAGTGCAAGAGTCACCAGTGTGCGACTCCACCTGATCATATATAACTGGCATACATCCTAGCTCCCGAAAGAGAAGTGGAAGTGAAGGAGTGCATAGGGAGTGCCTAACGGATTGTGCAGAGAGTGCTAAGCTAGTCCCCCCAAGTATCTCAAGGTCCCACTGTGCGTGCCATATTTTTTTGGTGGATTCTTAGACAAGAAGGAGTTTGAGGGTTTGTAGGAGAAAAGGGAAGAAACCAGAAGAGAAAATACACCTGGAAGCTTCTGCCGATTGATTACAGTAAGACAATTACAATGTTTGAAGTACAAGACAAGCCAATACCTCTGTGCACAATCCCACAGAGTGCCCAATTACAAAATACCCAATATCCCAAAGTCTTCTTGCCGCCGGCCTCCTCTGCACCAAACCTCCACCTGCTTCAAGCTTATCCTTGTGCACACCTTGCACCAAGCTTCCACAAAGGGGGAGGAGTGAATACCTTCTGTCGGCATGCGCCCACTGCAAGTTTGGTGGCAAAAATTATTATTTTACATAAAGGAAAAATTGTAGGGGAAGCACCCCTTACAGATTATAAAAGTCCTCAACTGACAGTATCTATCAAAGGTCATGAATTTCAAGGAGTTATTGTGGATGGTGGTTCTGGCATTAACTTGATGCGTGAACACACAATGGAAAATATTGGACTCCATCCTTCAAGGCCTGCAAATTTCACTGTTACTTTGGCAGATCAGAGCAAAGTAAGGCCCTTGGGAGTGATCCCAAAAGTTCCACTTGAAGTACAAGGTAATCTATTCATTCTGGATTTTGTGGTTTTAAGATTGCCCCAGGTTGAAGGAGGATTTCCCCTCTTAATTGGACAACCATGGTTGAGGCATGCAAGTGTCATTCATGATTGGGGCAAGGACACTATGTGGGTACAAAAGAAAGGGCAAGAGCTGACACAGATTCATTTAGAAGAGGGCCCAGATAATCAAGGAAACACTAGCATGATGCAAACAGTTGGCATATGCATGGAAACAGAATCGGAGGATCAACCCCATATAGATTTCGAGGAAGAAGAGGATATTCTAAATTGGCTCCAAGCAGGCAATTCTTCCTCTTGTTTTGGAATTTTTCTTAATCATTCTTGCACAACTGAAGGTTATGATGATGGAGAGCACAGAATCCCTCTGGTTGATGGAGCCAAACCCATAAGAGGGAAGAGTTATAGACTTAATCCAAAATATGCTGAAGCTGTCTATGTGGAAATACAGAAGATGGAGGATGCAGGAATCATCATTCCTGTAGAACACTCAGAGTGGCTCTCACCTATGGTTATAGTACCAAAGAAGAATACTAATAAAATCAGAATTTGTGTTGACTTTAGAGCACTCAACAAGGTGACCATTCCAGATGGGTTCCCAATGCCTTTTGCAAAGCAGGTCATTGAAGAAGTGGCTGGGCATGCATTATATAGCTTTATGGATGGATTTAGTGGCTATAATCAAATATCAACACACCCAGAGGATCGTGAAAAGACTGCTTTTATCACACCTTGGGGAACATATGTATATGTAAAAATGCCATTTGGGTTCAGAAATGCTCCAGCCACCTTTAACCGAACGGTCAATCTTATTTTTGGCCCCCTATTGTTGGAATCACTTAGAATCTTCATGGATGACTTCTCTTCGTTTTCAGGTTCTCACAAAGAAACTCCTCTAGATTCTTTGGACCATCACTTGAGGCAGCTGCAGAATGTTTTCAAAAGATGCAGGGAGACTAAGCTAAAGCTCAATCCGAATAAATGTCATTTCCTTGTGACAGAAGGAACTCTCTTAGGAGATGTGGTGTCGGCTAAAGGTATGGCCCCAGATCCTGACAAAATCATTTCTATATTAAAGTTGCCTAAACCTAAATCCCCTAAAGAGATTCAGAGTTTCTTGGGGCATACTGGATACCATAGAAGATTTATAAAAAATGTATGCAGAGATAGCCAGACCACTGGCTAGACTTACAGGTAAGGAAGTACCCTTTAAATGGGAAGAAGAGGAGGAAAAAGCATATCAAACATTACGGTTAAGGTTAGTGTCTGCTCCTATTTTGATCACACCTGAGTGGTCAAAAATCTTTCATATACATGTAGATGCCAGTGCCTATGCAGTGGGGGCAATTTTGACCCAACCCAGTGAAGAATTTAAAGTGGACAGACCAATTCAATATGCCAGTAGAATCTTGACCAAGGCTGAAAGGAATTATAGTACTACAGAAAGGGAAGCCCAAGCAATGGTCTTTGCTGTCTAAAAATTCTGTCATTACTTACTAGGAGTAAAATTTATTATTATAACAGATCACCAACCACTAAAATACCTACTCAACAAACCACAAGCCACTGGTAGAATATGGAGGTGGTTATTGTTGTTCCAAGAGTTTGATTTTTTTGTAGTCCATAAACCAGGTAAAGAAAATGTTATGGCGGATCACCTATCTTGAATCAATATGATGAATCAAACTAGTGGAATCAATGATGATTTTCTAGATGCTCATCTGTTTGCTGTACAAGCTCAAGGTTGGTATTATGATATCAAAAATTTCATTAAAACCGGGTTGTATCCAGAAAAGGCTAGTGCTGTGCAAAAGAAGAGACTGCTAATCAAGAGTAGACCATATACCTTCATTGAAGATAAATTGTATAGACAGGGCAAGGATGACAGGTTCAGGAAGTGTTTGGAAGAAGAAGAAGTGAGGGAAGTCCTTCACTCTGCACATGAAGGAACAGGTGGGGGGCACCTTCCAGGGCATATTATGAGTCAGAGGATACTGGATGCTGGTCTATGGTGGCCTACACTATTTAAGGATGCAGATGAATGGGGAAAGGCATGTGACATTTGCCAGAGGTGTGGAACTAAGCCAACAAAGCAGAGGCATAACCCCTTGGTTGTTTCCACTTCCTGGCAACCATTTGAGAAGTGGGGGCTAGATTTTGTAGGGCCCATCTACCCTCCTGCAATTCCAAAAAGAGAAAAATATCTCTTGATAGCTACAGATTATGCAACAAAGTGGGTTGAAGCTATTGCCTCCCTTGACTGCACTGCCCAAACTGTTGCTGATTTCATTTATAGTAGCATCATTTGCAGGTTTGGATGCCCACTTGAAATTTATACAGATCAAGGTACCCATTTTGTCAATAAGGTCCTGCAGGAAATTTTCAACAGGTATAGAATTCTACATAGGACCTCTTGTGCTTACTATCCAAGAGCCAATGGATAAGCTGAGTCGACAAATAAGGTTTTAATCTCAATGTTAAGAAAGGAGTGTATGTTACAGCCCACTTCCTAGGGCATTGCTTATCAAGGTACCCTATGGGCATACAGGTTAGCCTACAAAGAGGCCACAGGATATTCTCCATTCCAACTAGTTTATGGCATATTGCCCATTGAGCCCTTTGAATTTTTACAGGGATCACCTAAGATAGCATTCATGCAGGGCAAGAAGAATTGTGATGTCTCTCAGAGGCTCGGAGCACTACATAAAGTGGAGGAGATTCGTCTACTAGCAACAAAACAATTGATAGAAACTCAGATGAAGAGGAAGTAGACACATGATCGACATCTATGGAGCAACAACATTGAAGTAGGCATGTTAGTTCTTCTCCATAGACCTCATCTTCATACACAACTGAGAGGAAAATGGCTTCCACATTGGGAAGGACCTTACAAAGTCAAAACAATGCTAAATTGGGGTGCTGTGGAGTTAGAGACCTGAAAGGAGAGGCCTTGCCACTGGTCAACATATCCAGGCTCAAGGCCTATCATCAACACACTTGAAGAAGTATGGATCACCTGGAACTGCAAAATCTGTCCAAGTTGTACATAACTTTCTCATCTCCTTTTGCTCAGTTTTAGTATTTTTCTTTAGCAATTTCATTCTTGTTCCTGGTGTTTTTAGCAAACCTAGAAGGCATTTCATAACCTCTGCAAACAAAAATCTTTTGGGTATTTTTTGGAAATTTTTCTAGTAATTTTAGCATTTTTCTAGCATTTTTTATCCCTTTCCGATGTCATTTTCTTGCCAATTAGGAGGAATAAAAGGATGCTCTCTATGGTTTGATGGAAGAAATTGAACTTGGCCCTGTGGAAAATTTCATGAGAAATTTTTCAGAATTTTTTGGCTATTTTTTGGCAATTTTTTGGATTTTTCCTTCATTTTTTCTCTATTTTTGGGTTATATTTCACAAAAAAAAAAAAACACACACACACACCCCCAGGGCGTTTTTTGCAAAAAAAAAAAAAAAAAAAAAAAACCCCACCGACACCACCGACCATCCCACCCCCCCCCCCGCCCCCCGTTCTGACAGCCCCCCCCCCCCCCCGTTCTGACAACCCCCCCCCTTTCCCCCTTTTTTTTATTTATTTATTTTTATTTAATTACTTTTATTTTTAGTTTATTTTAATTTTTTTATTATTTATTTTATTTTATTTTCTTATTTATTTTATTTTCTTTTTTTTAACATTTCTGTCTGAGCGTTGAAAAAAAAAGACCATTTTATTTTTATTTTATTTTATTTTACTTTATTTTTTTTATTTTACATGGCTCAAAGCTTTTGGCTCTGGATCGTGCCTTGGTTGGCCGTTTTTTACAAAAATGGAGTCATTTTCATGTTTTTTGGCACCTCTGGACTCAGTTTTTGACTTTATTTTTACAAATTCCCACTTTTTCTATGACTTTTGGTCCAAAACCATATGTTTTGAACACCTTTATCACATGTTTTATTTCACCACATTGTCCAAATGGTCTATTCTCACCTTGTCTTACCTTATGTTTAATAATATCCCATATGTACCCTCTGTAGCCCTCTAGTTTGATCATTTTAGCCCCCTCCCAACCCCTGATTCCTACTCCCAATCCCTCCCTTTACCAATATGCCCAGCCCCATCCTTACCCCTCCCTGCCCCATCCATCTTCGCACCCTCAGCCCTCCCTTCCCCTTCCTTTCTACCCTCCCATTGCCCCCCTTTTGCTTTTCCATTCTGAAATCCCAATTTTGGTTCTTCTCTGGTGCTTGTTCTCTCCTGCTTTTGGTGGAATTGGTTGCTGCTCAGATGTCCTATTCAAGTTTTTGCAGCTCTATTATCATGGTGATCAGAGTTTTAGCTATAGCTCTCCGGGACGGAGAGCACATTAGGTGGTGGGCAATTGTTGAGCCCATAAAAGTCATGTTGATCAAAGTCAACTGCAGTCAAAGTCAAGGTCAAATTCAACTGGTTAAAGTCAACAAGGTCAAGGTCAAAGTCGACAGGTGCAAAGTCAAAGTGCTAAAATGCAGGTGTCAAAGTGCACAGGTAGTGCACAATTAATTGTCCACAAAGGGTAACTTGGAGAAAGTGAGTTGCAGGTTGCAGAGGTATTTTCTCTAATTCCCCTAAGGTTCAAAGTGTGTTTTAAAGTGTTTTGGAAGTTTCAGGTGAACCCCCCCCCTTATGTGCAAAAGTGAAGACTTAAAAGGAAATGTGAAGGTATGGGAAGCGGCAGCGTACGCACAGGTGGAAGTATGCCCCCCCATTAAAATTTTTGGTTTTAGACTAAAGTCACTATAGGACAAAACACTGAGTCGTTGGCTGCCACTTGGTAAGACAATCTTGGGACATCAAAGTGAGCACCAAGATACCATTGCAGTTAGGAGCGTACGTGATCGACACACTCAAATCAAGGCAAGGCTATTCTTGGACCAATCTTAGAGGAAGCAAGAGAGCATAGTCTAAGTGAAGTAAGAGAGAGAAGTGCAAGAGTCACCAGTGTGCGACACAGAGAAGTGGAAGTGAACGAGTGCATAGGGAGTGCCTAAGGGATTGTGCAGAGAGTGCTAAGCTAGTCCCCCAAAGTATCTCAAGGTCCCATTGCAGTGGGCGCGTGCCGACAGAAGGTATTCACTCCTCCCCCTTTGTGGAAGCTTGGTGCAAGGTGTGCACAAGGATAAGCTTGAAGCAGGTGGAGGTCTGGTGCAGAGGAGGCCGGTGGCAAGAAGACTTTGGGATATTGGGTATTTTGTAATTGGGCACTCTGTGGGATTGTGCACAAAGGTATTGGCTTGTCTTGTACTTCAAACATTGTAATTGTCTTACTGTAATCAATCGGCAGAAGCTTCCAGGTGTATTTTCTCTTCTGGTTTCTTCCCTTTTCTCCCACAAACCCTCAAACTCCTTCTTGTCTAAGAATTCACCAACACCTGTGCTTCACTTTCAGAGGAACTGATTCTAATTCTTTTCCGGCGGAAGAGTTGATTGAGTTCCTCTTCGTCTTCTTCATCATCTTCCAATAATTGGGCCAATTCTTCATCGTGCAGGACCGGGCCTCTGGGTGGTGGTTGTGCTGCAAGTATAGCCGGAAAAAGGAAAGAAATGATGTGTGGCAGCCTCGACCTTGGCATTCCTCCCTTGTTTACCTGTTTGATTATTGAAACGCATTCCTTGTGAATGAGGTGGAAGAAGTACGATGCAAAATTTATCGGTTCTCGGGTAGCTAAGTCTATGGCAGAGTAGAAGGGGCGAGATATTCCGTATGTGCGCTTTTGGAGATTGAGGATGGCTACTAAGAATTGTAGCGCGGATCTCTCAGGTTCAGGGCGGCAGAGGATGGCGTATTCGTTAGAGGAACTCCTAGGGAATAATCGGTTCATGGTGGCTATTGGTAGATTCAGGCCATTTTCCTGACCTTGCTGAGGGAGTCTAAACGCTTCAGCAAAAGCTTGGAAGGTGATAATAGTTCGGGAGGGTAGGGATGTGATAGCCCAACTTTGCTCGTTGGCAGGTGTTTTAGCGATAGCGGCTATTATCTGGGCAAAGAACGGGTGGGATTCCACTAAATGCCACAGTAGTTGAGAAAAATTGGCCAACCCACGTATGCGCAGGAACTCTCCTACATCGGCAGGGAGTCCCTCACGGAAAGCGGCATAGTTTGCCAGAGCTTCCATGGCGCAAATGATGACAGCAAGCACAAAATTCAAATGCACAGGGTATACACAATCATACAAATCACGCAAGCACAATAGCGATTTTTGGCGAAACGGAGAAGGTTAAGTAGATGCACTACAGTGGAGAGCAATTAAAATCACTAATCATCGTGCGTCGATGAGATGATAACTTCTTAACTTGGGTGTGCATGTATGAGTACCTGGAAAGGGCAGGGCGGCTATTGACATAATTAGGTATCAAAACGCGGATATTTATAGATTTATATTATTTTACGCAAAAATAATAAAAAAATAAAAGAAAAGAAAAGGAACGCAAAATACGCGGCAAATCCGCGGATCGTTCAATGTGGATTGGATGTTTGTTGATACGGCCGCAACTTTGAACCATTTATCACCTTTGGAAGAGGAATTCCAGTCAAAGTAGTCAACCAAAAAGTGGCTGGGCCCACCTGTTCAGAAATCCGGTAGGGACCAAACCATCGTAACTTGAATTTGCCGATAGAGCGATTCGACTTGGCATTGTAGAAGAGTACAAGTTGTCCCACCGTAAAAACTAGGGTCTTTAGATAGCAATCATGTGTTTGAGCTTGTCTTAGCTGTACTTCCTGCATAGTCAGAAAACTTCTCCATCGATGCTCATCCAGTTCTCTGAGTGTATCTAGCCGAAAGGATAAAGAATCTTCTGGTATCAGTTTCTGAGTGAGAGCTACGCGTAGACTTGGCACAACAATCTCCATTGGTGCTATGGCTTCCAATCCATAAGCTAGTTTGAAAGGTGTTAGTCCTGTTGCTACCCTGTAGGTAGTTCGGTATGCCCACAGGACTGTAGGTAACAGTTGGTCCCATCTTTCCGGTGCTTCCATAATGAGTTTTCGAAGCATATTCAACAGGGTCTTGTTCGTACTCTCAGCCAAACCATTTGCACGAGGATAATATGGTGAACTGAATTTATGCGTGATTTGAAAAGAATGTGTGAGTACTTTCATTACATTGTTATCAAAATGAGTGCCCTGATCTGTAACAAGCTCCAGAGGTAAGCCAAAATGCGGAAATATATCTTTCATTAGACACTTTGCTACCGAAACAGCTGTGGCAGATTTTAAAGCCCAAGCTTCTGCCCATCTGGTTGCATAGTCTGTACAGGTTAGAATATAACGATTATTGGTGAGTATTGTTGGTGGTGTAATAGGTCTAATGGCAAGAAAAGTTGTAGAGTGAAAAAATGGCGCTGCAACAGCTGTCCAGATCTCTGACAATAATCATATTTTTGACAAACTACAATACATCCCTCTACATAGTAGGCCACCAAAGTCCGCTCTGCAGAATTTTCCGGTGTGTTAAATCTGCAGCAAAATGGCCACCGGAAGGAATTGAGTGAGCCAAAGTAATAACTGAATCAACTTCGTGTGGAGGGATACAACGAAGTAAAATTCCAGTGTGATCCATATAGTATAATTCCCCAGCAATTAACCAAAATTTGCGACTGTACACTGCAATCTTCCTACGCATGGTAGGAGAAGCCTGAGAAGGAAGGCATCCATTAGTAAGAAAAGTTAATATCTGATCATAATATGTAGGTGGCATAGGTGGGTCTGCAATTTCATCATTAGTTGGTTCAGAAACATAAATCGCTGGTGTTGTGTCATCTACACCGACCGGAGCTTCATCGGAATCTAAACGAGAAGGGAAATCTACTAAGGCATGTGAACTGCCGGGCCTATGAATCACTTCGTAATCAAATTCTTGTAAGAGCAGAACCCATCGCGCTAATCGACCACCTAGATGTTGTTGTCGTACCAGGAAGACAAGTGCAGCATGATCTACGTGAAAAGTAAATTTTCGGCCAAGTAAATAATGCCTAAATTTCTTGACTGAGTATATTAAACCGAGACATTCCCTTTCAGTTACAGAGTAATTCTTCTCAGTAGGGGCAAGCCTTCGACTTGCATAGTATACTGGCCTGAACCAATTATCTGTTTGTTGCATTATAATACTTCCAATTGCTATATCTGAAGCATCAACAAATACATGAAATGGGCGTTCCCAGTCAGGAGGCTGTAAGATTGGAACCTGTGTTAGTAATCCCTTTAGACGATCAAAAGCAATTTGGCATTCCTGATTCCAGTCAAATTGTCGAGGGGTCTTGGTTATTAATTGGTTTAGTGGTATTGCCAAATGAGCAAGCCACGGTAAGTGTCGACCATGCCATCTTACTTGGCCCATGAAGCGCATTACTTCCTTAGGTGTAGTGGGCACAGGTGCTTCTAGCACAGCTGTAATTTTATCTGGATCCACCTGTATACCTTGTGCAAATACGATGTGGCCAAGTAGCCTTCCACAGGAAACCGCAAACACGGATTAGTTTGGGTTCAAACAGAGTCTGTATTCTCTGCACTTCTCAAAGCAACAACATAAATGGAACAAGTCTGCTACCATTTTTCCAAATAACGAAAAATCATCAAGATAAACTTGCATAAACGAGGTAAGGTAAGGTGAGAATATTTCATGCATACACCTCTGAAAAGTACTTGGGGCATTTCTTAATCCAAACCACATTAGGGTACAAGCAAAAACACCCCAATTGGTAATGAAAGAGGTCTTTGGTATATCCTGTTAAGCCATTCTAACTTGATTATACCCACTCTATCCATCTAGGAATGAATACATTTCATGTCCTGCTACTCTATCAAGCATTGTGTCAAGAAAAGGTAGCGAAAATGGATCAGGCACCGTAGCTGCGTTCAATTTTCGGTAATCCACACAAATTCGTAATTGCTTATTCTTTTTAGGAACAATAACAATTGGTGAGATCCATTCAGCATGCTCTACTGGTACAATGAACCCGACTTTGAGTAACTTATCAAGCTCTGCTTTTACCTGTGATGCATAGTTCGGATTCATCCGGTAGCTGGGTTGCTTGATTGGCTTTGCTTCCAGCTTCAGCATGATCCTGTGTTGATAGATACGCGGGTCCAAACCTTTCATATCTTTGTAATCCCATGCAAAGACGTCAGAGAACTCTCGAAGTAGCTGGATTAAGTCTGCTTGAAATACTCCTGGTAGTCTTTCCCTTATCTTGACAGGATGCGGATGGTCCTCATCTCCTAAATTATAGGTGATCAATTGATCCTCTGGGACATAAAATTGTCAGGGCTTCTCTATATCATCAGCTGGCTTAAAATGTTGTTGTAGACCAGCGTCATCTATAGCAGTGGTATCTTCTTTCTTATCTTCTTTTGTTACAGGCATCACCGTACAAACTACGGGATTCCAATTATCTACAATAGATTGTAGATCAACAGTTCCTAGGGAGATCAAATCAATATTATTCTTCAAAAACTCTTCTTCTTCATCATCTGACAAACCATCTAACATATGAACTGGTTCTGCAGAATACGGTCTAGCATGTAATTTGCAAGGCTGTACAGCATCTAGTTTTACAACATAATTATCTTTGAAAGTGAGTTCTTGTGCAGACCAATCTTGTATGACCGTAGCTTGCTTTAGCCAAGGACGGCCAAAAAGAAGATTATAATCAAGGGTGGATTCTGGTAATTCTAGGACGACAAAGGTCATCTTAAATGTGGTACCCTGCAAAGTTATTGGCACGTTTTGGACAAGTCCTACTGGATGGACTCTTGACTGGTCGGCCATTCCGACAAAAAACTGAATTGGTTCGATTTCGATCCATCCTAACTTTTTACATAGTGCAGCAGTAGCAATGTTGACAATAGATCCTCCATCAATTAGTACGTGTGTAATTTTATGATTTTTATACCATACCGTAATTAAAGGAACCGAATGATCGACCGTGGAATGAGGTTCCGGTTGCACTGTCGCTGTTGCTGGAATGCAAGAAGGTACAGGAAATTGTTGTAGAACTCCTGGTACTAGTGCAAGTAATTGGCCAAGAGGAAGAGTAATGGACGCTTTAGCTAAAATTTCCCAGGCCTTATGTGATTGAATTGTGTTTTCCGCCGATTCTGAAGATGATGCGCTGGTTGAAGATGATGTTTCTGTTGAAGATGATGTGCCTGCTACTGAATTAGAATCTTGTTTTTGTGTTCCTTCCTTGGTTAACGGAGCCTGGGTCATCGGGATAGGATTTGGAAACACTGGAGGTTCAGCGAGGGTCCATTGGCTTGCCTTATCATACATCCTTTGTTGTTCACTTATGCTTGGTTCAAAGACCTCTGCTGTTGGTTGCAGTTGCTTACCGGATCGTGTCTGAATTACTGCAGCTTGCTTTTCTAC
This sequence comes from Ceratopteris richardii, assembly GCA_020310875.1. Taxonomy (NCBI): domain Eukaryota; kingdom Viridiplantae; phylum Streptophyta; class Polypodiopsida; order Polypodiales; family Pteridaceae; genus Ceratopteris; species Ceratopteris richardii. The sequence continues at coordinate 136,133,085 of CM035437.1, forward strand.
TGGTGTGATTTGTACCATATTAGTAATTGGGTTTTGATGTTCTTTCTTCCTCTGATCATACTCAGCTGCATCCTTACAAAATCTTCTAATGTGACCAAATTCACCACAAAAATGGCAGCGAGGTGGCGGCAAATTAGTATTTTCCTGTGCTGGTCCGGCCTGCCAGCGATTTGCATTGTAGTTATTATTTGGCTGTCCTCTGTAATTTCGATAGCCTTGTTGTTGATTGTTTCTCATTTGCGGAGCTACATAATGATTGGCTTGTTGTCCTGGTTCCTGTATAATAGCATTGACAGTTGCGGTGCCCTGCACTTTGGCGTTGTATGCACAGTTTTCGGTGGTATGTCCGGTCGTGTTGTAGATAGCGCAAAACAACTGATTAAGTGCACAAGTGACACTGGTGTGCCCTGAGTTTTTACAAGTGGTGCAATATATCTGTGTGGTTGGATCTTCTGCAACAGTTTTATTTGCTTTTAACCACTCCAGGTCTTCTGTAGATCCTCCAACCTTGTTTTCAAGCTGCAAAGCCATTGCTATCACCGCATCTAGTGTCATAGCTCCTACACAGCGTATGATCATAATCTGTTTGAGTTGCGGAGTCAATCCATTGATAAACCATTGAGTTATAACGTTATCGGATAGGTTGGCATGTGCTGGTGGTAACTACCTCAAATGAGTCCTGAATAGGGTGGCGTATTCCTGCACCGTTTGATTTATCTTCTGTCTATTGTTTTGCAGGTAGTCATAAATTTTGGCTGGATTCTTCTTTAGCCTGAATCTCTGCAAAAATGCATCCCTTACTGCTTCATAGGTGCCGAACTGGTTAATATCATATTCTGTAAGCCATCTGGCTGCTTTGTTAACCAATGTAGATTGGAAGACAATAGCTTTATACGCCGGATCAAGTGGATGGTTGAGCACTGTGTAGCTTATCTGAAATGTGCGTACATGAGCATCTGGGTCATCCCCTGGAAATCCACCGAATTTAGTGTACGTTACTCCTGTTGGAGTCGGCCTTGGTGGGCATAGTTGTTGTTCTTGCTATTGTTGCTGCTGCTGTTGTTGTTGTTGTTGTTGCCCGTTCATTGTGCTGATGGTTGTATTGTGACTATCTTCTGTATCCTGAGGCTGAATATCTAGATCGTCAAAATCTGTATTGTCAACCTGTGCACTTTCCGGTTCGATAATATTGTTCAATATGTTCCTGATCTCAGCTTCGAATAGGCTACCTTCCTTTTTGAGATCAAATGTAGGAAAGCTTACTCCCAATAATGGTGACTGGACTGAAGATTCACGAAGAAAGGGCAAATTGTCACCGGAAAATTGTGAACTTTCAACAATTGGTACCGGAATAACATCGGAAGGTGTCGATTTTTCACCAAAACAAGGTGCTTTTTCTCCTTCAGAGATTTCTTTGGCTAAGGCGTTTCTATTCGTATAGAAATTCGAATCTTGACCCAATGGTGCTAAATTAACTTCATGCTGTGTCCCGGTAGATTCTGGGGTTACTATACCTTCGACAGACTGTGCTGAAATCGCGCTAGAATCTGCCAAAAATGTAGTGCGTTCCATCGGAATATGGCCGGAATCACTACTAAGGTTCTTCACTTTCTTGGCAGCTGGGTTAAACCTATCTGCGCTTCTACCTCCTGGAGGCGTCCTTAGCAAATTTGGTACCCAAGGCTGTCGGTTCTTCGGATACGTTTCACCGGATCTAGTAACCGGCATGTATCATCTTTTGTACTAATCCCATACTATTACTGTCGATTTACAATCTACAGTCACTTTTCACAATCGATTTGCAATATACTAGTGCCACTTGCTGATAGTTAAGTGCCACCTTCCCACAGACGGTGCCAGTGTTAAACGCTTGTTCTAACTGTCAGAAGTGCGTTTAAACATTTATTGGGTTCTTGGGAGTGGTAGGGGTCTGTTAGACAGAGGCCCTATACTTGGTTCCCAAAACTAACCATTTCCATACAGCAATATACGGATGTGCAAAACTCTAATAATACGCCGTTATGCTTAGGGGCCTTACAGTCCTCGATCAAAATCCGTCCAAAGTGTACCGAATACACTAAATTGCTACACTGTTCTGCACATAAACTTACTGAAATACCAGAGACAATGGCAGTAGTTCAACCTTTACCGAATAGGTACAAACAATCAGACAGCATCGAAGAGACAGAGAACTCAATAGTCCCAGACACACAATACTGAAGATTCAGTATGCAACTTAGGAAGACACTTACTGCAGCTTAATCTTTGCCGCATGAAGATAGACCTCAACACTAAAGACAACACAATACAGGTCCGAATCCCAAAAACACTACCACAACTACACAGAATTCCTCAAACAACTGGCAAAACATTTCAAGAAAGAGTAATACCACGATACGCGTAATTAACACAACAATCGCAATAGAGACTCGCAACGAGTCACTCAGACAACAACCCGGCGATCTACTAGATGTCGAGAAAACTCACAACCGCAGCAGAGATTGGTAGACAACAGACACGGATATGCACAATATACTCAGAATACTTGGAATTAGACAACAACACTATAGTAACGACACAGATAATCACCCAGACGGACAGTCTGGTGATTCCACGAATCGTCACCTTGCGTCTCTTTTACATTGCTTTATATAAAGATTACAAATGTCTTTGTAACAACTTTTCGCTCGTGCGAAACAAGATTCAATTATATAGTTGCCAATCCGACGGCCGACTAACACTCTGGCACGCAGGGTGGACTCGAACCCGCAGGTTTTTACAAAATTACTGTTCGTCTATAATGCCTTCTAAATACATGTTTCTGGCTAATCTAAAGGTTCGGGCCATTTTCTTCTTTAAAGTTTCTAACATCTGTTTGAGAGTGTCTAGTTCTACTAATTGTGCATCTATTCTTATAAAACTTAATGAAATAGCTTCGATCAGCAAAATTTCTGCTTGCGTCTGCAGAAAGGCTTCTTGTAGGTAGAAATCGTTTGATAAGGCCGCATCTCTGGAAACTTTCATTTCTGCCACTTGTTTCTCCATCTTGCTTACTCTTTCTTTCTGATTTTCTAGCTGATTCTCCCTTCTTTCGATCTCTTGATTCTGAAAATTTATGGTTCTGGAGTATGCATCCCTTTCTCTTCGGAGATCTGTTATTAGCTTCTGTGTTTGAGCTTCCGTGGTCAAATAGTGTTTAAGCATGTTGTTGACATCTGATAAAGTTTCGTTTGTTCTTTGGAGTTCTTCTTCTGTTTTCATAGCCTGCTTATGCTGTTCTTGGCTTTGCTGTACTACTTCGTGTAGCTGAACTCTGGTTTCTCTAATAAATTGCCTAAGGCTACTCTGGCATCTTCTTTATCCTGTAGCTCTTGCTTCATTTGACTGATTTTGTCATTTGCATTATTTAACAATTTGTTCTTGTTTCGGAGCTCTGTCAGTGCTGCATCCCTTTGTGCTGTAACTTCTACCTGTTCGGCCATCCGGGCTTGTAACTCCTTCAGCTGTTCTTGTAAGGCTTGATTTTCTACTTTGGCTACTAACAATTCTTCTTGTAGAGGACTTATGTCGGCCTCCAGTACATCTACTTTATGTTGAAATTCATTGCGAATATCCTCTATTACTTGCTTCATTTGCGCAGGTAGTTGTTGTGATAAATTGATCAGTAGTTGACCCATTCATGCTAACTCAAAAAATACGGATATGGAGGGGAGTGGAAGATGATGAGGAGGTTGGGATGAGGATGCGGTGAGTAGCTGCTAGGAGTTCGGTGGAGAGTAGTTTTGGGATGAGGAAGAAGAGGCTGCGGGTTCATCGGGGACAATGGGTGGAATAGGGAGGATGGGGTTGAGTGGCGGTTCCGGTGGAGGAATGGGAAGGGTAGGGTTAGGTTCTGTTACCTGTTCTGTGGTTTGTTGTGTGGTGTCGACGGTATCAGCAACTGTAGATTCTACTGCTCTAAGCAGTTCGTCGAAAACATCTTTAATGATTTGTTCCTCATTTCCTTGCTGTTCCTTCTCAGATTGCTGCTGAGATGTTTCTTGTAACGAGCTTGTGTTAGAGTCGGTGTGATCCTCCTGTTCTTGTTGCCCTTCTAACGAAGATTGTGCTGATGATTCGTGCTGCATAGATGTTGCGGTGTCATGGAAAGTTTCTTCGTCCTGCTTCTCTTCTTCTTTGTCATCTTCCATATTTCCTTCGGCTGAGCCCTGTGCTTCACTTTCAGAGGAACTGATTCTAATTCTTTTCCGGCGGAAGATTTGATTGAGTTCCTCTTCGTCTTCTTCATCATTTTCCAATAATTGGGCCGATTCTTCATGGTGCAGGACCGGGCCTCTGGGTGGTGGTTGTGCTGCAAGTATAGCCGGAAAAAGGAAAGAAATGATGTGTGGCAGCCTCGACCTTGGCATTCCTCCCTTGTTTACCTGTTTGATTATTGAAACGCATTCCTTGTGAATGCGGTGGAAGAAGTACGATGCAAAATTTATCGGTTCTCGCGTAGCTAAGTCTATGGCGGAGTAGAAGGGGTGAGATATTCAGTATGTGCGCTTTTGGAGATTGAGGATGGCTACTAAGAATTGTAGCGTGGATCTCTCAGGTTCAGGGCGGCAGAGGATGGCGTATTCATTAGAGGAACTCCTAGGGAATAATCGGCTCATGGTGGCTATTGGTAGATTCGGGCCATTTTCCCGACCTTGCTGAGGGAGTCTAAACGCTTCAGCAAAAGCTTGGAAGGTGATAACGGTTCGGGAGGGTAGGGATGTGATAGCCCAACTTTGCTCGTTGGCAGGTGTTTTAGCGATAGCGGCTATTATCTGGGCAAAGAACAGTTGGGATTCCACTGAATGCCACGGTAGTTCAGCGAAATTGGCCAACCCACGTATGCACAGGAACTCTCCTACATCGGCAGGGAGTCTGTCACAGAAAGCGGCATAGTTTGCCAGAGCTTCCATGGCGCAAACAATGATAGCAAGCACAAAACGCAAACACATAGGGTATACACAGTCACACAAATCACGCAAGCACAATAGCGATTTTTAGCGAAACGGAGAAGGTTAAGTAGATGCACTATAGTGGAGAGCAATTAAAATCACTAATCATCGTGCGTCGATGAGATGATAACTTCTTAACTTCGGTGTGCATATATGAGTAGCTGGAAAGGGTAGGGCGGCTGTTGACATAATTAGGTATCAAAACGTGGATATTTACAGATTTATATTATTTTACGCAAAAATAAAAAAATAAAAGAAAAGAAAAGGAACGCAAAATACGCGGCAAATCCACGGATCGTTCAATGTGGATCGGATGTTTCTTGATACGGCCGCAGCTTTGAACCATTTATCACCTTTGGAAGACGAATTCCAATCAAAGTAGTCAACCAAAAAGTGGCTCGGCCCACCTGTTTAGAAATCCGATAGGGACCAAACCATCGTAACTTGAATTTGCCGGCAGAGCGATTCGACTTGGCATTGTAGAAGAGTACAAGTTGTCCCACCGTAAAAACTGGGGTCTTTAGATAGCGATGATGTGTTTGAGCTTGTCTTAGCTGTACTTCTTGCATAGTCAGAAAACTTGTCCATCGATGCTCATCCAGTTCTCTGAGTGTATCTAGCCAAAAGGATAAAGAATCTTCTGGTATCAGTTTCTGAGTGAGAGCTACGCGTAGACTTGGCACAACAATCTCCATTGGTGCTATGGCTTCCAATCCATAAGCTAGTTTGAAAGGTGTTAGTCCTATTGCTACCTTGTAGGTAGTTTGGTATGCCCACAGGACTGTAGGTAACAGTTGGTCCCATCTTTCCGGTGCTTCCATAATGAGTTTTCGAAGCATATTCAACAGGGTCTTGTTCGTACTCTTAGCCAAACCATTTGCACGAGGATAATATGGTGAACTGAATTTATGCATGATCTGAAAAGAATGTGTGAGTACTTTCATTAGATTGTTAACAAAATGAGTGCCTTGATCTGTAACAAGCTCCAGAGGTAAGCCAAAAGGTGGAAAGATATCTTTCATTAGACACTTTGCTACCGAAACAGTTGTGGGAGATTTTAAAGCCCAAGCTTCTACCCATCTGGTTGCATAGTCTGTACATGTTAGAATATAACGATTATTGCTGAGTATTGCTGGTGGTGTAATAGGTCCGATAAAGTCTAGACCCCACTTCTGAAACGGTTCTAGTGGCAAGACAGGTTGTAGAGGGAAAAAATGGCGCTGCAACAGTTGTCCAGATCTCTGACAATTATCACACTTTTTGACAAACTGCAATACATCCCTGTACATAGTAGGCCACCAAAGTGCGCTATGCAGAATTTTCTGGTGTGTTAAATCTACAGAAAAATGGCCACCGGAAGGAATTGAGTGAGCCAAAGTAATAACTGAATCAACTTCGTATGGAGGGATACAACGAAGTAAAATTCCAGTGTGATCCTTATAGTATAATTCCCCAGCAATTAACCGAAATTTGCGACTGTACACTGCAATCTTCCTACGCATGACAGGACAAGCCTAAGAAGGAAGGCATCCATTAGTAAGAAAAGTTAATATCTGATCATAATATGTAGGTGGCATAGGTGGGTCTGCAATTTCATCATTAGTTGGTTCAGAAACATAAATCGCTGGTGTTGTGTCATCTACACCGACCGGAGCTTCACCGGAATCTAAACGAGAAAGGAAATCTGCAAAGGCATGTGAACTGCCGGGCCTATGAATCACTTCGTAATCAAATTCTTGTAAGAGAAGAACCCATCGCGCTAATCAACCACCTAGATGTTGTTGCCTACCAGGAAGACAAGTGCAACATGATCTTCGTGAAAAGTAAATTTTCGGCCAAGTAAATAATGCCTAAATTTCTTGACTGAGTATACTAAACCCAGACATTCCCTTTCAGTTACAGAGTAATTCTTCTCAGCAGGGGCAAGCCTTCGACTTGCATAGTATACTGGCCTGAACCACTTATCTGTTTGTTTCATTAGAACACTCCCAATTGCTATATCTGAAGCATCAACAAATACATGAAATGGGTGATCCCAGTCAGGAGGCTGTAAGATTGGAACCTGTATTAGTAATCCCTTTAGACGATCAAAAGCAATTTGGCATTCCTGATTCCACTCAAATTGTCGAGGGGTCTTGGTTATTAATTGGTTCAGTGGTATTGCCAAATGAGCAAGCAAGCCACCGTAAGTGTCGACCATGCCATCTTACTTGGCCCATGAAGCGCATTACTTCCTTAGGTGTAGTGGGCACAAATGCTTCTAACACAGCTGTAATTTTATCTGGATCCACCTCTATACCTTGTGCAGATACGATGTGGTCAAGTAACCTTCCACAAGAAACCGAAAACACGGATTTGTTTGGGTTCAAACAAAGTTTGTATTCTCTGCACTTCTCAAAGCAACACCGTAAATGGAACAAGTGTGCTACCATTTTTCCAAATAAGGAAAAATCATCAAGATAAACTTGCATAAACGAGGTAAGGTAAGGGGAGAATATTTCCTGCATACACCTCTAAAAAGTACTTGGGGCATTTCTTAATCCAAACCACATTACGGTACAAGCAAAAACACCCCAATTGGTAATGAAAGCGGTCTTTGGTATATCCTGTTCAACCATTCTAACTTGATTATACCCACTATATCCATCTAGGAATGAATACATTTGATGTCCTGCTACTATATCAAGCATCGTGTCAAGAAAAGGTAGCGGAAATGGATCAGGCACCATAGTTGCGTTCAGTTTTCGGTAATCCACACAAATTCATAGTTGCTTATTCTTTTTAGGAACAATAACAATTGGTGAGATCCATTTAGCATACTCTACTGGTACAATGAACCCGACTTTGAGTAACCTATCAAGCTCTGCTTTTACCTGTGATGCATAGTTCAGATTCATCCGGTAGCTAGGTTGCTTGATTGGCTTTGCTTCCGGCTTCAACATGACCCTGTGTTGATAGATGCGCGGATCCAAACCTTTCATATCTTTGTAATCCCATGCAAAGACATCAGAGAACTCTCGGAGTAGCTGGACTAAGTCTGCTTGAAATACTCCCGGTAGTCTTTCCCTTATCTTGACAGGACGCGGATGGTCCTCATCTCCTAAATTATAGGTGATCAATTGATGCTCTGGGACATAAAATTGTCGGGGCTTCTTTGTATCGTCAGCTGGCTTAAAAAGTTGTTGTAGACCAGCATCATCTATAGTAGTGGTATCTTCTTTCTTATCTTCTTTTGTTATAGGCATCACCGTACAAACTGCGGGATTCCAATTATCTACAACAGATTGTAGATCAACAGTTCCTAGGGAGATCAAATCAATATTATTCTTAAAAAACTCTTCTTCTTCATCATCTGACAAACCATCTAACATATGAACTAGTTCTGCAAAATACGATCTAGCATGTAATTCGCAAGGCTGTGTAGCATCTAGTTTTACAACATATTTATGATTATTATCTTTGAAAATGAGTTCCTGTGCACACCAATCTTGTATGACCTTAGCTTGCTTCACCCAAGGACGGCCAAAAAGAAGATTATAACCAAGGGTGGATTCTGGTAATTCTAGGAAAACAAAGGCCATCTTAAATGTGGTACCCTGCAAAGTTATTGGCACGTTTCGGACAAGTCCTACTGGATGGACTCTTGACTGGTCGACCATTCTGACAAAAAATTGAACTGGTTTGATTTTGGTCCATCCTAACTTTTTACATAGTGCAGCAGTAGCAATGTTGACATGAGATCCTCCATCAATTAGTACCTATGTAATTTTATGATTTTTATACCATACTGTAATTAAAGGAACCGAATGATCGACCGTAGAATCAGGTTCCGGTTGCACTGTCGCTGTTGCTGGAATGCAAGAAGGTACACGACTGAACTGTTGTTGGAATTCTTGTCGAACTCCTAGTACTAGTGCAAGTAATTGGCCAAGAGGAAGAGTAATGGATGCTTTAGCTAAAATTTCCTAGGCCTTATGTGATTGAATTGTGTTTTCCGCCGATTTTGAAGATGATGCGCTGGCTGAAGATGATGTTTCTGCTGAAGATGATGTGCCTGCTACTGAATTAGAATCTTGTTTGTGTGTTCCTTGCTTGGTTAACGGAGCCTGGGTCACCGGAATAGGATCTGGAAACACTGGAGGTTCGGCGGGGGTCCATTGGCTTGCCATATCATACATCCTTTGTTGTTCACATATGCCTGGTTCAAAGACTTCTGCTGCTGGTTGCAGTTGCTTACTGGATCGTGTCGGAATTACTGCACCTTGCGTTTCTACTGGTGTGATTTGTACCATATTAGTCATTGGGTTTTGATGTTCTTTCTTCCTCTGATCATACTCAGCTGCATCCTTACAAAATCTTCTAATGTGATCAAATTCACCACAAAAATGGCAGCGAGGTGGTGGCAAATTAGTATTTTCCTGTGCTGGTCAGGCCTGCCAGCAATTTGCATTATAGTTATTATTTCGCTGTCCTCTATAATTTCGATAGCCTTGTTGTTGATTGTTTCTCATTTGGGGAGGTACATAATGATTGGCTGGCTGTCCTGGTTCCTGTATGATAGCATTGATAGTTGCGGTGCCCTGCACTTTGACGTTGTATGCATAGTTTTCGATGGTATGTCCGGTCGTGTTGTAGATAGCGCAAAACAATTGATTAAGTGCACGTGACACTGGTGTGCCCTGAGTTTTTACAAGTGGTGCAGTATATCTGTCTGGTCGGACAATAGCTTTATACGCCGGATCAAGTGCATGGTTGAGCACTGCGTAGCTTATCTCAAATGTGTGTACATGAGCATATGGGTCATCCCCTAGAAATCCACCGAATTTAGTGTACGTTACTACTGTTGGAGTCGGCCTTGGTGGGCATAGTTGTTGTTGTTGCTGCTGCTGTTGTTGTTGTAGTTGCTGTTGTTGCCCGTTCATTGTGCTGATGGTTGTATTGTGACTATCTTCTTTATCCCGAGGCTGAATATCTGGATCGTCAAAATCTATATTGTCAGCCTGTGCACTTTCCGGTTCGATAATATTGTTCAATATGTTCCTGATCTCAGCTTCGAATAGGCTACCTTCCTTTTTGAGATCAAATGTAGGAAAGCTTACTCCCAATAACGGTGATTGGACTGAAGATTCACCAAGAAAGGGCAAATCGTCACCGGAAAATTGTGAACTTTCAACAATTGGTACCGGAATAACACCGGAAGGTGTTGATTTTTCACCAAAACAAGGTGCTTTTTCTCCTTCATAGATTTCTTTGGCTAAGGCGTTTCTATTCGTTGTGCGCTCTTAGAGGCACTAATTGGGCATCTCACGATCAATCTCAACATTTATTATCCTTCAGACTTCCCTGATGATTACGTAGCCTTTATCTGCCTTGTCATGTGGTAGAAAGTTTCAACCGTCCCTTTATATGCAAGTTATGTTCAGTGGTGCTGTGTCCGCCTTGTCCGCATGCTGCTCACCTTCCGCACATTACTCTCTCATGCGCCTATGGCTTGCATTAGAACTTCGATTTTCTGTGTGTGGCACTCATACTTTTCAGTGATTGTTTGGAGATAGTTTTCGGTGATTGACACTTTTTTTTGGTGACTGTTTCTTTTCGGAGATAGCTATAGATGGACTGATGCAAGAACGTTTTCACTCTCTTCTGGGAATGTGCCTCATAAGGCGGCCATAGTTCTTGGCTCAATGGTGAGTCATCAGCATCTTCATACTTTTTCAGCGAGTTTCATGGTTCCATTGTGTGTCCAATTTTGCATTACAGATTTTATGTTGTTGAGGTTGACCCTGGTTCATCACACTACTATTCATTGCGCAGTTTTCACAGAACTTAATCGCACATAACTTCATTGCATACATATGGACATCGTAGCTTTATGTTATTTATGTGACCGCTTGTGTGGTATGATGCGCACGCATACAAAATCTGATGGAAATTAGTGCACATTTTCTTCTTTCATAGTTCGCTATGCATATGGGGGAAGTAAGGGGCACAATGCAATTTCTTTTTTGCAGCACCACTGTTTTACTACATTGCTTTGTGTGATGAAAATTGGTATCTTCCTGCACCATTATGATTAGTGGTGTTATTGTCTTGTCTCGAAATGACCGATTCATGTCTTGCCTTCCCTCCTCTTATGGGACATCATATCATGTGCGTTGAGTCCTCCGAGTGTTCCTAAGTTTAATATGATGTACTAAGGTTTAAACGTGTTCATGCTGATTTGCGAGTACATTTTGTACCTCAATTATTTTCACTTATCCTATTGATGTCTTTTAAATGCATTTTGGAGGTATGTTTCTCTTGCTTTGGATAGGTTATTCAACTGAGCCTTATGATTCATGATATGATTGTAATCACATTTGTGTGCATATAGGAGGGCAGGCTATAAGTTGTGTGTAGTGTATTGGCATACCTTGGATTCATTCCAAGCACTTTGCTTTGCATTACATATTGCTTATGGTTCTGGAAATGTTATGAGCCTTACTTGCACTCCATACCATGGTCTAACCATGCACTTTGGTTTGCAATTATTGTTCATAAGGGTAGACCATAATTAGGTGTGCACATGTAGCTTTGGTTTGACAGGTTTCTCTTACATTGATTATGTACATGGAGTTGGACTATTCTATTCCAAGAACGGTGCTACCACTTTGGCATTAGAAAATGTACATGGAGATTGTATATGGGTTGGGTTCTTATCTTTCGACTTTTTTTGGATATGTTTTGTGTGAGGGCTTGACTTGATGTATTTGATCTTGGTGGGTGTGATGGAACCGGTGAAGTTATGTGCATAGGAATGCGTGGCATGTTTATTTTTTGTATGCTCGTTGTTTGCTTTAGGTTTTGGAATGCGTGCCGATCTTTGTAGTTCTTGTTCTTGCATCCCCTCCATTGCTCTACTGCTAATTCCAAAAGGTCTCTCTTTTGATCATTGTCCCTGTTCGAGAAAAATAAATCATTTTTTTAGAAGAATCTGGATGGAGAATACTTAGGCACCTGAAAAATTCATCGAAGTCTAATTGGCCTATTCCTTTGAGATCAAAGACCTCAAATAACATGTACTAAAAGATATCTAAGCTGCAAGAGGAACTAAATTTTCACAGCCTAAGAGCTGTTTCTAAAGTCTAGGTGTAAAGAATTCCATGTAACATGACAACTTGCCAGAATGTACAAGAACTATTATGAGAAAGAAAAAGACTAAAACTCCTAGATGAGTTTCCTAGTGTTGTTCTAGATTTTTCAACTCTCTGATATCAAAATGACTTAATAGACCATCACTTGGACACTACTCTTTCCCTTCAAAAGCTAGTGCTCCAACTACAAAATCCAAGCATTAAAAATATAAATTTAAGGCATGAAAGTGAAGATAGTCAAAAGAAAAAGAAACGAAAAGCAATGAAACAAGTAGAGGAAACATTGTTCAAAGTATCAGAGAATTTTAAGAATTTTGAAGTTGATGATCGGAAACTTTCATTACAAATGCCTAAGGGAGATGCCATCATATGAGAAGCATATGAAAATAAAGTAAAAAACCAAACAAATTGTAGTAACCATTGAAGAGAACAAAGAGTGATGTATGTACATAGGGGAAGACCTAAGTGAAGAAGAAGAAGTAGAGCTTGAAGCTTTATTAAGGGAATATAAGGATGTGTTTGCATGGGCCTAAGAAAAGAGAAGGGGGTATATCCAGAAATATGCTCTCATACAATCCCCATGATGGCGGATGCCAAGTACACCAAACCAAGCCCTACACATATAATGACACTTATGTAGCCAAAATAAAAGAAGAAATCGATGGACTGATTCAACCTAGATTTGTCTATGAAATTGAGCATACTAAATTGGTGTCCCCCATTGTAGTGATGCTTCAAGAATGGAAAGGTACGGGTCATACATGTTACCAATAGAGTTAGTAAGTGATAGAAATACACACTTCTTGAATGGTCATTGAAAATGTCTCCAACAAATCTTGATGATACATAAGAAGTCTGCCCCCTATCATCCACAAGTTAATAGACAAGTCGAGAGCACAAATGAGGTCGTATGTAATGTATTGACAAAGTTGGTAAATAATAAATGCTCCGATTGGGATAAACAACTTCATGATGTTGTTTGGGCTTATCTAGTTGCCTATAAAATGGTACTTAATGCCACCCCATTTTAGATGGTCTTTGGGTAGAATGTTGTTTTACCATTAGACTTCTTGATCTTGACTTTAAAAGTAGCAAAAGAGCACAAGTGGAATGGACATGATTTCTCCTCTATGATACTTGATCTAGAATATTTAGATGAGACTAGGCTACGAGTGGTAGCAACCATCTAGGCAACAAAGGTATAAAAAATGGCATACTTCGATGCACACATCAAGGATAAAGGATTCAAAGAGGGAGACCTAGTGGTGGGTTATAGGCTTATGCAACATGCTCATAAATTGGAAAAATGAGGATATGGTTTCATGGTCATTATTAAAATGTCCACTAGTGGTGCAGTTCAATTGGCCACTCTAGAAGGTGACATCTTGCCAAGCTATAGTAGTGGATGTCGAGTCAATCTATACCAATAACCTTTTACAAAAGATATGCTAATGAGAATCAACTTTGCTAAGAAGTGAAAAGAAGAAGATTTAAGGGTTAGAGAAGAAGCACAGGCAAAGGCTAGAGAGTGCATTATGTGAAATAAGTTAAGGAACCAAGGTGTAAATGCCAATCACAATGCCCCAAGATATCACATGGCTTATGTGCACCAAAATGAGTATACATCCTAGCATCAATGGTAGACGAATATTCATCACACTTGAGCTAGGGCATTGCACCACAAATAAGATGATCAAAGCTCTAATCGAGTTTGGAGTGACCACTAGTGCAACTAGGTACTAATGTTGTAAAGGATTGGGCATGGAGGTTAGCCATTAGAAGCTTATTAGTGGGCTTAGGAGCTATGAAAACCACTTGTAGTAGCAAGATGGACATTCCTCTCATGTTAAAGGATGTCCCTTTGATAATAAAGTTGCTAGTTTTCCATGATGAGGACATCAGAGAACATAGGCTATTAGGGTAGCGTTGGTTGTATGATCATGCAATTGACTTAAACCTGCAATAGTAATTGCTTTTGGTCTAGGTTAACAAACAATGCCTAATAGTTCAATCGGAAGGTAGGCATTTTTTTATTTCAGTACCCTACACTTTGCATGCACTACAAAGTCCAATGTGCAATATTCCTAACATATTAATGAGCTGGTCATGCAAGTGCTGGAACCCCCTTCTCTTTGAAAAGTATCAACATCACAATTGGAAGAATCGATTTCGTAGAGCAGAGGAGGACAGCTGCAACCACATGGCAAGGAGGCCACCTCGGTGACAAAAGCTACTACACAACCTTGCTCCTTGCACACAAGGACAAATGTTCTACCAAATTTCAAGACTAAACAAGTATGGGTGATGAAAGGCAAGCAACCATTGGCTTTGCCCCAACAAATCCCATCTAGGCAAGCCAACCAAGCAAAAACAAGAACCAATCAACTAGCACAAGCTCAACCACAAGGTATCTGAAAAATTTGGGTTCCTGTGGAATTTATAGCTCAACAAGGGCAGTTATACATGCGGGTGCCCAAAGAACTCTTACGTACACTCTTACATGCCCTTCATGAGAAAGGTCTCAACAAAGAATCAAGGACAGGCCAGGGTTAGGACCAAGCATAGGGATCAAAAGAACATCAACTCACCTCTTGAGCAATAGTAAGAAGACAATCAACAAGGGTATGGGTTTGGAAGCCAAAAGCACTAGTAGCCCCCATGGAACCAAAGAGCCAACCACGAGGGATACAAACTTTAAGAAACCATCCAAAGATGAAGAGGCCAAAAATGATCTGTACATGGCCAAACACTGTTCTAAAATGGATCCCTATAAGGAGGATTGATCAGTTGTCATTCAACCATCTATTGATTGCATCATTTCGAGACCTAATGGATGCCTCCAAACAAAGATCAGATCGACATCTACAAGTAGCATCGAAAGCCTCAACGTGGAAAAACCATGTGCCCTTTGCATAACCTTATATTTTGCACCATTTAGGTCATGCATTTCCACAATATGCATTAATATAGGGCCACATTACAAGGTCATGCATAGAAATAGTTTAGAATCTCAAGCACATGAGACACATTTGACATATATAAACTAATTTATGTTGGAGATAGACGTATGCGGAAGCACGCGAACAACACAAGGAAGAAGAAGAAGCTTGGAACACAAACACACAATACTGAATGTATTACTAGAGAATGTACAAAGATACATAGCCCATTAGGGCAATAGGCGTATATACAAGCCGGGGGAAAAAAACCTCCTAAAGAGGGAAAAAAGTGCCCCGGCGGTCCTAGTGTGTTCACACACATCACTACCTAAATATATCAACAAATCCACCCTGGGAGTGATGCGGTGAACAAGGAGCTGGCACTCATGTATAAGGAAGTGCCAAGCTATGTGGAAATCACTCCACAAAAGGAAGTAAGCCCAAAGCTTTGCGGAAAGCTTCAAACTTCTCCCTAGGCAGAGCCTTCGTGAAAAGGTCTACAATGTTCTCCTGCGTGGGCACATATGCCAAGCTGATCTCCCCAGCAGAGAACCTCTCCCTGACATAGTGATAATGCACCTCAATGTGCTTAGTGCAAGCATGGAACACAGGGTTCCTCGCAACTACCAATGCACTCTGACTGTCAGTGAAGATGGTGGTGGCAGAAGACTAGCCAACACCCAAATCAACCATAAGACATCTGAGCCACACACACTCAACAATCGTTGTGAAAGCTGCCCTTTACTCAGCCTCACAACTGGAACTGGCCACAATAGGCTGCTTCTTGCTCAACCAAGATATACATGAGCTACCAAGCATGAAGCAAAAACCACTGGTGGACACACGAGTGTCATAGAAACCAGCCCAATCTGAGTCAGAAAAAGCATGCAAATCTGGCAGTAGTGATCCCCCCTTGGGATAAAACAACCCAAGTAGCCGAGTACCACTCAAGTAGCGAAAGATGTGCTTAACCTCCTTCCAATGCATGACTCCTGGGCAATGCATAAACCTGCTCATCTATGAGACAGCAAACTGATTATTTGGCCAAGTAATGCATAAGTAAATCAAGCATCCAACAGCCTGGTGATAGAGAACAACATCAAATGCATCTCGAGCATCATGAAGACTCAATCGTAAACCTGTCTCCATAGGAGTGGCAATAGGCTTACAGTATCAAGGCCAAAACACTGCAATAGTGTGTCAATATATTTCGTTTGACACAAAGCCATTCCACCATCAACTTGCATAAACTGAATGCCCAAATAGTGATGCAAATGCCCCAAATCAGACATCTCAAATGAGGCATGCAAATCAGCCTTGAAATCAGCAATATGCTTCTCAATAGGACCAGTGAGCAACATGTCATCAACATAGACAACAATGATTAGAAGCACATCATTAGCACACTTAACATATAAGGTGCTTTCAGTTGGACTGTTCACAAAACCATGTGCAACTAGATAGGCATGTATCTTCTCATACCAAGCACGTGGTGCTTGCTTTAAACCATATAATGCCTTCTTTAACCTGCACACCTGGTTTTCATGCCCTTTCTGCACAAAGCCACGGGGCTGAAAAACATACACTTCTTCATGCAAGTCACCATTCAGAAATGCTGTTTTAATATCCAATTGATGTACATTCCAACCATGATGGGCTGCAAGTGCACAAATGCTCCAAACAGTAGTCATACGGCATGTAGGTGCAAAGGTCTCATCAAAATCAATGCCTCTTTCCTGCGCATAACCCTTTGCAACAAGCCTAGCCTTATACCTGTCAACTGTACCATCAGGTTTACGCTTCAGCTTGTATACCCACTTAGTGCCAATGGCCTTCTTGCGAGGAGGTCAGTCACATAAAGACCATGTACCATTCTTCATTATAGCATCATATTCAGATTGCATGGCAGCCATCCAATTTTCTGAATTCTGTGCTTCATCAAAAGAAACAGGCTCATTCTCATCATAAAGACTAGACATAGCCATAGCATAGCAATCTGATGCAAAGGAGGCACTATGAGAGCCTGAACGAGTACGATATGACAAAGGTGCATCTAATTTGCTGTCACGCAAAGTCTGCACCAGCCATTTTGGCATAGTTTTTGCCTGCTCAATATCAGCTCTCTCATCAACAAGTGCATCATGTAAATCTGCATCAGAAATAGAATGACCTGCATCAGAAATAGAATGATCTGCATCATCATATGAAACTTGCGAAGGCTGAGAAGTTGCCTCATTAGGACTAGCACTAGACTGTCCACCTGTAAAAAGAGGCATCAACGTATCATACATGTCTTTGGAGCTAACAGATGTCTCCTTAGTACATGAAAGCAATGGTTGAATATCATCTTCCACAAAGACAACATCATGGCTAACCAGAATGCGTTTAGTTTGTGGATGATACAGACGATAGCCTTTACTTTCAGAACTGTACCCAACAAAAATACATTTTACTGCCTTATCATCCAATTTTTTGCGATGTTGTTCAGGCACTAATGCATATGCCAAACAAGCAAAAACACGCAGATGAGCAACAGATGGCTTGCGGTCATGCCAAGCCTCATATGGAGTGATAGACTGCAGCGCTTTAGTGGGACACATGTTCAGTACATATGCTGCACACATGACAGCCTCAAGCGAGAAACTATGTGGTAAAGCTTGAATCTTGACCATGCGCCTCGCCATCTCCATGAGTGACCTGTTCTTTCGTTCAACAAATCCATTCTGTTGAGGTGTATATGGCACTGTACACTGGTGTTTTATCCCACGTTCATCCAGAAATGCATTAAAATCAGAAGACATATATTCCCCCCCTCGATCAGAACGGAGGGTGTCCATTTTACATGCTGACAGATTTTCAGCCAAAACCAAAAACTGTTTAAAGCACATGAACACTTCGAACTTTGCTTTGAGTGGATATACCCATGCATGCCTGGAAAAATCATCAATGAAAGTCACGAAGTAAAGGTAATTCCCAAAAGAGGGTGTCTGCGTAGGACCACAGACATCACTATGTACAAGCTGTAATTTCTGCGTAGCCCGAACTGAACCATCTTTTGGAAAGGAGGAATGCTACATTTTGCCCAAAATACAGCCTTCACATACATGTTTTCCAGGTGCCTCAAGCTTCGGCAAAGAAGACACCATATCAGATTTCTGCAGGCGTAGCAAATTACCAAAGTTTAGATGACCAAAGCGTGCATGCCAAAGCTTTGCATCTGACATAGCCTGAGAATCATGAACTACACATGCCGAATCATTCACAGATCTTTCATAGTCTATGAGCTTATACAACCCACGACATAAAATGCGAGAAGCAATAATCACATCGCCATTTGATAGATCATGAACTGTACACGTATCATCAATGAATTTCACAACCAAGCCAATCTTAGCTAATGCAGAAACTGATAAAAGATTCTTCTTGATCCTTGGCACAAATAAAGCGTCTAACAAGGTGAAAGAACTACCATCAGCAGTAGTCAGAATGATCTTACCAACTCCCATAACAGGATAAGAGGAGTTGTTGGCGCATGTGATAGTATTCCCTGTAGGGGCAGGCTCGAGTGAAGAGAAGAAACTGTGCTGTGAGGTAATATGTTTGGTCGCCCCACTGTCAAAGTACCAAACATCCGAGTCCACTGCAGACATGCACTGCTCATGAGAAGATGGGTCAAAACTGCAAACAGTAGTAAATGCCCATTCTTCTTCCTGCACAAGATTAGCAGACTCTGTTTTTGGTGTAGAGGCTTCTGCAACAACCATTCCAGCCTCCTTTTTCTTTGCCTCTTTTGCAGCCAGTTTTGGACAGTTCTTTATGATATGATCATTCCCTTTACAGTACTTGCAAAACAATTTCTGCTTTTCTGATTTCTTCTCATCTTTATCCTGATTCTTCGAATGTGCAGCATTTGCAGATTTCTGCTTACTAGTAGAAGAGCTCCATTTTCCTTTGCCCTTCTGACTAGCCATGAAAGCTTGATTTGCAACACGCATAATGGACCTGTTCTACCTGGACTGATCTTCCTGCAATAGAACATAGACTAACTCCTCAAATGATAAGGCATTCAGATTGCCGTTCATCATCAACCGAAGAGTAGAAGCAAAACTCTGATATGAATCAGGAAGACCATTCAGAACGGTCTGCACAAGTGAGCTATCTGGTATAACCTCATCATTAGAAATCAACTGTTCCTTCAAATCTTTAATCTTCATTAGGAAACTGTCCATAGAATCACCTTCATTCATATGCTCACCCTCCAACTGTTTTCGGAGGTAAGCAACACGAGCCTCATTCCTAGCTTGGTGAAATGTGGTAAGTGTATCCCAAGCATCCCTAGCTATTCTGCAAGAGCGAATATGAGGAATAATGGCACATTTGATAGACAAAGCTATCAATGCATGTGCCTGGGCATCTCTGCCATCCCAACGAATTTGCTCTGCAGTAGGTGCAACAAAAACAGCAGCACGAACAGGAATTTGTGGAATATCATCTTCGACACCATCTTCATCAGCCCTAGCACCTGTATTTGCAGTACCTGTCGTTGCAGGTGTAACAAGACGTCTTTCAACACCCTGCACAATGTTCCACAATTCTTTTGCAACCAAAACATGTCGCATCATATAAGCCCATAATGGGTAGTTGGTACCATCCAACTTATCCTCAACAGCCAACATACAGAATACATCACTGCTTTCAGCCATGGCGGGTGACTAAAATACCTTGATGCAGAAAATTGATTGTATCTCAAAAAGTTGAACAGAACTGCCCAAACGAGTTCTGCTAGACCTGTAGCAGACTTTGAGACGCTGAAACTGGCAAACAAAAATTGGTATATACCTTTGGCACAAAAAGACGAAATAGCCTGCATAAGCGCTATGATAGTGCGTTCGAAGGCCGAAATGAGCTCAGATCGCGATTTCGGCATCACACAACGAAGCTGTTTTGATCTTGGAAACACGTTGAGTATGCTCACCAAAATTCATGCGATTCTGAGACTGCAAACGGAGGAGTGTCGAGGGCACCCTAGATGAAGTGACGACCTGCTCTGATACCAATTGTTGGAGATAGACATCTGAGGAAGCACACGAACAGCACAAGGAAGAAGAAGAAGCTTGGAGCACAAACACACAATAATGAATGTATTACTAGAGAATGTACAACGATATGTAGCCCATTAGGGCAATAGGCATATATACAAGCCGGGGGAAAAAAACCTCCTAAAGAGGGAAAAAGTGCCCTGACGGTCCTAGTGTGTTCACACACATCACTACCTAAATATATCAACAATTTATTGATACTTACCTATTTCTTCTTGTTTTCTGACACTGTTCCTTCACAAAAAAAAACAAAAAGAAGGGACAAGACTATACAATTGAAGAATCACATCAATGAACCATCAACAAGGACATCCATAAAAAATGGAAGAAAAGCCAATGGTCAATCAGTGTGATGGGAGTACAACACAAAAAGATGAGCATAGGCTGACCTTTCACCATGGTAAAGATCCCCTTCTTTGGCAACACTATAACAATCATAGATTAGGAAACCTCTTTGTCAACATACCCTTGAGTGCTTAGCTCAAGATCCAAGTTTTTGCACCATATTCCTTACAATTCTTTCCCCAAATAAGCATGCATAGGGCCACATTACAAGGCCGTGCACAAGGCACATATCTTCTTCAACCCATGCATTAACACACTTACCCATCATTCATTATGGGTTACAAGTACTTGGCATGATAACTGTGAAACAATTGTTTGAAGGATCCACAAGGCATTAAGGTTACAACATCATTACCTATGAAACAATCCACATTTGATAACTACTCAAAATGAACATTGACAATCTCTTTTGAGCAACTAACAATTTTTGAAAGCTGAGAAATACACCATCATGTTTGAATCCAAGGATAAAGTACATATAAAGGGACTAAAACTTGCAAAGGATAGCACTGAAAAAATAAAGAATAGGACAACCCACCCCACTACCTTTGGAAGACAAACTAATCTTGTTGATACATGATGGACACTAACTCTCAAAGTAATACATGGAACACCCACTCCAACAAGGGTCTATCAGGGATGATAGAATTGAGAGGGCGGGGGAGTGTTGGCATGCAAGTTTAGGCATGAGGCATGGGAACACATCAAAGAAGTGGATACACAAGAAGAGAGAGCATGAAGGGAGCTCCAAGAAGTATATGTCAAATTTTTCCTAAGAAACCTCTATAAAAATAGTGATTGTAATCACTAAAAACCATTGTAAATATCTTCTCACATTTTCCCAGCTTCATTTTGTGCAAGCCAAGGAAGCCCCAAGATTGAGGAGCCTAGGTAGAACTCATGTTTTGGATCTCACAATTTTTAGAGCTCATTTGAGCCCTCAAATAGCACCTGAAACTTATTTTTTTACTAGGATGACCATTAGGTTTGAAACTAGCCAAAACTAGTAAAAAAACTATAAAACCAGCTAGAGAGCTCGTTTTTGGGGTTAGCAAGTCAGTCAAAGAGCTTCTTCAAGAGTTTGGTCAATTTATTGAGAATCAAAGCTTCCATTGTTCCTATCTTTGCTATCTTTCCTTATTTGCATATGTGTGTGTTCGTGCATGTATGTGCTTGTCACTTACATTTACTCACCACAATTGCTCATGATCTTCATATCCTCCTCACGTCTCCATGGATTCACAAGTCAAGGAGGTGGTTCTCATGCTTGATCTACACAAGTTCCCTATCTTGAAGAATATTTTGTCAAGGGGTGCTTGTATAGGATAAACCTTGGAAATCTCCTCATTTATAGTTTGGAAATCTATTGAGCCTCTTGAGGTACTACCATGCTAAGAAGGCACGTTGGAAAAAGAGAAGGCTTCTCAAGTGGGACTCTTGATTACTATAGACTATAGTATGAATGTCAAAAGGATTCCATGCAGAGAAGTCAATTGAATAGCTCTTAAATAGATAGTTCTTGACTAAGATAGATGAAACATCATTCAAAATCATCATTCTCTAAATCCATTAATCTGCCATCTTCCTACTAGACTTTTCAAGATCAAAAAGCTTGAGTCCTTCTTTGAATCTAGGAGGAAAAAAAATATACTTACTTTGGGGAGGCACTTCCATTGTTTAGAGGATCCTAAATGAAATATAGTGGGGTAGATTTGACCTTTCTAAGCTAGTTGTTAGAGGGGGTGAAGCCTAAAATATGGAAAACAATAGTTGATGATATATAATGATGGTAAAGAAATATTCTATATGTGATCTTGGGTTGTATTTGAGTGGACTTCCATTCGTTACTTTTAATTTTTTCAATTATCTATTCCCATGTGGTGTTGGGGACCACATCGAATCCTATGTGCATGTGACGAGGGCAAAAGATTTCTCTATCATTGATCAACTGAGAACCTATCTCAATGATCAAATCAGGGAGATGGTTACCAAGCACCTTCACAAGAATATTCTTATGGCTAATAATGGGTTCACTAGCCCTAGAAAAGAGTTTCGATAGGATCTAGAACATCTTTTCAAAATTCAAATTATTACTTATTGTTGTGTTGATATCATCAACATATCTTTCAAGAAGCAAATCTTCCTAACATCTAGGTATAGAGATACCTCATAGTTTGCTTTTCTTACACTCATGTTGTAGGATCCATCCTAGTGACTCAGCAATAATGGCCAATGAGAAAGGGGGCAATGGGCATCCCTACCTAATTGATTTGTTCAAGAAAATCACCTCACTCAGAGATCCGTTAGCAACAAATTCACTTCAATTTTCTAATAGGAAATGTACAACTCGAGTAAACTAGGGGTCAAATCCAAAATATTGAATAGATTGTAAACTGAACTCCCAAGTAATTCTATCACAGGTGTTGTCAAAATCTATTAAAAAAACAAATTATTGTTCTTGAAAGCGGGCTAGTTGAATGGCTTCTGAGAGAGAGATGATAGTGTACATAAGGAACCTTGCTTGAATGAATACGTTTCTTTTAGGCCAAATCAAATGTTTTATATGGGAGCTTATTCTACTCACCAAGACTTTAGCAATAATCTTGTATATGGTGTTAAGGCAAGTGATGGTATGCCAATTACTAAATAAATGTCCATTTACTTTTTTTGTAGACAACTTTTTAAACTCCTTGATGAATAAATATGGGAAGATGATTATGTTTGAACAAGGAAAAATACATTTCCATAATCAAAAGATCAAGTATGGAGGATAATATGTGGAAAAATTCAGTTGGTAGTCCATCATGACAATGGGTTTTAGCTTTTCTAAGCCAATGAAAAGTATTGATGATATTCATGAGTTCCAAAGGTCTATCAAATTGGGCCTTTATGTTTGGGCTATTCGTCTTGTTTTGAAAGCTTGAAACTTTTGCACATTCCTTCAATTTCTCATAGTAATTAGTTGCTTGGCTAGTGATGAGATCCTTGAAGAAACTTTGGATAAGGCATATTTTATCTTGTTTAGAAGAAGTTTTCATGTTGTTCTAATGGAGTTCAGGAAAAACAATTCTTATGTTCTCTTCCTTCTTAACAATTGAAATATAGATTTTGAAGGTGTAACAAAGTTCTCTTCCTAATACTGTTTAATTTCTAATTGTAATCTATAGTTTCCTTGGTGAAGAGATCCATGAAAAAACTTTGGATAAGGCATTTTTTATCTTGTTTAAAACCAGTTGTCCTATTTTTATAATGGAGTTCAGGAATAAATTCTTTGGTTTTCTTCCTTCTTATGAGTTGAAACATAGATTTGTAAAGTTTACCAAAGTTCTCTTCCCAATATTGTCTCAAGTTGTGTTTGATGTCCTTTGTTGCAATTATTTCTAGTGTTCCTATCCCATTTGTGTACATGATTGACTCTTCACTTTTGCTATCTTGAATAGACTTGAGCCTATGTGCACTTTTGTTCTTCTACGTTCTTTGATATGGTTTTCTGCATCATGAAATAGGGACTTGTAATTCTTTACTATTTCAAACCACTTTTGACTAACTGAGCATTGACTACCAGTTTTAGTTCTATGATTTTGGTTTCTTCAAACTCAATGGATTTCAAAGATAATAGTTGGATGTTAACATAGAACCATCCATATTTATGTAGTCAGTTTCTAGTTTTAAATCGAGTAATGAAAACATTATGATTAGATAGAAAATCAAGATTATAAGTGACACTATAATCCTATTGGAGTTTGACGTTTCTGCACACATGAACAACACAACACAACACATGAAAAAAATATTATTGGAGCACAACAAAACATTGAATGAATTACCAATTCAATGTACAAAGATAAGTGACCGTTTAGGGTTATAGGCATACAAGGGGGGGGGATGCTCCTAGAGAGGGAAAAAAGTGCCCCGATAGTCCTAAGTGTGATCACACACATCATCACTGAAATATATCAATAGATGCCCCTAGGAATGATGTGGTGAACAAGCTAATAGAACTCATCAATAAGGTAGTACCAAGATATGTGGATAGAGATCAATCCACAAAAGAAAGTAAGCTCAAATCTTTGGACAAAGCTTTAAACTTCTCCCTAGGTAGAGCTTTTGTGAAAAGGTTTGCAATGTTATCCTGTGTGGGCACATATGCCAAAGTGAACACTCTAGCATAAAACCTCTCCTTGACATAATGGCAATGCACCTCAATGTTTTTTATTCGAGCATGGAATATAGGTTCCTCATAACTACCAATGTGCTCTAACTATTAGTGAAGATGGTGGTGGCAGAAGATTGACGAGCACCCAAATTATCTAGATGGAGTCTAAGCCACACACACACAATAGTCACTATGAAGGATTCCCTATACTCAACCTCACAACTAGAAGTGGCCATAGTAGGTTGCATCTTTGTTAACCAAGATATGCATGAGCTACCAAGCATGAAGCAAAAACCACTAGTGGACACATGAGTGGCAATACAACCAGCCCAGTTTGAGTTACAAAAAGTAAGTCTAATGGTAATGATCCCCCCTTCGGATAAAACAACCCAAGTAGCTAGGTACCATTTTAAGCCTTCGATTCCATACCATAGGAGCTTGCTTTAATGCTAAGTCTACAAAACAAATCTAAAATTTTATGGTTTTCAAACCCTAATGGTTAAGTCATGTAGACTATCTCCTATAAATCACCATTAAGAAAAGCATTGTTTACATTCAATCGATATATTGGCCACCTACCTAGATGTGGAAAGCCCAATAAATGCACTAAGTGTGCTCATCTTTACAACTGGACTGAATGTTTCTTCATAGTCAATCCCTTGGGATTGCAAAAATCTCTTCACCACAAGCCTTTGTTTGTACCTAGAAATTGAACCATTAAAATGTTTCATTACTTTAAAGCACCATGTTGCCAATTAGTGTCATCCCTTCTTGTCTTGGAACTAGAATCCATGTGTTTATTTCTTCAAGGGACTTTTACTCTTCTTCCATAGCTTCATGCCACTCCTTTCTGTCCTTCGCCTCTTCATAGGTAGAATGTTCATAGTATTTTATGACCTTAAATGTGAAAGCATAATGCCTAGAAATATAACTATCATAGAAGAGGCTTGAGATTGGATGCTTTAACCATTTTTAACTCCTTTCTTCTCCCTTTGGTGGAATAAACCTTCTTTGCATTCGTGACTTAATCTTTGCTTTTGGTGTAGTTCCCCCTTCTAACATAGGTCCTTCAAACTCTTCAACCTCATGTCCATCTTCATCAAGATCTACCAATGTTGGCTTTGTTTTATTCATTAATTGATGTTTTGAATGCATGCTTGAACTTCATTATATGCTTGGACCACTGGCTTCCAACTTATCTTGAAACCTAGCCAGATCTCCTCTTTCTACCTCTTCAATATCTTCATCCTACAAGGGAACTTTGGAAGCATACCATGCTTTGAGTTCATCAAACACTAACCCGTAGAAAGATTTAGCTCCTTTGTAATAGAGTTCTAGCACCTATAACCTTTTGCCTCCATATCATAACCAATAAACGTACATCTTTAAGCCCTTGCATCCATATTACCTCTCAATTCTTGAGGAACATGTGTGTAAAACACACACCCAAAAATTCTAATGTGTGAGATTAGGTTTTCTTCCACTACATGCCTCACGTGTCATTTCATGTAAGCCTTTCTTGGACACCTATTCATCAAGTATAGAGTCGTTGATATAGCATTTGGCCAATATGTTAAAGACATTCATTTCATTTAACATACTTCTAGAAATTTCAGCAATATACCTAGTCCCTCTCTTCCATGCCAATTTATTTGGGATTATACTTGCAAGTCCTTTACCTCTTTATACCTTGGTCCTACACAGAGCCACTACAAGCATGAAAGAAGTATTCTCCCCAACCATCTCAACTTAGGGTTTTGATGTAGCAACCTCTATTATTCTGAACCTCAACCTTGAATCGTTTGAATACATTAAACACATCTACATTTTTCATGATACAATACAACCATAATTCTCTTCAGTAATCATCAATGAAAGAAAGTTCAAATTGTGCAAGAAAGGGATCTTTGTTTGGCCCCCATACATCAATATGCACAAGGTCTAACACTACTGATAGTGGCCAAGGAGGTCCAAGTGGTGTGATGAGACAAGGGAGCATGAGATACATTGGTCAAAGAGAGTCAAGATGGAGTGAAGGCCAAGCATAAAAAACAGTCAAAGTAGTCAAATAAGACCTAGAAAGTAGCCTTATGAAAGGAAAATATCCAAAGAGCCAAAAAACTATGGTGGAATGTTTTTCATAATTGAAAGCACCTTTGATGTAAATCAAGAAGAAATTGAATATGTTTCAAAGATATTGATCAAATCCAAAGATTGGACTTTGACAACTGGTTCCTACTTAGGCACGTGACTAATGCTTGTAAGAAGTTACATGTTGCCTCATTCTAGGGCAAGAAGAAATGATTTACATGGAGAGATGGAAACAATTTGAATGTCTCAAAAATAAGAAAAAAATTTGAATTGAGTGATAATTGACACCTTTTGGTGGAGATAAAGAAACTTTTCCTCCTCTACCAAATCCTCCACCACGAGATTTGGACCAACATGAAAGTTCTCAAAATATGCGGTGTTATCCTATGGTGCAAAACATGTCATCACGACATGAATATATTACTCACCTCTTCTTTCAATTCCCTAAGCATGTTGGCTTGTGGAGGGGAGTCTATGAGCATCTCCAGTTGTGCAACTTCGTGGAAACAAAACTGAATTTGTTGGGTGACATGGTAGGCTTCTAATCTAATCTAATGTCTTCTAATCTAATCTAATGTCTTCTAATCTAATCTAATGTCACCCTAAAGAAAACCATTGCATCATCATCATTATTATCATTATCTACAAAATATGTTTAAGCACATCCTTCTTTGCACCTTGTGCACAAAGCCTCTCCGGTGCTGAAATTAGAGAGTTTCATGCAGAAAACCACTGCCTTTTGGAACTCCAATATGCATAGTCAAAACTATTGAGCCTCTCCAAGAAACATTACTTTTAGATACCATCTTGCTAAAACCTGATTCAATCATGGCTCATATATCCAATGACTGTGCACTTTTGTCCACAAAAGGCGATTGAGCCAACTCTTAAAAGATACACTACCTATCCACTTCAATTGCGAAAAAAAATTGAGGTTCATAAGATTTTATCCCAATAACTATCGGAGAGGCATCTAGCACACATATTTAGATCACAACTGTAGATTAGGGTCATTCCAATGTTAGGCATACCAACAGTCATTCACAGCCCCAGTATGACCTTTGGAAGATGCTTAGAAAAATGGTAAAAACTTGATGTGAAAGTAGGATCTAGAATAATGCTCAGAATAGTCTCGGTATAATCATCCGTATAGGCACTCTTACTAAACATGCACATATAAATTTTTATTCCAATGACTACCGATGTTTTTATAGATGCCTATTCCAATCTCCTTTTTTATAAATTGAAAACCATCTCCCATGTTTTTAACCGGAGAGCTGACTCTTCCATCTACATGTGCCCATGCCTCCCCTCCATCTCATCTACAGTCTGCCCCCTTCCTTACCCCCCCCCCCCACCCTTTGCCTTTACATCTTGCCTCTCCGCTCACACACATTCACCCACATCTCCCCAAACACACACCCCTCTCTCATCACACACAACTCTCTCTCTCTCTCTCTCTCCATAGACACACACATCTCTCCCTCTTTCACTCTCTCTCTCTCTCTCTCTTTCATCTTGGTAAGTAATGCACTCCCTCACCCTCTCTCTCTATTCCTTATTGTTTTAACGGTTTCTTTATTCTGATTTTATTTTGTTTAGAGATTTTTGGTAGTGATTTTTTGTTTGATGGGAGGGAGTCTCGATTGTGCATGCATGAGGAGAGTCATGGAGTTACATCGATCTGAGTGATCTATGTCCACGAATATATATATATATATATATATATATATATATATATATATATATATATATATATATATAACAGAACGTATGTATATAACGTGTGTGTGTATGTGTGTATATAACACAACATTGATGCAAAAAAGAAAACAAAAAAGCATATAAAAAACCTTAATTGACAGACAAACACACAGGTAGGTAGATAGATAGATAGATATATAGATAGAGAGAGAGAGAGAGAGAGAGAGAGAGAGAGAGAGAGAAATGAAATGATATGCTATTTACTGTTTGAGAGGGAGAGATATTGAAAGAGATAGAGAGAGATATTAAAAACACAACATTGATGCAAAAATGCAAAAAATACAAAGACTCTTAATTGATAGAGAGAGATATATATATATAAATGGAATGAAATGTTGGTTAGCGATTGAAGAGAGAGAGAGAGAGAGAGAGAGAGAGAGAGAGAGAGAGAGAGAGAGAGAGAGAGAGAGAGAGAGAGATAGAGAGAGAGAGGAGGATAGAAATCCACATGTGATCAAATTTTGATTGGCATTTGAGAGGGAGAGAGAGAGAGAGAGAGAGAGAGAGAGAGAGAGAGAGAGAGAGAGAGAGAAATTGAAATGAAATTAAATCTTGGTTACCATTTGGAGAGACAGAGAGAGAGAGAGAGAGAGAGAGAAAGAGAGATAGAGAGAGAAAGATAGGTAGATAGATAGAGAGAGAGAAATGGATATGTCCAAATGCCTCTGCATGGTATCAGATGGCATATTTGGATCCGGAGGAGAGAATGGCATGTCCTTTCACCTAGTGCAAGTATGAGATATTTCATAAACAACAAATTTCTATTACAAATGTTCGATAATGTCTACCCTTTACTTTAGATTGAGTACAAAATTTATGCTTCAAGTTGCATGGTTCACTTGGTGAGCAGATCGACTCAGAGGACGTTGTACCATCTACCTCTCATGGGAAGAAGAGAAGGACATGGGACACAGAAGGACAAGCTACTAGTAGCATGATAGAGAATGAACACATGGAAAAAATGCTCAAGGCATTTCAAGACATGGACAAAGACCATGACGGTGGAGATGATGTCATGGGCTCCATGCATACGATAAATTTTCTATGATCGTAAGCAGATAAAGAACATCAAAAAATACAGAAAATAGCCCATTCACCACTGTTCAATAGTCCATGTACGAATATCATTGTAATTGCTTATGCCTTCCAGCCTTTTAGATGATCTGTTTTTGCAAGATGATAATGAAATGCCTCCAATACATGGGGACCCAAAGAAGCTTTTATAATATGTGGATAGGGGAGATCGCATAGATGGAGAGATAGCATAGACTACCAAACTGTAGAGGTTGTCTGTATGGTTGAAAAATAATTTCCCACAAGCATTCTCATAATTGAGTTTCATTTACTAGTTCATGAGGTTGTGTGTATGGTTGAAAAATAATTCCACACAAGCATTCTCATAATTGAGTTTCATTTACTAGTTCATGTGGTTGATTAAGTTGGAGTAGCATGAACTATCCACAGTCAATGGATGTTCTTCTTAGAGGATTTCAAGAAGATACCAAATATGTTTGTTTGTCGAAGAGCACATTTAAAGTGACTATGCAGATGTTCTTCTTGTAGGCGATGAGCCCTAGGGTCAAGGGAGCCTTAGGAAAATGGACCCAACTTTTAGAGAGAAGGCAATAAAGTTTTGCATTGTTAACTTGGAGCCCATGGAGAAGTGGTTGGAGATGTATGAGCTTGCTAAGGAGGCAAATGCATAGGAAAGAGATTTGTTTCTAAAGAATCATTTGACTCTCTATTTTCCTCTTCTAAAAACTGATCGGCCTCTTCTAGCCATTCCAATGAGAAGATGGATAGATGCAACCATTTCAAAAGCAACGACAGTGGGTGAAGATATCTCTGAAGAAGAGGAGGAACTCACAAAGGGGTTTGAATGGGAGGTAGCACTCTCAAACATTGCAAATTACTAGTGTGTTAATCTTATGTAATATTTTTACCATCATAATGCAATCCAATTTATGCGTTGTCGAGTATTACAAATACAATGTGCCACTATCTCATGCATGAAATGTTTGAATTGCAAACATCAACGAAAGTAGGTGTACTTTGGTATGAGGTGATTGTCAAATTTATCCAAAAAAAGGGCTAATGCACGAGATGAAAATGCCCAAGAAGGCCAATGCGAGTATGATAGAGTGATCCATAATATCTTGAAGCTATCATTTAGGAGGTTTGACTACTTTCTATTTGATGTGAAGTGGCTCCAAGTAGTCACCACTGGAAGAAATCGAGTGAGGCTGGATAAGAGTGGTTTGCTTCAAGTAGACTCCAAGAAGCTATGGGCAAATGAATGAGACACATTTGTGCTTTTGGAACACTATGATGAGGTTGTCTTTACATCAGATCCAAAGGAACCGCAGTCACTATTTCTTTACAAGTCGCTCCATGTAGCAAACAAATTAATGAGGACATGGATGTAGAAGAAATTTCATCTCTAGTGGACTCTGAGATACATGCAATAGTCATCAACGTGGAAGACATCATTGTCCAAAAAAAAAGAAGGCCTTTGAAGAAGACCATGTATATGAGGAAGTAACAGATGATATGTTGTAGGAGGATGTCGATCGGGAAGGAGTCGCCATACCAAGAGATACTCCGATGCTTTCCTAACTCTGTTATGATTTTCCTTTCGTAGACTATAATCACTACAACATATGAGGGGCATACTCACTAGCTCAACATTGGTATGATCATTGAAAGACCAAGGAGGCAATATCGACAATCATTTAATCATCGGTGTATTCGATTAAATCAATGTTCCACATTGTTAGGTTGTTATAGTTCACTACAAAATTAAATAACCAAAGTAATGGGATTTGGGAATGGGGATTTACGAATTTACAATATTCATAAACATGCATTTTTGTTCCTTACTACTTATGTTAACACAAACTTCACACAACACAACTTCGGTACAACAATGAGATCCAAAGAAATAGATTATGAAAATGGAAGATATAGCTTTGATTTACAAAGTTAGAGATACACCATCTTCTTACAAATAATCTTCTGAACACGATCTAATAGACTTCACATGTTTAGACACTCTACGGAGCTTCGTTCTCTGAACTCTCTCTTCCATGATGCATATCGTAATGATCATCATCAAGCTTCTTCGTAATTGATACACAATTCCATAATTTTGGATACAATAAAAAGCACCAAACCCACATTTCTAGAAACTCTTTAGATCTCCGTAAAATCCCCTTCTTCCTATTACATCAGAAATACATATTTACAATAGAAGTGCTCATCCACACCTGCTGCTAACATTAGCACACACCCACAAATTACAAGGAAAAACTTTTACAATTCATCATCTTGATTATGCATTTCTGGAAACATAATTCTCTCTATATCATAGCACAACTCATTAAACATTTCCTTAAGATTTTCCTCTGGGATTTGGATTTCCATTTCAAAAAACTCTTTCAGATCTGAGAGCTACTAGCTAGAATAGAGGCTTCAAGTTCCGGTATACGCTTCTAAGATCCATCTAGTAAGTTATCAAAACCTATAGCAACATCGGATAACTTAGTTATATATTCTGCCATTGATTTTGTCACTTCCTCTAATTTTTCTTTATAGGTTAATTGCAAAACTACATTTGAACCATTACAACGTTGCTTCAACTGATTGAATTGCTTCTCTAGCTCTGGAATCCCTACAACATGTGCCGACAGTATATCTAAATTCTTTTGAACAACAAAAAACTTTTCCTTAAGTGTAATGAACAACACAAAGCCAGTCATTCTTCCACTTCTGCAGGCAAAATACTTTGGCAATTTATCTCTCTCCTCTATTCGTTTACTTTCACCTTTAATTTATGCATTTCTTGCTTTGTCTTCTATAACTTAGCCGCCAATTCCTTATTGGTCTTCTTCAATTTATGTTGTGCCTTCTATGTCTAACCTACTTCTGCTTGAAGTCTGGCTATAATTTTTCACTTTTCTTCAACCAATACTCTCAACATATTATTCTTTGTTATCGCATCATTGAAATCATCCATTATTTCTTCATGAACTACACTTTCCCTAGCAGTAGTTTCTTTTCTCACAGCTTCTACCTCAGTCCAAAGTTGATTGAGCCCTTTAGTGAGATGTGCTAGCTTTGTGAACCACTTCTCTATTTCAATAATCATAGTATTTTATTTTTGGTGGAACTCTTCTAACTTGGCTGGACTCCACATGATCCCTCTAGCCAAATCACCAAGTAACTCTGGTCGAATGGTTTCATTATTATACATCCAAGGATATATGTGGTCACTACACCGTACTGTAGAGAAATTTACTTTTCCTTCTTCATTTTCCCACGTGTCTGTAAGTCTGCAAGATGAAAATGTATGTAAGACCAAAATTTTGCGGGATGATCCTCCCGAATGATCTCTTTCTTCTTCTTGTTTTTTTCTTGCATCTTTCCTCCTTGACAACTCTTTTTTCCCTTTCTTCCCCTTCTCTTCTCCTGACTTCCTCCTCCTCTTGTTGCTGTCCCCTTTCTTCTTGCAATGGTTCTCGTGATACCTCTTTCTCGTTTTCCTTCCTCTTGGCTTCTTCCCTAGCCCTCCTCTCTACTTCTTCCTTGGCCTTCCTCTCGGCGTCGTGACATTGATTCTCCTCTACGTGTTGCCTCCAAGACTCCTCACCCTCATCTCTCTCCATTTCCATCTGCCCATGAGAAGTGTAACCCGGTGGTTTCTGTTTTGCCGCCCTCTTCTTAAGAGTTTGCAAGAAAAATTTCACCACGCATACTGTGTATTCTTGAGGTAACTATGTTGCTGGCTCCGTAAAAATAAAATTAAAGACTACTCCCACCTTAGAATCCAAAAGTGAATTCATTGCTCATCCAAACCATCACAAAAGTCTTCAAAGTTCCTTCTTTAATTTTTGAAAAATCATTTCGGCCCAATTCACATGTGTCTTTGCCGCTTCCTTCATCAAAGCAAACAAGTGCTGCGACATGCCATAATGCTTTGCCTATAAGTTAATGATCATTGTTAGCAATGATAACCCTGGGTTATCATCTGGGAGCTACCCAAACCTATATTCACCCGAACATGGCTTTCCAAGTAAGCCACAAATCTCTATTGCATCCACCGACTCAGTGCTAGCTATAATTCCATTATTGTCGACATTGAACCTTGTTGCAATTAACATAGGTGACAACTAAAATGTCTCTTGTCTAATCCTAAGACTAAATTCTTGTACATTGATGTCATTTCCATCAGTTTACCTTATGATTTCTAAGGCAATATCTTTTGCATGCTGATGGGGATGAATGCTCCTCCAATTCAGGATGGCGCAATGCACCAAACCTCTGTAGTCAAACTAGTCCTTTTGCTCCTTGGAGAGTTTTTTGGGAATGTAAAGTAGATGAAAATCACAAAAAGAAACTACCATAGCTGTGCTGCTGCTTCATTCCTTCGCTATTGTAGAAGGTTGAACCACTGATTGCTGTATTTTTCTTGTGTGCAGACTCGCCAAATAAGCCGAATTCAGAAAAGTGTAGCCTTTTATGCCTTGCATGCCTGTGTAGAGGGCTGCAAGTCTATTCCATGATTACAGATTATGGATTCTTAACTCTCAAATCTGCACTTATTCACGGCTCACAAAATAAGAACAGTTATCAGATTTGAAACGTTGTGGCCGCCCTCACTCATTGATTGCATGGATGACTGCATGTAGAGTAGTTACCCCACACATTATTGCTTATATTCCACGATCCTGATATATTCAAATTATTTTCCATTTTTATTTTTGTTTTTTTCTTCTTTTATTTCCCATTTCATGCCCATTTGTAGAGATTGAAGAGGTTACTCCATATCTCTTTCATTCTTCCATTTTGCAAGTACTCATTGCCAATGAGGTTGTAACTATATGTGAATCTATACATTCATCATTTACTTCTTCTCTGATTTGTTCTTTGATATACTCACTCAGAACAGTAAATGTCAAAAGATCATATCTCAAGCCATATGTAACCTGTTTTTGATTTTTAACGTGCATTGGATATCTCTCTAAGCCTAATTTATTCTCACAAAGGTTCATGTCCATTGGATCTACCATTTGTGGGAAATGTGCATTTTACTGTTCACTAGTCTATCTCTGTAGAGCCCAAAAATGGTAGGAGTGATCCGAATTTTGCTAAACCCCATTGTTATTGCTCAAGTGATGAATTGAAGTGTTTTAACTTGTATTGGGAAGCATGGTCTATTTTCTATGTCCAAAAGGAATTGTTCTAATTCCTACCAGGTTGAGAGTGTTGTTCAATTTTTCTAGCAGGTGTATGTGAGAAAATAGCAAGTTTTGGGAGCTAGTCATCTTGCAACTAGTCTGTCTTGACTCAAATGTTTGATATACTTTTTCCAAAGCACTTGGGCAGTTTTTTTGTCGATTTAGGAATATCAAAGGGGTCTAATAACCAACTCTGAACTCTCAGTTGGCTGGTGTGAAGCTCGTTGTAGGAGCACCAATTCATCTTTAGGTTGCATCCACGATCTCTCTCCACAGTGGTATCATAGCATAGTCAATCAACATGGGAGATTGATTTCCATCAATAATTGGCAAATTGGATAGAAACAACTACCCAGAATGGTCTCTAAGGATGGAGTCTTATCTTTAAGGGAGGAATCTATTTGGATACACATCTGGAGATGAAGCTATGCCAACCATGAGGAACAAAGGGCAATCATCACATGAAGAAGAAGAAAGACTTTCAAATTGGTATTGAAAGGATGCACTTGCAAGGTCCTATATTATAAACTGGATCTCTAGTTTTCTTCTACCTCATGTCAAGGGATGCAAGGCATCAAGAGAGACTTGGAATGCACTTGCTTCTTTCTTCTCCTACAACACTCGAGCAAGGAAGAACCAATTGTGGATGGAGTTCACAACAATGAAGAAAAGACCCAAGAAAAGTGTGACTGATTATCTCACAAAGATGAAAGAGATTTTAGATCAGCTTGTAAGCAAGAGAGGTAATTGAAGAGGAAAAAATCATTAGACAAATCATAAATGGAATCAAAGCAGATGACAAGTGGGAGTCCTTGACAACAACCATGGATTTTTACATGGATATGCATGTACCCGACCTCAACAAAATCATGGACCAACTCTTCACTCATGAAGCAAAGATTAGCAAAGGTGGTGATGAAGGTAGCTCTTTCCAAGCAAACTTTGTAGGTAGAGGAAGAGCTAGAGGAAGAGGCAGAGGTGGAAAGCAAGGGGGGGGGGGGGATATTCCAATCATCTCAAACTTGCAATATATGTGGCTTATCTAATCATACTAATGAAGAATGTTTCAAGGACCCGAGGAACTCAAGAGGAAGTGGATTCAATAGAGGTGGCTATGGATCAAATAGAGGTAGATACAATGGAGGCTACAACAACAACTACAACAACAATTACAACAACAATTACAACAACAACAACAACAACAACAACTATCAAAGTGGGCATAGAGCAAGAAGAGATTACAATAACTATGCAGAGGACCAAAGTCAAGAAGATTCATTATTGATTATGAATCTATCAGTGAAGAAGGGTAAGGATGATGATCACATCTTTTACATTGATTTCGGATGCTCAAATCATGTATCAAGAAATGTGGCTTTACTTTCGGATTTGGAAGATCCTCGCAACAAACATGAAGTGCAAATAGGAGATGATACAAAGCACTAAGTGCAGACGATAGGTAATGTGAAGAAATTAGATGGGAATATGAACCTCTAATAAGCAAAGGCTTGTATGTCCCTACAATTACCAAAAATTTAATAAGTGTTGGGTAGATTGTTGAAAAAGGATTGCAAGTTAGATTCAAATGATTTGGAGCATATGTTGAAGACCCAAGGCAAGGCTTTAGAAGGATTGCCAAAGGAGAAAAGACAGGAAGACTTTTCGCTTTTGAAGTTGAAGATACAAAGAATATAGCCTTATTTAGATATGGATCTCAAACTCTCACAAAGTTGGAAATATAGCACAAAAGGCTTTCTCACATTGGTGAGAGGACACTCAAACAAATTTGTATGGACCAAAGTGTACTTGACTTGCCTAATATCACAAGACAACACATGATGTATAAGTGTGAAGCTTGTCAACACATGATTTCTATTCTCTCTTAAATACTAAGAGGACATGATCGGCAGACAGAAATCAGTATTTCCTGAGCATGATTCACCATGGAAACCATTCACCATGGAAACCATTCTTTTCTCAATCAAGCTCTATTTAATTTACTAGGAGAATGTAGTCCAAACGTTTGACCAAAATTCAGGAATGTTTGAGAATTTGTTGGGTTTTCTGCTCAAATTCCTT
Source organism: Ceratopteris richardii (assembly GCA_020310875.1). Lineage (NCBI taxonomy): Eukaryota > Viridiplantae > Streptophyta > Polypodiopsida > Polypodiales > Pteridaceae > Ceratopteris > Ceratopteris richardii. The sequence goes on from CM035437.1 coordinate 136,169,918, forward strand.
GGCAAGGAGGGACACCAAGTAGTGAAGTACACCTGCTTCCCTGTTTGCCGTTCCGCCCGGTTTGAAGTCCAGTGTTGAGAGGTTCACTCAAGAAACGCGTCTAATCGAGGAACACAAAGATGCAGACTAAACAATCGAAATTCTCCCTTCAGAGGCAAAAGAGCTACGAATCCCAATGGAAGGATCGAGGGCTTCCTCAAGCGATGCCTTCGCCGTAAACTTGAAAGGAGATCAAGCGATTCCCGCACTTCTAACCCGTTTGAAGGGTTCACGAAGATTGGCCACGAGGAGGCAAACCTCTCAAACGCCGAGGTCGTTGGGAACCTTTGACTGCTCGAAGAGGAGGTCGAGAATTCAACGTATTAGACACGAAATGAAAATTTAATGTACAACTATGAAGGGACGACCCTTTAGATAGCTTTTCATACTAAAACAAGAGGTCCGGCAGCATACTTGATTCCTCTCTCTAGAATTGGTTCTCACTCTAGAAATCAATGGCAGCCATACAATTCCCGAGAAGTTGTGTGAAACGATTGATTCTAGAAGCATTTCGCTTTTCAATGGGAAAAGCATGAGGCTGGATGGTCTCACCAATGAGTTCTTCAAGCAACCTTTGGTGATTCTATTGCACAGGGCTCGTAGGAGGTGGTCATGTCTTTTGGCAAGTTGCTCGGTTGTCTTAACAAAGGAGTAATCAAAATTATTCACAAAATAAACTTTCAAGACTGCATTGAAAAATGGCAGCCAATTACAATGTTGCAAACCACTCAGAATTCTTCGTTAAGGTTCTCGCTAATCGCATTGCTTACCACCTGACACTTGAATAAATGAGACTAAAAAGGGTTCATTAAGGGAGTTCCATTCTTAAAGCCATTATTGATGTTTGGGACATCCTTGTCTTTGGGGAGGAGTCCACTCGAGACGTCATCTTCCTCCAAATTGACCGCGAGGAATCTCATGATCAACTCACGTGGGATCTTATTCTCCCATGCTTGAAAGAACTTCGTCATGTCCCTAAGTATCATGATAATGCCCCCGAGTTCCACTTTTTTTTTTGCTTTCGCTACCGATGGCCTTAGTTTCTTCCTGAACAACCGTGCCCATATTGGTCAAATTCAAGGGCTTTTGCTTCCCTTTAGAAGCGATGCTTATGAGACTCTTCGCCAATCACATGAATGGTTTCATTCATAATGAGCGGCACAATGTCGCCATATTTCGACATTGTCTTAATACCTTCTGTGAAGTCTCTAGATATAGAATATCCCACTCGAAAACTCCTTTCAAGGTGATTATCACGAATCAACTTCTGCTTGACGAAGAATGTCAAGTGATAATAGCATAGAGATCGATGATCAAGACATGGCAGGTTCCTACCCTATGCCATTCTAGCTGTTTGGCGAATACATGGAAATATAGAAACATTTCTGAGAAAATAAAAAACAGAAGAGTATACAGAACCTCATGAAATGATAATGTCAATGTGATGTACCGACATTTTCAATGTCATGCATAGAAGGAAGCAGAAGTAACTTTGATATATAGTTGACAAAATCACATGATCCAAAAAATGACCTCGATCAAACCAATGGGGAAAATGGGTTGATAATACACATGCAATTGAAGTCTCGTGATCTTTCTGCTCTAGCTACTACTTTGAGATGCCTATAGATAATAGTGAAATCTAGCAATGACTACGAGAAAGAGAGATAAAGAGGGAGGGACATTGATGCCCTATATATATATATATATATATATATATATATATATATATATATATATATATATATATATATATATATATATATATATATATATAACAAGTCTTCAATGATTTCCCTTTAGCTCTAGACGATGAAACGGATGGCATAAAAGTGTTCATTAAATGATTTTCCACATTGCTCTAACGATCCCTTTTATGATTGACATCATCTACCGAAGCACACAAGGAGAGCTTCATCTTGCATCGGAAAAGGAGGGTCACCACCATCATTAACAAAACTATATGCATCTAAACTTTGATGTGTTAAGAGCAAGTGCATCACAAAATGGCATAGGAAAAGGATCCGTGATTGTGGTTGCATTCACTTTTCTATAATCCACACAAATCTGCAATTTCCCATTATTTTTTGGAACAACAATAATAGGCGATAACCATTTTACTTGATTTACCAATTTAATGAATCCCACGACCAATAACTTGTCACACTCCTCCTTCACCTATTTTGAAAGATTTGGACTCATGCGATACCTTTGGTGCACCACGAGAACAACATATGTTTTAAAATTAATGGGATGTTGATGTAATTTTGGGTCCATACCTCTTACTTGCGAATAATCCAAGCAAATACATCAATATACTCCTTCAAAAAAGTCAAAAAACAAATCAGAATTGACCATCGAATTCCTTGCTTCCCCTCACCATTTTTGGTGCACCATTAGTCCCTAAATTAATTTCCTAAGGTTCATCTTCGTTCACCCTACCGGACCTTGCATAGTTTTGTTCATATATTTTCTTAATCTAATTAATTAACTCCTTTTCTTGCTGATCCAATTTCTACTTGGTCAAAATTTCCAGATTCTATTCAAATAACTGTCTTAGCTTTGTTCCTTCAATTTGGTCACCTACAGGTGGCTCGAACCTATTCTTCAATAGTTCCTCTTCTTTACATAGTGCTGCTTCCACATCCACTTCCAATACCGGAACCACAATTGGATTTGCCTTCAAGAATTCCTCCTCTTCATCATCCTCTATCTCATTAGCTAGGCTAATGGTTTGGGCCATTAAAGTTTTCTCTCTTAGTGACATATTACTACTTCCTTTCATTGGTATTGTGACTTGCTTTTTCCCCTTCAAAATCACCACTATGTTTAAACCTCAATCTTGGTTTACCTTGACCAACTTGAACCATGGTCTACCTAGCAACATCTCATATGGGTAGGTAGATTCAGACATTTAAATTACCACCAAATTAACTCTAAAAGACATTCTTGCAAGGACTATTTTCTACTGCTTAACAATTCCCAAAGGTTGAACTCTTGTGCGATCTGCCATCTTAACTTGAAAAGGTGCTGGAGCTAAAGCTCCATTCCCCAGTTCTTTAAAGATATATTCGGGTAATATATTCACCCCTCAACCAATGTCCAACAAAACTTCATCAAACCTTCTCTGCCTATACTGTGCCTTAGTTACTTGTGCTACAAAATCCACATCAGCTCGAGCAATATTGGCTGCTAGCTCTAATTGTTGCCCAACTAGCCTCTTTAAAAATTTTTATTTAAAAGCATGCAATAAAGATAATAATTGATCCAAGGACAATTGTAATGGAGAAATAATAATTACCTCAAACGAGTCATTGTCTAACTCCTACGTAGTATTTGCGCTATCATCTTTCTTTTGTTTACAAAAGGGCATTAAGTCATCATCATCTTGCAATAAAATTTGAATTTTATCTTGATTTTGTTGATCTTGCTATATCGGTTTCTGTACTTGGTCCCGGATCTAGCTTTGTTCATGCCAATCAATAGGAACCTTATTTGTTTATCTTCTTAGTGCCAAGACTTCAAAATCGTATGTCGTGACACATTGCCTACAATCACAATTCCACTGATCCTCATGATCTTTACCTCTCATTTCTGATGTACTCGCACTCAAATAACTCTAAAGTTCTTGATCTAATAAATCAAGTACTATAACATTTTCTTGAGCAGCTTCCTGGGCCTCTTGTTGTTGCTACTCTTGCTCATTATTTTGATTATACCAAACAACTAATATACCTCTTTCTTCTTTATGCTTAACCCATAATGGGCAATTGAGACCAATCAAATGATATGGAGTAGAGAAATATCCACATTCCATCACTCTATCTAGTCGTTCTTGTTGATTTCCCTATTGATGACCTTGTTGATTCCCTTGGTGATTTCCTTGATCTCTCCATGGAGGTCTCCCTTGCTACTGCCTTTGAAAACCACCACGTCCTTGAATTGGAGCCGCCTGATTTGCTGCAACACGATTATTTACCTCTATTATCCTCCCTTGAATGTTGACCTCTATGCTTTGGGTTATACGAGCATTGACTTGTAGTATGGCCTTATTTCTCATATATTTCACAATACCTTTTTTCCTTAGGTGAAATTATTGAATACCCATACTTCTTTAACTGACTTATCAAAGCTTCCTCCTTATCTTGTCTCCCTTTTGATTTACGATGCCTTTGTACAAGAATTTCTTCTTCTTCACTTCTTGAATATGAATCGGTCGTAGCTTTTCTAGAATCCCATTCTATATTAGATTCTTCCTAAGAGCTCGAACTATTATACTTCTTCTTTGTTCTACCGAATCTCTTCTTTACTATAGTAGCTACTACTACGAACACACATATTCTTTTGCCTGATTGGTCTACTTTTCTCAAAACATAAGAGGGATTCTTTTCTCTTCTAAATCTTTGCAAGAATGCTGTTTTAAGGCATTATAAGTAGCAAAATGAGCCATATCGTATTGGTTGAAACCTTCTCATAACTTTTCCTTCTAATGTTGCTAGAAATTGTTGGAATTTGACTACATAATCATATGATGTTGGGTAACCATTGGTGGTCCATTTGATTTCAAACTGAGCAACATGGCGATCTCCATCTTCTTTTGATCCGCCTTTTAAATGTGTTGCTTTGACTTTGGTATTAGGAGGTGGTTGCGCCATGGGCAACAGCTGAAGAGTACCCCTAGGTCTTTTGCTTGGTAGTCCCTGCATGTGGGTTGAATCCAAGTCGCCTTCTTACTCCTGTAGCTGCTTGTCTCAGGATCAAGGCTCCTAAAATTTTGCCCACCAGCCTTGCTTCTACTGCACCTCATCCTCCTCCCTCTTCTTCAAATTCTAAAATTGAATCTTCTTGTGCCTCATACCAATGATATGAATTCGGAAATGGATCCATGTGTAATATACTTTACCAGCTCTTCACCTTCTTTACAATATTCATTTCTTAATTCTTTGAGCAATCGTAGTAGGATCGCCAAATGTGTTGGGGTACAACAACACATAACTACTCTCTCACATAGTAGAACTCATCAAAGAACAAACTCAAAACTGAATCCCACATTTATATATAAAATACTCATAAATTAACAGACCAATACATTGCCTTCTTGCTATTTCAACACATACTGAAGACTAAACAACTCAGACAGATGTAAACCCACATAGCACAAATCTCATTAAGCAAAGAATTCAGTAATATCTTTTAGAATATTAAGAATAAAAAGAATTTCAAGATCAACAGTCACTACTAATGATGATACAAAACAATAGTACTTGGTTTTTTGCATTCACTAAACTTCTTGACTCCCCTCTTGACCTTCTTTCTTTCTTCTCTTAGGTTCCTCCTCTCTTGCGACAAAAACAGACATCATATATATGCGCATAACCAAAACATAATGAACTACTTCATGCGACCTCATCATTTCTACTAGATTATAACTAACTGTTTAAATTCCGATTCATCCAAGATCTGATTCTACACAAATCTGACTAACCAAATATCGGATTTAGCAGACAATATGTATCTGACTAAACTTCTTTTCTTGCACAATTTTTTGCTCTTAAATAGAGCATGTGTATTTATAGGTAATTTGTATTATGTCTTGAATAGAAGATACATGAGGGCAGCGCTTCAAAAAGCATGCTTTTTATAGAAATCTTCTGTATTTACATGATCCTAGTTTTCTTTTTTACAAAGAGGTCGCTTTCTAAAGTGATCTATTGTTTTTACAAAAATAACCAAAAATAATATCTTCTAAATATTCTTCTAAACAACTTCAAAAAATGTGAATAAGTCCACGTGCACTCACACCTTCGTGAATCTTCACCGGCTAAATCAAAACAAAAAACACATTAAAAACCTCATGGCATTAAAATCCATTTAACATGTCATTAGTCCATAAAATATAACATGCCTCCAAATTGACAAGGAATCTTGCAATCTTCAACCCTTATTTTCTTGTTTGTCTTCAACTCCTTCAAATATCCAAGAGACGTTCTCATGGGCATTCTTTCTTTGACCACCTTCAGCATTTGCTCCAATCTTTAAGTCTACAATACATCAAATGCAGACATTATGGTTTTGAAAACCTTTTAGCTTGAGCTTGTTCCTTCACTTTGGCTTCAAGCTTTGTGTCTTTCATTTGTCAAAGCTTTTCCCACCTTTCTTTTCTTGTCCAATAGGAGCATTGAGTTCATTTGCTTTATCTCAACTCAACAATTAAATGCATTTAGTTATCAGAACATGAGAACACTTTTAGTTTCTCTTCCAACTATAAGATAAATCCACAACAATATATATCCATGAATTGAATATATAGAAACCTCTCATTTCATCAATCTTTATTGCATCTAAACATATGTACTTTCAGCTCATCTTTGGTTGAATATGAGGAACTCTTAATGCTTCAATTTCATGATAAAAAAGTTCACATAAGTATGTATACAAATCACCAACAATTTGAGATATATGCCCCTCTCTTTATGCCAATTCATATGGCTACATAAAGTTGACAATATTCAGCTTGTATGGACTAGAGAAAACAGGCTATTACTCAATAACATATCATGAAACATGTATATATATTCTCATTGACCAAAAATTAATAAATTATTGAATGTTAGATATTAATATTCAATTCTAATTTCGACTTATATTCAGCTTAAGAATGGTTGTCCAAAACTATCATTCATCTTTAGCATAAGCTTCACAAGCGTGCATACATAAGCATCTCTAGTGCATATATTTCTTACACCAAGTAAGAAGCATATAATGCTATCCTGAAGCTTACAAAACATTCAATCATCAGCTATGAAAATAATAGAATATTGCACTTCATTGAATTGAATGCAATATCTAAATCATGCATACAACGATTATATACAACTGGTAGTTGCACATTCAAGATTCTTTGCTTGAATCTTCAACTTCTTGTATTGACTACTCACAAGGCTTAAACCAAGTGATTATTATTAGTTATAGCAATCTCCAAGGATTAAGAATATGTCTAAGAGAGTATGAAAAGAGAGTGTTTGACTTAAAATAACATATCGCAACAAAGTTGTCTTAAATTCAAAATCTTCACCTCCATAGCATATGAGTGTTGCACACGCCATGTAGAATCATAGGTTTATAGCTCCAAACTTTTCTTCTCCTTCTTTGAGTCTTCTTCAAGTGGTCTTATTTTAGCAACCATGTGCCCCAATGCAAATGCTTGGATAACAAAGCTATGATACAAACTATGAAAAAACGTCACTCCAATATGCATAGCAGAGGTTATTGCACCTCGTCTAGAAACCTTTTTGTAAGACACCAATTTACTAAGCCTATTTTGGTCACACCTCACATATCCAATGAATCTGAGTTTTGTCCACACAAAATAGACTTTACCACCTTTTCAAAGATGCTATAAAACAATCCATTTAGAGTTCAAAGGAGCAAACAACCATATGCCTCAAGAAAAACTAACTCTCCACTCATGTTTAGAAAAAAATAGAGGTTCACAAGATCTTCTCTCAGAAACTATTCTTGACAAATCTGACCAAGATATTTATGATAACAATAGTACGTGAGGTACAATCTCAGGCCAGTTATAATCTATAATTAATGGATATTTACATCTTGACCTTTCACTTCTTGTCCTTTGTCCTTTCATTGCCTTCGGTGATGTTTGGTGCTCCAAATCACTCCAAATGGATATGGTGTTGCCTTTTTTGTGCACTAGAGCTCTTCAATAATATTCTAGCTTTTATCCAAGCTCATGCGAGCTTACAAGAAATACATAAATAGTGAGGAGATAACTAGGAAGATTATGAACATATGCTAAGCCTCACAATTGGAGCTTGCACAAGTTCCATAACTTTCAACATGCCTTCCCCAAAAAATCTTTAAATATTTTCCAACCCATTGCCTTCCCTACAAGAACTTTGTGCATTGTATTGCATATTTTACCATCATATGCAAAGTAAAAGAAAAGAGATGGTGGATGTTCTATATTTGAATTGATGTATCTCTTGCCGCATGGAGAAGCCTTGCACAAACTGTGTGCTTTAGAATGGGTCGACATGTTGGGGTACAAAATCTACTAGAACAGCATCCCTTTTTGCTCATTTATTAATGGGTCCAAGAGGCCTTGAGACCTTAAACTCCATCTAATAAAAAACCACTAATTTCACCTCTTTTGGCTACGTTTGAGGTCAAATATCCTTCTTTGTTGAGTGCGTTCATTTCTCTCTTGTCTCAATACTCCTTAACTCTCTATTAATACTTTTAGCTCACTTGTATCATGTTTCTTTTCAATACACTTTAGTCCTGCTCTTTTAAAAATATCCACATGGATAAAAGATTACGATCAGCATTGCATTTAGAGCATCTATATGACATATAAGCTAAATTTAGAGTGCAATTTAGACCACGTTTTCTCCAATTTGTCAATCCATCGATTTCCAAATTCTTCTTCTATTCGAACCATGAGTTCATTTTCTATATTGTATACCTTATTACTTCTATATCGAGCCTCACAAACAAGTACACAACATTATAAGATTAGTGGAAAACCATGAGACAAACAAAGTTGACTGCATGCTGATACTCTGCCACAATAGGTTTAAAACTACGTATATACATTTCGCAAGAACATCAAAGACTTTCTATTGTAAACGAGACTAATGTCGAATTTTCAGCATGTTTCTGGACCAAACATATGAATGAAAACTTTTGACCAAAGTAAAACATAATCTTGTTCCAATACTATCCGAAAGGACCAAGTATGCGTGAATGAATCCTATACAAAATTCAATCGAGTATGCCCTACAAATATACGATTAAGACCCAAGAAAACCAATATAGTATAAGCAAGTGGTAAGACGTTTGGCGACAAGCAATGCGAACAAATAAAACATTAAGCATGCCAAAAGCACACTTTTGCATCTCGAATTTAAGAAGGTCTCTCATGAGATGTTCCAAAATCTCATCGTTCACTTTTGAGATATTCTAAGCATATGGAGATAATTCAAAGATCCAAAGATATTTCGCAAACTATCTTGGATATGCCACGCCAGCTTTCTAGCCCAAAAGCTGGTGAGAGATCAACAATGTTTCTCATGTACAATAAATCTAGCATTATAAACTACTACTGAGAGTCTCATCCACAAGTGCCAATTACAACGGCGCCAATCAAAAAATGAACATACAATAAATCTAGCACTAAAAAATATCTCTACGAATCTCATTCACAAGTGCTAATTAAAATGGCACCGATCAATCAATGGCCATAGAGAACCTAAAAGGAAAATGGGCATTCTAGATGTTGGAGGTATGATAGATAAATTGGCTGTCGAGTGGCTAATCAAAGCATGGTGCAATGTGCAAGAAGCTTCTCGGGAACAATTAATTCTTAGAGACAAATCCTCTTTTACCCTTTAGGGAATCCCTAGGTGGAAGGATCTACTCACCTTGCTATTTTCTATGCATCAAGTGACTCTAAAAGGCTCACACTTTGTTTGCTCGATTTGCAAGGGTTGGAACATGATGAAACTGTACATCAAAGTTGATAAGGGCTGGAAATGGGTGGCTGAAATTAGGCATTAAAGGAATCAAAGACGTTAAATTGGAGGTCATCCAAAGAGCAAAGAATCTATGGAACAGAGGTTTTAGCAAGTGGGAACATCTCTAGAATCATGATAGAGTTCATTGGGTAAGGTTGGTGAACATTGACCTTGTAAGGAGAATACACTTTGATGATTGGTACCGTTTGCAACATAGAAGCAACCCTTGGGAGAGCTCAAATACTCATCTCCTTCTTGGGAATGACTCGCCTCAGAATGAATGATTAAGATGGACCAATCATAATAAGTTGCATAAAAGTTTGAGGATACATAAGCACCTTGACCTATATATCTCCCTTAATTATAGGGGATGATGTCACAAGTGTTCTAGCATCAGATGGCAACTCGTGTGTAGGGCCCTATCACACCCTCTCATTGAGAACAAAAAAGTAGTTCTTATGGAGAAAACCCTTCACTGTGGAATCTTGACCAATGCCAAAGCTATTTAAATCTATGGGAGCCTTCATTGGTGTAAGAATTGTGTTTGCGGAAAAGAGGAACTTGATCATCTCTTCTTCTCTTGCCCTAGAAGTTGCTAATGCGGCACTCTCTCATTAGGATTTTGAGCTTAACAAGGAAAATCAATCTAAAACAAGCATTAATCAGAGAAAAAAATATGTGCTCTTCTACTTTGTGGAATATCATCAGAGAGGAAGTGCTTTGCAAGATATGGAAATAAAGATGTGTGATCAACTTTGATAGCCATCAAAAAGAGTATTCGATTGAAAAATATCTATACTTGTTAGGCAGAAGAATATGTAATTATAAAAAACCTCTACCTTTTAGACACCATAGGATGTTTTTTTTGAAAAACAAAGTGTGTTGCTCATAAAGGCGATGAAAAAATGTTAGGCAGAAGAATATGTAATTATAAAAAACCTCTGCCTTTTCGACACCATAGGATGTTTTTTTTAAAAAACAAAGTGTGTTGCTCATAAAAGCGATGAAAAAATCATTAAACTTCTCTCTCTCTTTTAAACGTTTATCACCCTCGAATTATAGATATCCTACCGGTTTTGGTCTATTATAGCTTTCAGACCATTATACCCCTGCATTGTGGGATATGGGGGATCCCATGGGCACTTAGCACATTCAGTGTATATTTTTTTTTTATTAATTTAAGCATGGGAGAGAAGACTATGACCAAACTTATTTTTCTGAAAAAAAATAGGTTTAAAGAAAGAGATTTATAATCAAGTCCTTGAATCGGATTATCTACGTATAAGAACAAAACATATTAGAGAAACAATCACTATATCGAAACCAATCTCTCTAAGACTATGTGAAACCGACCTATCGCATGGGAAACCATGTAGAATATTCCAGACATTATGAGAATGTCATATACGTTCATTATGTAGATATCGTCAAGGTAGAGTGGCAAACACTTGAAACTAGACTATAATGACATTGTAGATGCACCAATTGACACTGAGAACCTTCTCTATTCTCAGAACTAAGGAGCAACATATATTGTGCGAAATGTGCATGGAAAACAAAGAAAATCTAACACATATCATTTCTCTATTGGTCCTATAATATTGCAACGAGATAAGCATTGTAAAACTCTTCTATTATCCCAGGTCGAAGCCGCTTGAGATGGCTATGTCTAAAATGAAGAATTTATGTATCGTTTATTTAACGGTGTATTCTTCCTTACTACTAAAAGATTCAACGAATGTAAGAGTCAAAAATCATCCACAAGTCCTCGCTTTTATATTATTATTTCAATGCACTTTCAAGATTTTTCTCGCGAACATCGCAGGAAAAATGGAATGACATTAGTCACAAACTCTCTAGTTTTGGTCAGTTTATAATACAACAGATCTGTAGCTTTCGGCTACATATCCCGTCAACTTTTGTACAGTTTCTTTCCATGTCTTGAGGAACGTTGACGTTCTCCACCCGCTGCATACACACACACATGCAGAGGGAGCTTAGCTTTGCAGTATCTCTTTGTATCTTTCAAAATGATACCCCCCCCCCCCCCCAAAAAAAAAAGGGGGGGGGAACGGAACGAAAACCAAGAAAGTAGCACAACAGAAAGGAGTATGTCCAATGATTCATCAGTAAGAATCATACAAAGGAATATGTCCAATAATGCATCAATAATAAGCACACAGAATATGTCCAATAATTCTTGATCATTTTTTTCTTCACACAAAGTGCGCAGAGCATTGAAGTGTTCAAGAGGACTTCAGCATGAGGACAAATCCAAGATGAGAAAGCACAAAAACCCTTCCCACAAAGAGGGTAAACTACGGCAATGATCATCATCTCGCTAAATGCTAAGGGGCTAACTGACCCATGAAGAACGACCGTCATTGGTCAATGGATTCATGACATAAGCCTAAACCCTAAATTTATTTGTATTCAAGAGACTAAAATTAATGGAGCAAACGTGTAGAAACGTTTTAGAGACATCTGCCCGACCCAGGTTTGGATCTCGACGTCGCAGCCCCGGGGGTCCTATGGGATGGTAATTGGTATAAACCGATTCTGGTTTGAAAAGCTTGAAAAGTCCATTGAAGATCAGAGACCTCGATGGATTGAAATTTTTGTTGGTCCCCCCTTTTGATTCATGTTAGTTTCTATGTATGCCCCAAACGGGGAGTTGGAGAGACTGGACACCTGGCGTCCTTAGACTCACTCCCCCACAAAGTTCTAATTTGTGATGACTTCAATATGGTGGAGGACCCTGCAGACAGATGGAACAACAAGGGCTAGGTCAATGACAATCATGTGAAAGAAACTTGGGAAAAAACCAAAATGCACTTGGATCGAGTCGAATTCAAAGACTTGAATGGCTTTTTATGGTCGAATCTCCAAGCGGGTCAGGACTTGAGGAAAGCTAGACAAGATAGAATCCACATTCCTTAGAGCATTATTCACTAGTGGGGCCGTCCTTCCCTCTCTCAATGCACTAATGTTGCCATCTCTGATCACTACCTGATCATTATCTCTTTCCATCCTGATGTTGCAATCTCTGATCACTACCTGATCATTATCTCTTTCCATCCTCCCACCAAAACCCCTAAGGCTCCTTGATTCCATGCTTGCTTGACTTCTTTCTCTCTTCCCTTTGTCCATTAAGAAATTGTGGAAATGTGGAAGGAGGCGTTTGCCTTGGAAGCTGGTAATATCAAAGTCCTCCAGTTGCCACGTGACCATGGCAAGATCACCATGAGACGTTTTGCCGATGATGTGAATGTGTTTTTCCACAATGATAGTACTCGCCTGGAGATGTTTTGGAGATGTCTGGATAGTTTATGCGAAGCCTCTAGATCCAAAATCACCACTCAAAGACCGCTTTGAGAGCTCTTTTCTGGATCCAGCCGGACCTTAACTTTGAACATGGTTGCCAAAACATTCCCCAAGGCCTTGTTTTCCAACTTCTTGGGATTCCTGTGGGCTTTGGTATCTCGTTGAGGCAGTAGTGGAATTGGGTCTTGGCGACACTCGAAAGCAAGCTAAACTATTGGAGAGGTATGCAAATCAATCTCGTGGGTGGTGCAATGGTAATTAACACGTCCTCATCTCGCCGACCATTTAATTACTCTCTTGTTGGAGACGAAAAGAGCAAGAGCTATCTAAACTACAATGTATTTGCAGAAACTTCCTTTGGATGGAAGACCACAATAGGAGGGGGTGCCTAAAATCAAATGGCTCATCTACACTAGCCAAAGGGATTGTGAGTGCCTTGGTATTCTGGACATTAAGTGCATGGCAAGCAAACTTGCAAAAAAATGGATGATTGAGGTGTGGTGCAATAGAGAGGCTTCGTGGGCAAGTTGATGTTGAGAAACAAGAATGCGTTGACTTTCGTGGGATTCCCAAATTGGAAGAATCTTAACATTCTGACCCTTTTGTATTCCTCAATCATGGTTTTCTCGAAAGGCTCGAAACTTGTGTGCTCCCTATGGAAGAGTTGGAATAAAGTCAAAAATTTCATAAGAATCAGAGAAGATTGGAATTGGGTGGCAGAAAATTCTTCATCGAGGAATTTGGACCAACATAAAGGCTAGCAAAATTTGTGGGGCGTCTCGGTGCAAGCATTATTGTGGGTCCATTGAAGATGTTGTCCACATCTTCTTTTCTTGTCCCAACTCCAACAAGCTCTGGTAGATAGTCGAAAAGAAAACTAGAATTGAGAAGCACATCAATTGGAGACAAGCTTTGCGGGGAGAAGCGATCGGGTGCTTGGCGACTCTCTAGAATGCCATCACAGGAGAGGTCCTATGGAAGATCTCGTGGGAAAGATGTGCCAATAACTTTGGCGACTTCCCCAAAGAGTGGTCGATTGAGAAATCGTTGTTCCTCCTCGGCAAAAGAATCGCTAACTTTGAGAACTCCCCCCCCTGCCCTCAAGCATCATCAAGTGCTCATTTTGATCAACAGCAAGCTTAAACCCAAGTGAGCCCCACATGAGGGTGATGAGAGGGTGATTAAACTTCTTTTTAATGCCATATAAACTCTCTAAGATCTACCCCTGCTCTGTGGGACTTGGTGGGTCCCATGGGCGCTAGTACCCTTCACTTATTCTCACATGATAATATTATGGGTAGAAGAATAAAAGGAAGAGTCTCATTTTTTTAGCTAAGCCTACACTATCCAACCCGCCATAAATCCTTGATGACTTTCTTATGCTAGTACTCTTAAGGATAATCGTAAATTGCTATCATGACATCAGGGAGAAGAGTATAAATGACCCGTATTCTCACTCTTCTCTTGAAGAGGTGAAACATCCATGCCAAAAGGGAAAGCTTCCGATGGTTTCTTCCACTCACGGATGTGAAAGGGACAGGACGATCATGAAGGTAACGAGCAAAGGTAGAAGATGACACTCTCCTCTATGGAAGATAAGAACCTTCATGACATCTTACATGATTCTAGCAAGGATGAGATACTATGTCTTTTCACTCCTACACAGGTACGAATTTTGATTTTTTGTCATCTTTGACGTGTAATATGGGGGTCATTTAGGACGAGTTGAAGGAGGAAAATGAGGTATCTTTAGAGAGAGGAGCATGGAGTTCTTTTAGAAAAGTAAATTCTCAAGATTTAGTAGATAAAAGAGAGAATTTGACCTCTCCAAAGTCCCCTCTTCAACCATTTCATGAGATTTCTAGAAGTCAAATTGGATTAAATCTCCATTTTGGATAGGAAGAAAGAAAGTAGATTAGGCATAAGTTTTGAGGGAAACCATGTGTATGGAGAGTATGAGATATATACTCCCATCGTAAGTCAAAGATCCCCTTCCATCACTGTTTGAGAAAAAATTTCAGCAGCCAAATTTAAGAAATTCCCATTTTGGAAGAGGGAAAACCAAGGACGCTAGCTATGGATGGATGGAGGAATTTTAGTTCGTCAAAGGCCCCCTTCCTGATCTTTTTGAAAAAAAATTTAGATGTTAAATTTTGCTAAAATCCACTTTTGGGAGTAAGAATAAAGATCATTTAGGAGGCTTTCCATGGATTAGTGCATACATACATGAGGTATGGTGTATGTATTAACAGGAAGAATGAGAAAATCCAAGAAAAATCCACATTAGGAGTAGATTAAAAGCTTGCTAAAAGCTCCCATTTAAGTTTTTAGATAAAAGTAAAAATCTTGATTTAGGTCTATTTTGGGGAGCGAATTAGTATGCACAAAGGGAGGATTTGGAAAGGTGATAATAGGCCCAAGCAGCTTCATAAATCACTCTCTGAGGTTATGGAGAGAATTTTAGGATTTTCTTGATGGAAGAATGCTTTTGGGCACCCCAAAAATCATATTTTCACACTTTTTCTAGCCCCTCCAACAGTTCACTAGTTTGGGATGTCCCACTTGGGATGGCCATATCTTCGCCTAGAAAACTCCAAACTGGACATGCTATGGCTCATTTCGAAGAGCATAAGGTCTAATTTTAGTTTATTAAAAGAAATTTTTGGAAAATAAGTATTTTTTAAGGTCTGAATAGGTATGAAAAGTCTAAATAGTTTTTGGTGACTACCTTGCGGGAGCCATATCTTACAAACCGGGAAGGCCACTGGAGTAATTTCACTTTGAGCTCTTTCCACATGCTATATATTTCAGTTTATCAATATTTTTAGGTCTTAACAAAGTTTTTGCAGGTCTAAAGAAGGATTACAAATGCATTTTTTGACTAAATTTGCATTATTTTGGTAATCACCTAACCATGCTTTATGTTTTGGGAAGTGATCTGATGTTTTCGGACACTTCAAAGCTTATATTAGGATCTAAGGAGGAAGGTGCAGAGGTCTGGATGCTTGTTGAGAAGGATTGGATGCATGCAATTTGAAAACCAAAACTTTTTAGGGACGTATGCTTTATGCTTCAGGCATTTTACTTTATGTTATGGCATGTTCTGTATGTACATGCATAGATTGGATTGCATACATAAAATAGTGATCATTGTTTAAATTATGAAGTTATGGATCAATAGGCAAGAAGTACACTTTTGGATTGTTTGCAAGAAAGAGGATTGCAGAAAGTACATGGCTATGCAACATAGAGAATTGTTGCTCGTATTTGTTTTTATGTTTTGCAGGTTATGGAGTCCATATATAAGTTTATGGCGTGCATGCCATGGGCATGTCAAGCCGTATGTTGTTGGGTGGATTGGGTGCCACTGAGCTTATGGTTAAGTTTTTTCGGATTCCATTTCCTCAGGAAATGTTGTCAAAATTTTCCCCCCTCATGGCATTATATATGCACTTGCCTTTAGGTAAGAATGTTATGGCATGGTAACATGCCTTTTCTGTAAACGTTAATAAGATTTAGACATGCTTATCAGCATGTATTTGATGGACTTAGTACCATCAGCGTATTATACATAAGCCAACTTCAGTAGTAATAGGATCCCTACACATAATCCTTATGGATTTAGACCATAGGATTGCTAAGGGAAGGAGCTACACCTTCACCATTAGTAATGTGCACAAGCAATCCTATAGGTTTTAGGAAGTTGCATACAGGAACGGGAGATATATTTATGATAATCTCCAAAGTAGTGAAGATTTACTTATCCTCACAAGAGTCTCACAGTATGATTAAGAGACTATGGGGTATCATGATGAATACCCAAAGAGTGACTAGTTTCACTCATGCACATCACTTGAGCAACTAGTGAAGCAATTCTGCTTCACTACTAAGGAAACCAATTAGATGGGATCACAGAGATGGGTTTCATGAAATAGCATCGATGGGTGCTTATGTGATTCGAATGATGATTAGGAAGGCCACAGGCATGGCACTAGCTCTATGACTTAGAGCATAGATCCCTTAGTCAGGAATAGTTGGGGTACCCAATACATATATGTATGTTGGGATCTACACAAAGGTACCTAGACCTAGTCTAAGTACCTAGGAACAAGTTGGTTTAGAAAAGAAAGGGATATCCATTGTCAAATATTGAATAGAACCAAACTAACTAGTTCGAGGACATGGGACTCATTTGAGTCCACCGACATAATTTGAGGATATGGGATTTATTAGAGTCCACCTATATATTCCATTACACATATATGGAATATATATTCAGTTTAGTGTAGGTATGACACCGTGAATTGGAAGAAGGTTCCACTGGTATGGGACAGTGGAAACGACTTCCCTTTGAGCACTCTTCTTCTATGGCCAAGAAGAAAATGACTCATCATTCATGGCGTCATGGCTCACTAGATCAAAGGGGGGCTCTTAGTAGACATCTCCTTAGGATTGGCAGTTATCCTTCATAATTTAGGGAAGATTTATTCTTCCAATAGAGAATGTGATGGGTGATTTTATCACCATTGGTATCACATACTCATTTTCAGGTTTTTAGGAAGGATAGTTCCATGAGTTTCATGGGATCCTATAGATCCATCCATAGAGGATGGTTGGCAGAGATAGCTTTTTAGTATGGATACACATGTGTTTATGGTATCATGTCAAATCATTGATGACCATTTTAGTAGAGGGCTTTCACCCTTATGAGGAGTTTATTTTTCTCCACTCTTCACTACATACACCTTCATCAGTTAGGGGAGATCTGTTCTCCATCTTCATAGGAAATCAGGGATTATGCATCAATCATGGAAGAGAAGAGCAAATGAATTCATAAGTGTCTCTTTTAAGGAAAGGAGAAAGTGGGAATTAGCTTAGAGATCAAGAAGAGATCTCACTTTAGCTTAGTGGTCTCACTTTAGCTCCTGTTCTTTGAGAGAGAAAGAAGGAAAGGAAAATATGATTTCTTCATAGGAGAAGAATAGAGGATATTTTGCTTTAGGCAAAAGAGGTGTTTAGAAAACATCTCTTAGTTTATATTTCAGAAGGAATTCATTTACTCTACTTTTTAGTATAATTTTCCTTCACATGGGAGTCTCAGTTTTGAAGGAAAACATGGAGAACTTATGTACATGTTCTCACTTATGAGCAGAGTAAATGGATTCAGCAGAATCTCTTTCAAAGGGAAAGGGAAAGTGGAATAGGTTCCACTGCTAGAGCTCTTTTCCTTAGAAGAGATTGATTAGAGAGAGACATAGAGTTTCACTTTCTCACTTTTAGGTTGTGTAGATAGAAGTGGCACTCCGAGTGATGATATTTGACTAGATGAGATGATCTAGTTATTGATGTTATTTAGACTGGAAGTAGAGTCATGATTCTTCTCTTTAGGGTTTCTAGGAGATAGGGAGATATCTAACCGATTGAGGTACCAAACTCTTAGTTGGTGTTACATCATGAGCATGATGTGTAAACATCATTTAGGAGGATGGGTACTTAGAGATTATCTGAATCTCAAAGGGAATGCTTCTGCATTCATATGGCAAACTACAAGGAAGAGAAATATTAGAGTTTGCACTAGTGCCAATAGATGCTCTTCCAATAGAACTTAGTCCAATGGTAAAGGATGACAAACCACAGACTTCTTGGTTGGTGGAATGCAGAGATTCCATTCCACTACCAAGAAATTCTTATATATGAGCTAGATGATGGAATTGCATAGTCACAAGGTAGTTTATAGGAAACTATTACTTGTGAGCACACTCAAGATTAGAAAGACCTGGAGTGTTATGAGGGCAATCTATCATTTAGTCTTAGATGGGTTTGGAGTCACTTGTTATGGGACTTTGTTCTATATTTTAGAGGATTATATGGTTTATTATCTCCATTATGGTACGGTCAAACTTATAAGTTTGGCACTTTACACTTGCTTCTCATACTATTGCTCCAAGGAGGATACATCATATGGACTTAGGTCATTTGGATGATGTTGTATGTTATGAGAGATAGTTTGGAGGTGCAATGTACATGGGAGATAGTAGGCACCACTAAGATGGTTTCCCACCTTTGAGATGATCCCATATGAGACTTCTTAAAGGGAAGGATATGGGGAAACAAGGCACAGAGATGACCATGTACATAGAGTACATGGGGTTCAGGGAGTCCGAGCACTTCCTTCTACCACTACGGACATTTCATTTATATATTCGAGGAGGAAAATATTTTTTAAGGGGGACGAAATGTCACATAATAATATTATGGGTAGAAGAATAAAAGGAAGAGTCTCTATTTAGAGAAAGAGTCTCATTTTTTTAGCTAAGTGATTCTCGGACGTGGCTGGGAGGAAACACGAATGCAGCTCTCTGTGTGTGTGCTTGCTGAAGTTGGACGAAGAGCTAGAGGAGTTGCTGACACGATCGGCATCCAAAAGTAAGATTATCTATCACTTGTACTTTTATTTTCCTTTTAATTAATATAATTCCTAGAGAGTAGGCCAAGGCCAAGCTTCCGTTAAAGAAAAACAATTCATATTCAGCAGATATGCACAAATTTAATAGATGTATATAAACTCTAAGATGTTGTGGAGTGTTTGAATACATAGGACCAGTTCATCCACTCATAATCTTTCTCCTTAGAAAACTCAACATTTGGGTACACCCGAGATTCTCAGTAGCTAAGAGGAAGCAAAAGTTATTGTATTTATGCGAACAGAAATGACAAATTTATAAAGATAGCTTGCGACAGCTCAGATCTTGTATTATATTCAAAGAACACAGCTTAGGAACTCGTGAAAATGAATAGAATTCTTCCCTAAAGTGAGGTATTCTCACAGCTCTTAATTGCCTATAGACAAGCATGACCATGCTCTTAAGCAGGAAATCATTGTGCTAATTTCGAAACGTTGCTAAATTTCATGGAAACTATGGATTACTCATAATGTCTCATGCTTTCATGATGAAATGCTAAATTGGCCATAGCTCCACTGACTCCATCGACCTGGCACAGCTTAGGCTTGTGAACTGTTTGTCAAAAACTTGATAATCCTACACTCTTACAACACTACCATGTTCAAGAAACAAAAAAGGAAAAAGTGTACATCATGAACATCTCATCTTTTTGTCTCAATATAAAGAACATGCAATAATAATGCACCTCTATGTCTATTATCGAGTTGGGCTAACTTATCTATGTAAAAGTTACTTTATATAAAATATAGATCATTTCCGCAATTGTATTCGGTCTCCTTTGCGAAAATATGCTACAAGCTCCCATATAAGTAATGCCTCTTTCACTGTATTAAGTCACATAAAATCTAATGAAATTTAAATTACAAACAAGGCCAAAAGTACAAGAAAACTGTTAGGAATTATAAAAAAGACTGATAGACTTTTGGTTTTCTTCGTGGGGGACCTACTTGTTTTTCAACCCGTTTTTTTCAATTGAACACCCTATGATGTCTAAAAGGAGACACTTTTTACAATCACGGATTCTTCTACTTAAATGACCTAGTTTTCAAATAGAACACTCTTCCACTTGATTGCCGAAGTTGAGCTTCCAAAGCATTTGCATTTCTCCTCTAGTGGCATTCCACAAAGCTGAAGTGCACCCAACATATCAGTTCATAACACAACAGATCTCTCACTTCCGACGACGTATCCGGTCAACTTTTGTAGACTTTTCTTTCTCTGTCAAAGCAGAGGTGCACCCAACATATCAGTTCATAACACAACAGATCTTTCATTTTCGGCGACGTATCTGGTCAACGTTTGTAGATTTTGTTTCTCTGTCTTGAGGAACGTTGTCGCTCTTTCTATTTGTCAAAAGGGAGACGAAAACCCAGAAACAAGCACACACAGAATGGAGTATGTCCAATAATGGATAAATAAGAATCACACAAAGGAATATGTCCAATAATGCATAACTAATGGTCCAGCAGAGTATGTCAATAATTCCTCGTTAGTCTTTCACACAGAAAGTGTATAGAGGGAGAGAGAGCAGTTGAAAATGGTCCCGAAAATAATGTATCAGCAAAGACAATTGAAATTTAGATTCTAGATATGAGAGAGAAATTAAGATTCTAGATGTGTGTGTAAGAGAGAGAGTCTGATGTGCGCATTTTGCCAATCGTTTTTATCCAATATCGATCCGTCAAATAAGCACGCATATTTATTCTTATTTTTCCTCTTTTTTTTTTCCGTTTCGTATTGTTCTGAGGCGTACAAACGTATTTCTTAGCTCAAAGATTTTTAAGGAAATTTCCAAACTCTAAAAATGAGGTTGCGACAAAGGAGAGATTCTTCTGTGGTCTAAAAAAGTTACAAAGTATCTGTTACAAAGTACATGTTACCTACAAGAGAGTAAGTACATGTTACCTACAAGAGAGGGCTGTTTGGCTTGCCCCACACATCTGTGTGCACAAGTTCTAACACATCATGCACTACATATCCTCTCTTCTTGAGGTGTTGCCTAGTAGACTTGCCTTGTTGAGAAGCTTCATAGATCTCCTACAACATTTGTAATGAAAAATGTGCTAAATTGTTTGCCAATCGCGTGCTTCTCCTCCATGTCTTTCAACCTGTGAATGCTTATGTGACCACACTGTTGGGGGATTCTTGTGCAAAAAGGGATTTGAGTGTTTGTCGGAGAAGGAAGAAACATAAGAAGAAAGATACAGACACTAGAAGCTTCTGTAGATTGATTATAAGGAGAGAAGTACAATGGTGATATACAATACAATCCAATGCTTTCTGTGCAAAATTCCAAAGAGTGCACAATCACAAAGCAAAATACCCAAGGTTCGTGTTGTTGCAGACCTTCTCTGCACCAGACCTCCACCTTCTCCAAGCTTGCACTTGTGCACACCTTGCACTCAAGCTTCCAATAGGGGGAGGGATGGACACCTTCTGTCGACGCGTGCACAACTTAAATGGGACCTTGGGACCTTTGGTTGTATGGCTTAGCACTTCTCTGCACACTTCTAAATCACTCTTCATGCACACCTTGCACTTCACTTCTCTGCCTCGTGCTCTCACTATAGGCCGCTCACACTTCTCTCCTAGTCTAGACTATGCTCCCGTACTTAGCCCTCCAAGAATAATGCCTTGCCTTGATTTGAGTGTCAGTTCACGGACGCTCCTAACTGCTAGAGTATCTTGGGGATCACTTTGATGTCCCAAGATTGTCTCCAAAAGTGTGCAGCCAACCAATCCCTATTTTGTCCTGTAATGGCTTTAGACTAAAACAAAGAAATTTAATTGAGGGACCATACTTTCACTTCTGCGTATGCTACTGCTTCACATACCTTCACATCTTGACTTTTAATTCTTCAAATGTGCACCTAAGATAGGGTTCACCTGAACCTTCCAAAACACTTTAAAACACTTTGAACCTTAGAGAAATTACAGAAATACCTCTACAACCTGCAACCAACTTTCTGCAATTATACCCTTTCTAAACAGTTACTTATGCATTACCTGTGCACCTTGACACCCGACTTTGAATGCTTTGACTTCACCCATGTTGATTGTGACCATGGACATGTTTTCTTTGACCATTGACTTTGATCCCTTGACTTGGACTATAGTTGACTTTGACCAACATGACTTTTATGGGCTCAACAGTTGCCCAACACCTAATGGGCTCTCCGTCCCGGAGAGCTATAGCCAAAACTCTGAGAAGAGATGACACCATAATGCCTTTGCGGCAAAAGCTTCAATAGAACACTTGAGTAGCTACCAAGTCCACCAGGAGAAAAACTTGGAGCAAAGATGACACCATAATGTCTTTGCAGCAAAAGCTTCAATAGAACCCTTGAGCAGCTACCAAGTGCACCAGGAGCAGTAAAGAAGAACAAAGATTATTAAAGAGCATAGTAGGGGAGAATATAATGTAATAAGAAAGGACATGGAGTTGAATGTCCAAGAGGGAGAGGGAAGAAGTTAGGTGGGGGAGGCCTTGATTAGTGTGTATAGAGTGTGAGCATGGGAAAATGAAATTGTATTGGGGAAAAGGGAAGGGAAGTAGGGGGTAGTGAATGAAAGACTAGGGGAAGTGGATTTTTCATAGGTGAAGGGAATTATTCAGACAAAATGGAGGTGTATTTCTGTGGGGGGAAAGGGGTAAGAGGGGGAGGGGAGGTTTCAAAGAGTAAGAGTAAAGAAAAAATGGGATAGGGGATGTACTATAGAGAGACAAAAGAACACAGATAGCCAGAAGAAAATATATTCCATAAGAACGGTTCTACAAAATAAAATATGTCATACAAAGCATAGAAATCGCATAGGAAGGCTAAGTGGGAGCAAAAACAAATGCTCATAACAAAATGTCACCCTCATATGCAAAAGAACTACATAGAGAAATATCCAAAATATACAAAAACCCGCAATACCAAAAGAACTAACCGCCTATGCATGAAGTGAGAGGAGGATGACTAGCACTTTTGTGGAGGGTAATCAGGGGGTGGTGAAGATGCATTTGGAGGTTCCTCATGGGCCGGCTGCAGGGGGTGCTCGGTAGGAAATGGCAGAATGATCAAGACCTTCTCATAGAGAGCTAAGAACTTGGATAGGGAATGATGAAGATGGTCCCGCTCATGCCGAACAAGACGACAAGTGGTTCCATCACAAATACCTAATGAAACATGCTCACGAAGGCCAAAAATTACCCATGACATGGAATCGTTCTCCTCCAGTAAGCAATCACACTCCTGCTACAGTGCACATAAGGAAGTGTGAACAACCTACCACTTGACGACGACCGATGCACGGATGTGCTCAATCTTCGAAGCATACTACTGGTGGAGTGTAGTTGTGGCGGAGACCTAGTCAAGGGAGAGGCGTGCAACATCGGCTCCATCACTCACAACAAGGCTCACATCTAAGAAGAAGACCAAGGAAGGGTGGATCATCGGCAAGGCTATTAGGGATGGGAGGTGTCGAGGCTGGTGGGGGGGTGGGGTAGGCAGGGGGCAAGTAGGAGAAGCAAGAGGGGTGCAACGATGAGGGGAGGTGGAGGCAGACTCAATGGAAATGGTTGGAGATGGAATAGGCTGAGCGGTATACGGCGAGGGTGACTGTAGAGATGGAGGAGGTATACGGGAAGGATATTGTAAGCTACTGATCAAAAAAGAATCCATCAAACAGGCTCATACCCACCGTGCAGGTGGTGGAGTGGAGGCTATGATAGGAGTGGACTCTTCAGGAATGGAGCTAGGGGGTGTAGGAAAGATGGCGGCTGGTGGAGGATGCAGACGAGGGGAATGGATAGTAGTGTGTGCGGGGTGGGACTCGGCAAGGATGGGGTTGGGTGCAATGGACTATATACTAGGAAGGTGAAAGAGCCACGCTAAGACAGGTGCGGAATACACGGAGAATGAACGCGTCCTATGATGGAGGGCATCATGGAATCATCGAGAACGAAGGAGGAAGGACTGAAACATAAGATGGGTATATGGATAACGATAACCGTGTATAAAGCAGAAAAGGGGGTTAGCAATATGGATATCATGTAATGGAAGGTCAAAGGATGGACTACAGAATAAAAATTAGAAAATGAAGAAATGTAGGAGGGCTAGCTGGTACATGGCAGGCATGGCATCATCGCCAAACAGATGGATGTAATAGGCGATTATCTCCTCCCCAGTCAACCCAGAGTAGAGGAAGGGTGGGGTGCGATATGAAGTGATGTTGGAACCAATGCCAGTGGCGATGACTACAGGTGTAATTGATTCAGACAGAAAGTGTGGGAATGCGAGAAGTGCGATGTGAATATCAGCACCCAACGGTATAGGTGGTAGGGTTAGGTGGAGGTGGATGGAAAAGGAAGACATCAAATCCTGATGATCAACAATGGATGATGACGGTCGGCGTGTAACAATAGAAGTGGAATGGCTATCCGAGCTACACACAGGATGACCATTAGAACCAGCGGAGTGTGTCGGAACGAGAGGAGGAAGGTGGAGGCCCGATGGGGCTATGGGTGTTTCATATGACATTTTATGCTCAATCCCATCCTCATACAAACTCAAAGCATGATTGTTATTGGCATACATATCACTATATGAATGAGCAATTGATGACTTATTTTCCTCCTTCTCATGATCGTTCTCATACCCCTCTTCGTGGAGTGTGGCATCATCTACATACATATCACTCTCTAGAACTCCAATTAGTGGTTTATCCTCTATCTTATAAATAGGATCATTGTCCTGCATCTTAGGACATATATCTAATGTAGTATCAATGAGAGGAATATCAGAAACTTGATCTGTAGTTGAGTTATGCTCATGATGAGCATCACACTCATCATTTTTGGCATGCATATCACTCTTTAGAGAACTACTTATTGATATCTCCTTGATACTGACATCATTTTTGTTGACATCCTTTTTATTGATAATTTCTTCATGCTCATCTTGAGACATTGTAGACATCTTTGGTTTCTGGCGTATTGTATATGTTGGTTTAATATTTTTATAATTACTTCTTATGAGATGTGAGGAGTTTGTTGGACCAAAAGAAGCTGATTTATTATTTGGGTATCTTGATTTTTTATTTGATTTGATTTTGAATTAATTGGTATTTGGTTAGCTTCTCCTAGCTCCTTTACTCCTTCCCTCATTACAAAATTTGCCATGCAGGAAATATGTGCATCCGCTATATTCGCATGAAGATCCAATTTCCAATCATTTCGGAATTTCTCAAACATTTGCTGCTTTCTAACATATCTTGTTACAACATCATGAACAAGTGTCCAATCCTCTGTGAGTCCCAACTCGGAATCTAGGTCTTGCAGATTTGAAATTAGTTCCTCTCGGGCTCGAACATCTATTGCTTGTAGGATTAAGAACACCCTTTCATGCATTATGCATCACTGATGATATTCGGACATATCTTCGAATTGTTTTTCGAACTCTTTTTTAATTTCTAGGATCGGTTGATCTTTGGGCATATGAACCCACCTCAGGAAAGATCTAGGAGTCAATTTATCAAGGTCCTCTAACATAAACTGCCTGAGGAGTATCGCTTTGTATTGAGACCATGTCGTTTGATTTATTTGCATTATTTGGTCTTGCATGGCGTATCCTGACACATAGATAAGGTTTTCACATAATTCTTTTTCCTTCATTGGAGCCAAACCAACACCTAGGTACTTTGACTTGAGTTCCTACTCTTTACAGAACCTAGATATGTTCTTCCCACTGAAAAATCCGCACCGCGTGATTAATCGGTCATTAAGTGATTGGATAGCTTTTTGTCTTCTATCCTCTTCTTGAAAGCGAACGAATTGGGCTATGAGGTCTTCCATTTTTGGTTTCACTAGGTCGTAGGTCCTCAGCTATATAAATCACTCACCCCCACCTTCAACGTCGGGTTCACCAGGTATGTCGAGGAGTTCATTGAATGGAAGGATGAAAGCAGTACAAGTGAAATGTTCAGAGCATTACATGATCACATTTGAAACAAAGGAAAATACATATATTAAGATGCATCAAATGTAGATTGGATGTTTCCGACTAGTTGGAACAAAAAGGTTTATGAGGTTTATGCAACTTCAGGTAGATGGGAAATATACTCGAGAATCGCATGAATAATCTACAATGGACTTCCCGAATTTCCTTCAAACGACTTCAGGTAAGTTTCGAGGCAGCTAATATACTTTCCATTAAACTCATTAAAGTGGCGTGTTTATGTATTATGCATTATACAAGTAGTTGAAGTAATACGCAATAGGAAATATAACACAAACAATTTGAATTCCAACAGCTTTTAAGTTATGAACGCTTCTCCAAATGCATTATTCGTGCGCAAAAGTTAGCTCATACATACATGTTGAACTTAACATATGCTTTAGTAGACATTGGAAACTGAAAGTATGACATACGAGGATCTATTCAAGGCAACACACATCTAATGTAGTTGTGTCCAACTATAGATGCAATCACTAAAAGAACAAAGCATTCACCTGCATCACGGACAATTTCATTCTAAAATTTCCGAAGCTATGTCCATAAATGGTAAAAGTGATTCTATCAATGGTTTTTTGTTGGACTTTCTTGCTTTTATGGGAGCACGTAGGTGAGTTATAATTTTAGAGTTCCATTACTGACATCGAACAAATGGATTCACTACTAAGCACAGACACAAAACCTCCAGATATGACACGCATGAAAACTATGCACAAGTCCAGGATAATGTTAGGATCTCAGCCTTAAGAAGACTTGACTCATGCAACCTAAATAGGCAATAGAATTGATCCAAGAACATCAATAAAGGTCAACAAATCACATTCACCAGAACATTGGAAGTGTGTCATATTCGTAGGGAATGAGCTGTGAAAATGAGCCTTAACGATCGACATGAATACGCAATCAAACAAAAGTTACATAAGTTTTGATCGGTCCATGCATTTTTAATAATGTCACGGTTAGAAGCCTGCATCACCAAGTGATGGTGAAATGAAACTAGTTTGGTTAAGGTGCATCATAACATATCGTCTCCTTGATGACGAATGACATCAAAATGCTGAAGGTAATGAAACTGTTATAAAACAATTAGAATGCCTTCTCAAGAAAAGTGATAACACAGTCTGGAGTACTCACTACTCAAATACAAACATGAAATATAATTTGCGCAAGCTTACACTCATTATCCGAATAATCCATTGCTGCCAGAGTATAGGGAATGCTATCTTGCTGAGGATGTGAAGCCAATGGTAAATCAACTCCTCTTCCATCGAGCATGATTCGACAGAGCACTGCTGCAGAGTACCAATACCTCTCACTTTTCATCTTTGGTTTATCTGTTATCCCTCATGATTGATAAAGCAGCAGTCTTTCAGGTTTCCAACTCAACTCCTTATTTTTCTCTCTCCACAAGTCTCTATAAAGCACATTAATCTTGGTGTCGGACTCTTTGCAATGAGCTATTGTGCTCTATAGTGCACTTTTAGCTCTTGCAATGAGATTCCCCTTTTTCCTTCATCGCTAAGGCCTGCTGTATGCTCTTTCTGGTTGTTCGTTTCCCTTGTGATCCATACCTCTCCCGCTTCTTACTAATCTTTAAATTTTTCCAGTGTCTCTTCTAATTTGGACGTACCAGGAGAGTTCTCTGATGGTTCTTTTCTCTAGATGCAAGAGTTTCCCGAGGAGGAGCACTCTCCCCCCGAATAGGTTGAGAGCCTCCTGCCCTTAACTTTCTTTTTCTTGTCTTCTTCCCCTGCCCTCTGCATCTTCCGAAAAGTATATTCCTTCCACCTTCTCAAATGGAGATCCCTCGATCTTTTTATGCTTCTAGCGGCACTCCTTTTCTCATTTGCTGCATGCGCAGCGAGAGCCCGCTGCACGACATCTGTTTTCCCTTCCTTTGTCTCTGCATGCTCCCTTATCGGATTCATTCCCGAGTGCCAGCCCCAATCTCTTGAGAAGAGATGATTGCATAGAATCCTTTTTGTGTAGCTATTGCTTCCTCCTTCCAGCAGCTCGCCCCTATCATTGGTCTCTTCTTTCCTTTTCAATGCATCACCTAATAGGCCTCCATCCATCTGACCCCCTCTTCTCTCGTTTTGCCGCTGAGAGCTGTCCTTTTTGCTTCCCCACGTGGCTCCATGCATCTCCTTAGAAAAACTCGCGATCCATCAGAAGACTTGCCAGTTTTGGATTTCTCGTCATAAGAAGCCAACAGAACTCGAATGATGCATCCCCCCTTCCAAATACAATTGATTTCTCCTAAATTAAGTGAGACACTCCGATTGAATGGTCCGGTGAAGTTTTCGGATTGCGACCACCAAGTAAAGATGAGATGCCATTGAAACCTATGATAGGCGAACATGCATTCTCTAACTGGGGAATAGACTTTATTGTACCTATTAACCCCCCATCTAAGGGTTCCCATGCTGAATACATTATTGTGGCCACTAATTATCTAACTAAGTGGGTGGAAGTAAAAGCTACCACAAAGAACGACGCACAGACCATTGCTAAGTTCTTATTTGAGAATGTGTTCACCAGATATGGGTTACCAATAGAGCTTGTAAGCGATAGAGGCACGCACTTCTTGAATGAAGTCATAGAAAACCTTCTCCAAGAATTCTTGGTGATACATAAGAAGTCGGCCCCATATCATCCACAAGATAACGGACACGCAGAGAGCACAAATAAGATACTATGCAATGTATTGAAAAAAATAGGTAATAATAAACACTCTAATTGGGACAAACAACTACACCATGTTGTTTGGGCATACAGAGTTGCCTTTAAAATGGTACTCCAAGCCACACCCTTTCAGATGGTATTTGGCCAAAATGCAGTGCTACCATTGGACGTTTTGATACCTACATTGAAGGTGGCACAAGAGCATGATTGGACACGCCATGAGCTCTCCTCTAGAATCCTCGATCTTGAACGATTAGGTGGAACACGATTGAGGGCTGCAGCAAGAATTTCTGCAGCCAAGAAAAGGCAAAAAGTATATTTCGATGCACATGTGAAGGATAAGGGCTTGAAAGCAGGAGACCTAGTCCTACTCTACACCTTGAAGCAACATGCACGGAAATTAGAGAAGAGAGGCTATGGACCAATGATTATCAATAGGATCTCCACAAGTGGAGCAGTACAACTAGCCACTCTAGAAGGTGACATCCTACCAAGCTATATAAATGGATGCAGAGTCAAGTTATATCAAGAACCCCTAATGGAAGAGATGCTAAATTGACTAAATACTGCATAGAAATGTAAGGAAGAGGAAAAGTAAATTCGAGAAGAAGCACAGGCAAAAGCTTTAGAACACATCCGACGAATGAAACTGAGAAGACAAGGTAGAGAGCAGTCCATACTTGACACTCATGAAGCTAGGTTATCACATGGCCATGTGCGAGGCTTCAGGTGAACGGCTCCATAGGATAGTTGATCGGCAACCTTTTGTGACCCTAGAAGTAGGAAAAAGAGAGAGTGCAAGGACCATGAGAGCTTTAATCGACTCAGGTGTAGCCACTAGTGCAGTGCGACTTTCTTACTCCCTAGAATTGTAATTAGAGGTAAAATCCATAGAGGCATATCTAATAGGGTTAGGAGGTGTTGAAACCCCTTGCATGGGAGAGGTGGAACTTCCCCTTTACATTCAAGAGGTCCTAATGATAGTAAAAGTGCTAGTATGTGAAGACGAGGATCTTACCAAACCTCTGGTCTTGGGCCAAGAGTGGATCTATGATCACGCAATCAACCTCAACCTAAGAAGTTGACTTCTTCAGGCTTGGGTAGGCCAAAACCACCTCATGATTGAATTAGAGAATCAAGCACCTAGGCCATTAGAAAAGGTACCACCTCTTGGTCCATCCAGGAACCCACATGAAGATAACAATCTATTCTTGTCTAAAGTCCTATGGTGCAAAATATTATCACTCTAGACGAAGGTACAAAATTCAATGAGGAGTCCCCTTCTTTTCCAAAGAGGATTCGAGGAC
This sequence comes from Ceratopteris richardii, assembly GCA_020310875.1. Taxonomy (NCBI): domain Eukaryota; kingdom Viridiplantae; phylum Streptophyta; class Polypodiopsida; order Polypodiales; family Pteridaceae; genus Ceratopteris; species Ceratopteris richardii. Next base: position 136,200,271 of record CM035437.1, read on the forward strand.
AGCAAGCCGGGCAACACACTACACCGAGGAGGCTAATGATCAAGAAGCATGAGCACCAACCTGTGCACCATGAAGTACCTCGTGGCATGAAGCAGATCTTGATATGCAAGGATAGAAAACCCATGGCTCTAGACACAGATTCTCAAGGAAAGCCACACTGTCAAGGATTACATTGAAGGAGTCCCTTAGCCAACGCTCTAGACATATTATTTCTATTTGGGTTCCTAAGCGGTCAATGAAGGCTATCCCCAATGCTCGACAAATATGGGTGCCCAAGACCTACTTGCAAGCTCAAATAGCTTCACCTCTGGTCAGAAGAATGAATCAACACTCACAAGCACTCTTGGAAAACATCTCAGGGCAGCCACCTACACCCCACACCATTACCCCTTCGGTCAAACCTAGGAATATCGGGAAATGGGTACCCAAAAGGTCCCAAATCCAGCACAATCCAGACCGTAGACCTTTACATGTCATCATCCCTAAAACCTACGCTTCCACAATCAAAATTTGGAGACTTAAACCACGCATCGAACCCCTTGATCCAATTTTGTAAATCTATCTACTCTGATGTAGATGCATTCTGAGTACAGTGCAAATCCAAAGTATGCATCTAGGATGACACTAACCACTAACCACTAACCAACATTCACACCCATCACAAACACTTCACCCCTAACCGCTAACCACCTGGAATGTCATGTTAATATTGTGGAGGGAACACCATTACATCCTATTTCCTATGCAACACTAATGTGCCTCTCTTCTTCTAGCAGATTAGCATCATCAGCTAGAAACAGTCCCATGGCAGAAGTGGCGTGCACAAGCTCCCAGGCGGGCACTAATTCTCAAGTCGATTGGGATTTAGGTGATGCAGACCACATCTGGGAGTCTAAGTTGGAATTTGGAGGAGTATGGTGGACATTTCAAATCTTCTCAAGAGAGTTTGAAGCACTACAAAACATAGCACCTCTTCAAGATATTTGGCAGAAAGCAGGATTGAACGACTATTTTAGCGCATCCCTGCCTAAACCAGATTTTCGTAGATGTTACTACTTGATTGCAACTCTTAAAGGGACAGGAGATTGAGATCAGTCAGGAACATTCCTAGTGCCCTCTCTATCAAACCCTGAGGAGATGAAAAAGTTTGAGCAGAACATAACTTTAATCAAGGAGGCCCTCCAAATGTACGGCACCCATGTACCTTCCGATCGAGACCCTTTGATGTCAGAGTCTATGAAGAACAGTAAACTCAAGAAGTTGAAAGATATGTGTGCCCTCACCCCAAACATTGCCATACCGTTGCGCATGTGCCTTCAGCACTTTGCGTTTCCGACTCAAGACCGATTCACACAACCTCATAAAAAGATTCGGTACGGGCTATACCTAGCAGAGACAGGGAGTCTACCTATTAAAATGTCAGTGTGGATCCTCGACCAATTATATGAGGCAGGAAAATGAGGATTAAGGAAGCCTTCATTGAATGGTTGTTGTGCCATTACCAGAATCATTTAGAGATGCCTAGCTATGATGTGCCGATCGCACGGGCACTTACTTACTCACAACTGTAGTTCTTCCAAGGACGGAAACCAAGAGTTCAACCAACTAAACGGATGCGTGGATCTCTTTCTCAAGTTCCAATTCCTCGTGAGTCCACCACAAAAATCTCCCTTAGAGAAGAAGAACAAGTAGCCCCATTCACTATCCATCTCTAATGAGCACAATCAGAGGGCATGGTACAACCCACTCCGTCAGCCCCTCCATTATCCACGGATGCTGAGTTTGCCTCCATGGCTGCATTGGGGGAAGATACATCCTTTGACTTTGAGATCTTCTTGCAAACCACACAACTATCTGATAGTGAGTTCTTTTCAGACACTGAAGGTCCCGGATCATCATCCTAGAGAGGACGTCCATATCGCCAAGAACGGAGAGTACATTGGGAGGATGAAGCACAACACACTCAAGTTGAAGACACACATGAGCAAGAGGAGGTGCAGGGGCATGAATCAAAGGAGAGTGTTGAGGAAGCCCTTGCATACAACGCACGAATCAAAAGTCTATACAAAACAATCAAACAAGTACAAAAAAAAGCATAGGTTGTTAGAAGAGGCAAACAGAGCAATGGTGAACCAGATGGTACAAGAGGAGGATGCGGACCCTCATTTTATAGAATCATTAAATCTTTTAACAGACACCTGTGGAATTGTGGAAGCCATGCGGACCATGATACATCGCACCCCCCCTCAATATGACCAACGAAGGCTCGATACGTGATGGCGAATGGGAAAGATGATTCAAATGGAAGTCTCTACCTCACTCCGTACCATAGCTCAAGAAGATGTTCACATGACCAGCCCTACTAACACTGATGCACCCTATGAAAGCACACAGATACCATCTCCACCATCACCTCCCATCCAGCCCACCAAAACCCTCACCACTAGCATTGTTGAAGAACCTCTATTCACCCTTAGTGAACCTATATCACACACCACCCTTTCTCTATCCTTCCCTTTACTTACATCCACCACTTCTAGCCAATTTTCCGAACCTCAAATAGGTCATCCAGCCACCCATCTAACCATAATAGGTCACCCTTCTATTCCACCAACTCTAGGACATCCACACGTCTCTACCCAAACATTGACACAACCATTTTCCCTCACTACTACATTCCCTCCTTTCCCACCCCAACCCACAATGCCCCCCTCAACCTCCTCAAAACCAATACAAACCACTCTTCCCCAAGTTTGGGCAAACCTTGTAAATATGATGCAACAACTTGAGAATTATAATAGAAATTACCTTTCCCACCCCACCTCCCCCACATTCACGGCCACCACTAACACACCACCCACCATTCCAGTATTCACGATTCACACTTCACACATAATAACGTCCAACCCCATGGACATTTCACCCTCCACAGGACCACTCACCACCCATTTTGTCTCAACATGAACACTTGTTACTTCACTCACATCACCACATACACCCACTATAAGCACAACATCCACTTTTCCCTTCCCCATTTCCCGACCCCTTGCATCTTCCACCTCTACCTCTGCATCCACCTCATTTAGTCATGCACTGGACACCATGTTTGAAGCTGCCACCCAGCTTAAACAGGAATACATATTATTGGAAGCAAACAATAAAGAGCTTTGTAATCTCTCGTCCCATCTCCAAGCACGTGTCAATGCCTTGGAGTTCAGTAATACTGCATTAAAACATGAGGTTACCGCCCTCCAACAATCTCATGCGGAGATGGAAGACAAATATACAGAGACGGGTAAGGCGACCAACGAACAACTCAGAAATCAACTAGCCCGCAATGCACGACTCTAGAGGAACATGGCCTTACTTCGAAGACACCTAGCAGCTGCCGAAGAAGAGAATAGAAGATTACAACAACAAAATCAAGAAAGTGTTGAGGCAACCATCAAGAACACTCGACGGGCATCCCTAGATCCCGCTAAATTCCAAGCCATCCCCTCAGAAAACATTCAGTAGGTATTGGAAGATTATGCAAACCTCTTGGAAGCGCATGACCAACTTGCAGACCAGGTGAAGGAACTACAAAGACAACAAGTACCTCAACCCAATACAACAGAACCGAGCGAGATGGTTAGTGTCGCTACTTCTCCACTGCCAAAATCCTCAATTGCTAACAAAGTACTTGAGCTATGACAACAAGTTGCAGAGTTAACGATGCAATTGTTACAATATGAACGACCACCATCTCCCCCCGATCAACCGTCAGAAGAAGAGGGAGTTAACATTCCATTCGAAGACGAGTACGAACCTCAACCTCTTCCAGGAGGCAAAGTCACTGATGAGGGACAAGACATGTATGAAGAACCCCCTCTTGCATGGATGAAACAAGTAGAAGAGATGGGTCCAACTCATGAAGAGCGCATATCCACTCAGAGGCTGGTCATGAATGCCATTGAAGAAGAAATACTTCAATCAGAATATTTCCAGCACTTGGCTCCTAGGCGATTGATAACCAGTTCGGAGTTACAATATAAGCCCTACTTTGTACTATTGGCCGACTACAACACTGAAATTAAACGCAAAACTAATAAGTACCCTTCCTTTGCCACACAATTCCAACTAGAGGTCATCCCAAAAAAAGCCACACAAGGGGAAATGTTCCAACCTATTTGGCGACAAAAGTTACTCGAGACTTATCTAGAGATGCTCCAAACGTGGGACCACGCCCCCATGCACTTAAAGTATAATCCATGCTATGGGCCAGTGCAACGAAGACGATCATGGAAGGCCTTTGCCATAAAAGTTCAGAACAATGCTAATTGCAAACAATGGCTCAATTACCCATCCATTGCACCACCAACAAGCACACCAACCGTAGGATACATGATGGCTACTATGAGACACTGGATGCCACGACTACAACCCATGATAGATGTCGTTGCCCAGATGATGCTAAAGATCTTGGACATGATGCAAATTGTACTCAAGACTTTCCGCAATGTACGTAACATCCAACCTCCAATCTCGAGCTTTATAAATGTAAATTACGACTTACTCTATGATATGAGCACAACCCCTAGTATTAGGGTTGCTTACGCTTGGCATGCAAGGATTACATATCTCCCAGCTTGCTACAAGCAAACATTTGATGATATATTTACCACTAGGTTTCGGGAATCTCACTTGGAGGTGTTCATGCCATGCCCAACCCATCTGCTACAGCTATTTGCATGCGAACATACAATGCACTCAGAGCTCTACACCACACCATAACCTGACATTCCAAGCGTAGTCAATTGGGATGCTCTTCAACGAGATCTTGTCAGGGGACTTAGGATCAGAGAACAAGAGTTAGCCACTGAGATAGTCCAACACTACATTGTCTAGGGGTACAGTGTGGGCATCATACATGAAGAAGCAAGTATGGGCATACACGCAGATCTAGCACTGAGGCAACCCATCCAATTTTTTCCAATCCTTACATTATTTTAAAAGTGATTCTCATTACTAAAAACCCTTGTAAATATCGTTTCACCTTTTTGTAGCTCCATTTTGTGCAAACCAAGGAGTCCTCAAGCTTGAGGAGCTTTAGAAGTAATTGCCTACCAAGTTTCATAATTTTCAGAGCTCGTTTGAGCCTCCAAACTAGCTTAGGGACCTAATTTTTAACTAGGTGACACACTAGGTCTGAACTGGACCAAAGCTAGTCAAAAACTATAAATAGAGCTAGAGAGCTCATTTTGGAGGCTAGCTTGTTGTAGATTTGAAGTTGTATGAGAACTTTTTGGCAATACAAGTAATTCCATTGTCTCTCTCTCTTTGTTGTTGCCTTGTGTGCACGTGTGTGTGTATGTGTGTGCATGTTAGTGTGCTTCTCACTCACACATTTGTGCCATCACTTGTTCGAGGTCTTCATACCATCCTCATGTCTTTCTGGATTGACATTAAAGGAGGTGTTACTCATCACTCAGCTACAATGAGCTCCATCCATTCCTCGTTGCAACAGAAGAATGATAAGCCCTTTCTAGGACCAAACAACCCACTACCACAATCCATCAAAAATTGAATTTCTCTCTGGCCTTGAAGACTAAACCTATGAAACTTTTCACACTAAGATTATATTCAAATAAATCTTACAACAAGAGATTTAAGATGAGCTATCTTGTGCATGAAACAAACAACTAGACAAAGAGATATATATGAAACAAAATATCAACCAAAGTGAAAACTTTAGATAAGAGGAGGCTCGCTTAGCTTGGGAGTAGCTTAGACCTAGATTATACACTCCCAATGAGAGCCTAAAATGCATAAATGATGCTTGAGGATGCCCAGGACTTTCTTCCTATTCCTTAGATAATGCTCCAAAAGTTGGTGTAGAATTTGAATTCAAATCATGCCTCCAAAACCCCACTTTTCTCAATCAAGGTAGATGGAAGCTTGAGCTGAAAAACTTGTGGAAAAGTGCTTGTAGAATTTATCAAAATGTGAAATGATCTATCATTTGAGTTAAGCATTGGTTTACACACACTTGAGCTTGTACATTTCTAACAATTATGCAGTACGACTCTATTTGGTTCCCACTCAAGGGTATCATAGCTATCCACTTAGATTTTGTTCATAAAGCAAAGGCACTATGGAAGAAGTGTGGAAGAATTCATGGAACGAAGATAGAAGACAGTGGACTAGTCACAAAGACATTAATCCGGATGGGTAGGTGACCTAGAACCATTGTGTCTGTTGAGAGATACAATGGTACCTGGCAACAAGCATTGTATAATGGCATAAAATGGCACAATGGTTAGGTGATCTACCATGATTGGTGTCAATTGAGAGATAGAATGGTACATTGCATAAGATGGCACAATGGAAATAGCCTAAAGAAGATTTTGAGTTTCCAAAATAATCAAAACATATACTTATTGCTTAATATGGAATGGTCCCCAAATTGGAATATTGGATGGGATTTAAAAATCTATGACCTTTGGCATCCCATCATTGATTATAAGAAATTGGTGCTTATGTGGGAGATTCTCCATGATGGAATCTAGACGAATGTCAAATCCAATAAAATCTATGGCACCCCTCTCTAGTGTAAACAGTGTCTCAAGGGAAGAGAGGATGTAGCACACCTTTTCTTCTTGTGCCCCAAGAGCCTCTTGGTTTGGCAGCCTCTAGGAAGAATTCAAGCATTGTAGATACATTTCAATTGAAAACGAGCCCTACTTGGAGAAGCAATCGGTTTTTCGACAACACTGTCGAATGCCCTTAGAGGAGAAGCCCTTTGAAAATTTTGAAAATAGAGGTGTGCTACTAATTCTAGTAATGAACCTAAATAATGTTCTATTGAGGAAACGCCAAACGTACTTGGAAAGCGATTATGTAGGTACAAAAAGTATCCACCCTCAAACATAATTAACCTTCTTAATAATTAGGTTTAAAGCCTTTGGTAGACCTATCCTTGTAACATTCAAAAACTATTTGGACCACCCTCGAGGCATCATCGTGGTTTTGCCAGCCTCTCTTTGTAGGACAAGGGGGATCTAGTGGGTACTAAGCCGCCTTCTCTTTTACAAAATTTTTTATAGTTAGTTCTTGTGAAGAAGAATACCCTTAGGCCGAGCTTCATACATGAAAATGAAATGGAACCTTCATAAGAACACGGAGGAAATCTTGCGTGTCGTTTGTAGCTCCCCATAAAATTCTTCTACTCCTCCAATTTAAACTTTATTTGAAGCATTTTGTTCAAAAGAACTAATAAAATAGATCTACGTTAGTTATGAAAGAGAGACTTGTGTACATGCTCTACATGAGACTCCCCTTAAATTCTTAAAGAATGAACTCAGCGTGATGTGTGACTTACGGGAAAGAGAGAGAGAGGATTGTACTTACATATTCTCGAAGAATAAATTAAGCGTTTTGTGTTATTTACTAAGAGACAAAATCCTACCTATTTAAGTTAACTCGTGTATGAACCACAAGGGTAGGTTAGCTCACTTCTTTTCCTATTGTGCCTATATTAGGAAAATGCATTATTGTCAACTTATGTTATCCTTAAAATTCTTTACCACATATCCCCAATTTTAATCTTTCTCTCACGAAACATTTTTTATCGCTTTCCTTCACATCCCATGAAACCATATAAAACACACACAGATACATACATATATGTCTCTATCGACAATCTCTAACTGCGAATGATCCCTAATAATAATGAAGCAGCATAGAGACTTGGAAATTAAATTGAGAGAGAGAGAGAAAGAGAGTTTTAGATGAATGCACCTTTACTTTACTTATCACGAAACTTTAGCTTCATAAGTTAAACTTTAGTTCCATAAATAAACAGTTTTTAAACCGTTTAGTAACGGTAAATGCTTAATACATGTTTTCGGTGAACCAAAGTTAATACATAAATGCTTCATAGATGGAGTAATGAAGAGAGTCTTGATAAAATTCCAGGATTCAAGAAGAATGTGGGCCTTCATGTCATGTTAAATTGGAGATGGTGTGTGGATTGATCGAGTTTTAGATGGGATCTCAAGTTACAATCCCTTTGGTATCCCCTCATCAAGGTTAAAAAGTCAATTTTGATGTGGCAAATCCTCCACGAGAGAATTCTGACGAATGTAATAGCTAACCAAATTTGTTGATCCCCTCCATGGTGTAAACGAGATCCTCATGGTAATGAGGACTTGGGACACCTCTTCTTTTCTTGCTCCAAGTCAATGTCAGTCTCGCATGTCCTGAAGAAAATCATGTTTTTGCAATGACAAATGGATTGGAACCAAGCACCTTTGGGGGAAGCATTCACTTGTTCCTCAACAGTATGTAATTTTATAAAAGGAGAAACCTTCTCCAAAATATGGAAAGAGAGGTGATCCACCAACTTTGATAACTTGCCTAAAGAATGGTCAATCAATAAATCTCTTTTCCTTTTAGGAAAAATAATTTCTAATTGTCAGAAACCCCACTGTTTAGGCATCACAAAGTGTTTTTCCTCAAGAGCAGCAAGATTAAAAGCAAGTGGGCCCCCTTGAGTGGGATGAGGGGTTATCAAACATCTTTGTAATGTTTTCTAGCAAGTTGTAAGCAACACCTTCTTTGTGAGATGGGGGGTCCCAAGGGTGCTACACCCATTCAGCTGTACAACTGTTCTTTTCATTAATTAAAGTTTGGAAAAGTAGACTATTATCAACTTCCTTTCGTAAAAAAAAAAGGGGTATTGAGAATAACTGTTTTGAACCCCCATGATAGCATAGAGCGCTTCGATTGCACATGCAATTATCTTAATAATGGTATCAAGAGCTTTTGCTGAAGCGCATGTTTGATAGTACGGATGTTTATATTTGACTGGATCCCCGAACGTTCTGCACACTAAGAAATGCAGTTAAAGGCGTCTGAATTTTTTTTAATTTTCCTTTTTTTTTGTAGAGAAGTACTTTAGGATGACAATGTTCCAGAGTAATTCTCCGGTGACTGAGGATGAACAGTTTGGATCTACAGAGTGTTGTTCGAGCATGCAGCTATTTGTTTGATTAATTATATTTTACTTTATTGAAAAGAAGAAGAATAGTGGAAAGGAATTGCATGATAAAGAGTTCGTGGATTGCAATATGAAAATAGTGTGCAATACAAAAGGAATGCCTACAAAAATTATCTTCAACCATATGATCTCATGTATGATATGCGTTTGGATACTGTGAAACATTAGCTTATCGTTTTTCTTAAAACCTTTTTGACCTTCTAAGTGCATAAGGCAAGCCTCTTTCACTACGCCAAATTGTGGCAAAGCTTCCAAACAACTCCCCGGGGTGGAGAATGCAGAGTGAAGCCTAGAAACATTCATTATATGGGTATGCGTTTTCTTTAATAAGCAAACGACTATAAATGTCTCAAACTCTGTTGCCATATTTTAACTTCAAAACGAGAACTAATTCTAGGTTCGCAGCAATTTGTTTTCTTTTCCAAAAGCACCCTTGAAACTAAAATGAAGGAAAAATATACAAGATTGTTAGTTAGAGTTACCAACATGGGTAATAAGATTCTCGTCCCTCTCGTGTAGGGCCGACTTCTTCTCTAATGACTTCTATAACTTATCATTCATCATCCCTCTTATTCATAGTACATCTATATCAAGTATATATAGATGTCTACATCCAAACGCATCAAAGATACACAGTCTTTATGAACTAATTACAAGATTAGTATACATGTATATACAAGTCTTCATCTTGTGATCATGCACTAAGCTTAAAGCCTCATACGTAAATCTTTCCTTCTTTTTTTGACTTCAAATCTTTGTCTTGCACCAACAGCTCCCCCTCAATGATCAGTTGTAATTTTCTCCATGTTCTTTATATCTACCATGTCTTTGAACCTCTAATAACTTAGGTCCATCCAAGCTTTTGGTTAACATGTCTGCAATCTGATCTTTTGTAGAAGTATGTATGACTTCAATCTCTTTGTCAATCACATTCTCTCTCAAGAAATGATATTGGATCTCAATATGTTTAGTCCGAGCATGAAACACAGGGTTCACAGCTAGATACAATGGACTCATATTATCTCCATGAATAGTGAGTGTACTCTGAATGATGTCAAAATGCTCCATGAGAGTCTTCAACCATATAACCTCCTTTGTAGCTTCAACCATACCTTTATACTCTACTTGTTGTTGAGGAATCACTCACGAATTTGACAGACCGACAGACATAAAAGGAAAAAGAAAAGAAGTGGAATCTTCAAAAAATCAAAAGCCTCAGTTGTACAGCGTGCAGAATCAGTCCGTTAACCAGAATCAAGAATTGTACGAGTAACAGAGCAATAAACCGCGGTGGGTGCATAATGCACGCATAACGTGAATTAAAGAATGAGAGCGTGGAAGAGCACAGAAGAAAAGTGTATATATACACCAAGGATTGAAGGACTCGGATGATGAGAAGAAGAGGATTATGAGAGATCACGTATGAGTGAAGAGAGAGTGAGAAGTTCCCAGAAGACGCCATAGATCGCGTATGTACAGATGAATAACAGAAACCTGGAATGTGAGGTATTCATATGAGAGAGATCGTAATAAGAAACTACTCAGTGTAGGAGAGTTTCTACAACTTGAGGAAGAAGAGGCCAAGCTTGTTTGTACACATCTTCTCTAATAGAAAACACATGTTCATGTGGAAGTTACGCGCACTGTTCGCATGTGAAGAATCTGAGTTTTTTCGTGTTATAGTAGAAAGTTCGTTAACCATTAACAGTTACAATTCGTTACTAAACGTGTCCCTCGGTATTCTCTCAGTAAACGAATGTCTCGGTCAAAGATATCTGAGTAAACGCATTTTTGGTCAGTTATAGTTTTCTCAGGAAAGCGAGCTTTTTTCGGGTAGAACAACGAAGTCATCTCGCAGTAGAATTCGAAGCTTTGTATGAGAGATAGCTCATCTTGTAGCTAGACATCTCTACTTTGAGCTGATCACAGTTTTCGGTGGAATGGATATGTACACACAGTACAAAGTCTAACCGGAAAGTGGCACTTTAGAACTATGAAGTTTTTTTTTTCTTTAAACTTCAAGATGAACTTCATTCAGTGAAGGAAGCTCACGTATCACTTCCTTACTTCACATAATTCATTTGAAGTAATCACGAGGAGAGTCAACGTTCATTCTGGTGATATTCCGATAAAATTTCGGTGACGTCCCAGTGACAGTCCGGTGAAGTTCCGGTGGAATTCAAGTGGCAGTTTAACACAGTTAAGCGATGGTAATCCTGCTAAGCTACTGTTGATTACAGAGGTGTTCTATATCACTCTAGCTTAGCTCTCTATTCGGTGGCGTGGCAATTTCCGCAGGCCTGACAAGGTTCAAGCCTTTGTCGTGACGACCATCATCAGCGATATCAGAGCGAAAGTTATCGCCCACAAGTGGTATCAGAGCAGGTTAGTTCCACGAGCAGCATCAGAGCCAAAAGACTCTCAAAGGCAACCTAAAGCAAACAAGAAGATCATGGCAGATCATGTGCAAATTGATAAGCTGGACAGAGATAATTATCCCGCGTGGGTAATGCGTATGGAAGCCTTACTTATGAGTAAGGACTTAATGATGTATGTGACCGGAGAAGAAAAGAAGCCGACCTTCGAAGATGATAGCCAACCGAAAAAAGAAGAGTTAGAAGCTTTGAAGCTGTGGCAAAAGAAAGATGCAACGGCAAGAGCCTACATCTACAACACTGTTTCTGATCATCTACTACCGCACATTAGAGGTCTGGAGAAAGCGGAGGACATATGGAGCGCATTGGAAGACCACTTCCAAAATACTATGAAAGCTAGAAAGGCTAGCTTATGGTTTGAGTTCACAACGTTCAAAAAGAAGCCGAGTCAAAGCATTAGCGACTACGTCACTAAAATGAAAGATCTAGCAGATAGTCTTGGATCCATAAATGAAGATGTCAAAAACCACAGATTGATAGCACAACAACTAACAGGGTTGAGAGGAGATGAAAGGTGGAAACCCTTCGTACTCTCAACTGAACTTTCTTTAAATCACTTTGTGCCAGATTTAAATCAGTTGCTTGGTCTGATGCTCACATATGAGCAAGATCTGAAAGGAGATGGAGATAAAGGACAAAGCTCTGCAATGTACATGAAGAACAAGAAGAAAGACAAAGGTAAGTCAAAAGATGAAGAAGAGTCGAGCGCTCAGGCTTATTATGCTAGAGGTAAAGGAACCGGCAAAGCAAGAGGTTTTGGAAGAGGAAGAAGTAGTCAGAATACCAACAAGAAAGCTTGCTGGATTTGTGGACTAAGTAATCATCTGGTGCATGACTGTTGGCACAACCAACAGGGATCAAATCAAAATCAGAACAGTAATAACAGAGGCAGAAGCGGAAGATATCAAGGTAACTTCCAAAAGGGTAGACAGAATCAAAGAGGAGGCTACGGTAGAGGTGGAACAAGAAGTTGGGGACAGGGCCAATCCTACAACACCACCTACAACAACTACGCAAATGACACACAGAATGAAAATCATACATCATTGATGATGAACTCAATCAGCACATCTGATAACGAAGATCTAAAGGTATTTTACATTGACTCTGGATGTTCTAATCACTTGTCAGGAAACACAGAACTGATGTCAGAACTGGAAAAAGGAAGTTCGAGTCATACTGTTCAAACAGGTGACAATACAAGACATAGCGTACATTCAATTGGAAAGGTGAAATGTAAGAGTGGAGCAGATTTGCTAACCAATGTTTTGTATGTTCCAACAATACCGAAAAATTTGATTAGTGTGGGACAGATAGTTGAGAAAGGTTTTCAGGTCAGATTCAAAAACAAAGGAGTATTTGTAGAAGATCCCGAGAACGGATATAATCATATCGTCTCTGGTAAGAAAGAAGGAAGACTCTTTACTTTAAGAGTACAAGGGAACATTGGCCAAGCGTTGCTCACACATGATGAAAAGAGATTAGGTCATTTCAATGAAAAAGGAATCAAAGCTATCATAGCGAATCAGTCTGTACTAGGATTACCGAATGTACAGAACCAACATATGATTCACAAATGCGAAGCTTGTCAGATGGGAAAAGCCCACAGGTTACCTTTCCAGAAGAAAGGATTCAAACACAATGGTGTGCTAGAACTCATACATACAAATGTATGGGGACCGACAAAGGAAGGATCTATTAGCGGATCAAGGTATTATGTCCTTTTCATTGATGATGCAACAAGATGGATAACTCTTTATGTTTTGAAAGAGAAATCAGAAGTGTTTGGAACTTTTAGACATTTTCATGCATATGCTGAAAGACTCATAGGTCGAAAGCTTAAAAGACTGAGGTCTGATGGAGGTGGAGAATACTTCTCCCGAGAGTTCAATGATTACCTTTGGAATGCAGGTATCAAGAGAGAAATAACCTGCAGGTATACACCACAACAAAACAGTGTAGCAGAAAGAAGGAACTGAACTCTAGTCAAGTTTGCACGAGCTATGCTGAAAGAAAAGAATTGTCCAGATTATCTTTGGGTTGAAGCCATAAATACAGCTAAATACTTGGTAAACAGATTACCGTGTACAGCGTTAGAAGGAATGACCCCTTATGAAGCCTGGTGGGGAAAGAAGCCAACACTTGATCATTGTAAAGTGTTTGGATCAGTCACTTATGCTTATATACCGTCTCAACTGAGACATAAGCTTGAACCAAAAGTAGAGAAATATGTGTTCGTCGGATATGATGAAAAGCAGATGGGTTACAGGTTATGGAGTCCTCTAACCAAACAACTTACTGTTTCCAGAGACGTAACATTTGATGAACAGAAAAGCTGGTATGCAGATCAGAGTCATACAGCTGAAGAATTTGAAGAAGAGATAAAAAGAAAGGAGAAAGGTAAATCAATCGTACAGGTGAATAAAGATGAAGATTATATGCAGGCAAGTACGTCCAGGATCGGATCAGGTATGAGAAACAAAGATGAAGATGTGTATTCAGATACACACGAAGAATATGAGCTAAGGAGGACAAACAGAGTAAGAAGACAATCGGAAAGGTACTCGTATGTACATCGTATATAACTCAGAAAGATTATGCATATATGGTCAAAGATGATGATGAACCTCAGAGCTATGATGAAGCTAAAGGCAAGAAGCAATGGGAAGAAGCAATGGAAGAAGAATTCAGCGCACTGGAAGAGAACAAGACTTGGGAGCTTGTTCCTAAACCAAATGGTAAGAGATTAATAAAAAATAAATGGGTTTTCAAAGTTAAGAAACTTGTAGATGGAAGGATAGCCAGACATAAAGTGAGACTGGTTATCAAGGGCTATGCTCAGACGCATGGCATAGACTATGACGAGACGTTTAGTCCGGTGGCAAAGATGTCAACCATAAGGATAGTGATTGCTATAGAAGCATCAAAAGGATGGAAGCTAAGTCAACTAGATATAAAGAATGCATTCCTGAATGGATATATATCAGACGAAGTCTACATGGAACAACTAGAAGGTTTCGTAAATTCCAGATACCCAGAACATGTGTGCAGACTAAGAAAAGCACTTTATGGACTGAAGCAAGCTCCAAGAGCTTGGAACTACAGACTTGTGAAGTATCTCACTGAACTTTGATACCAAAGTTCGAAGGCAGATGCAAGTCTCCTCATCAAAAGAACAGAAGAAGGAATGATCTACATTTGTATCTATGTAGATGACATAATAATTACAGGTACCTCAGATGCAGGAATAACAGAGGTGAAGAAACTGCTCGAAAAGGAATTCAAAATCAGGGACCTGGGAAAGTTATCATACTTTCTAGGTATGGAAATCACATATACAGATCATGGTGTATATGTCTCTTAAACTTACTGAAGAAGTTTAATATGGAGAATTGCAGAGAAGCTTCAACACCGTTTGAAGTAAATCATAAACTCAGTAAATATGATGGTACAGAGTTCAAAGATATGAAGAAGTATCAATCGTTAGTAGGAAGCTTAATTTACGCTACGCTAACAAGACCAGATCTCAGCTATCCGGTGGGAGTTCTTTCAGAGTTTATGCATTGTTCGACAGATCAACATTGGGTTGCAGGACAAAGAGTTCTTAGATATATAAAAGGAACTATAAATGAAGGATTATATTATCCTTTTAAATCAGATATAAAGCTGAGAGCATTCAGTGACTCAGACTGGGCAGGAAGTCAAGATGACAGAAGATCGACACATGGGTATATGATATACCTAGGAGATAAGCTAGTAAGCTGGTGCTCAAAGAAACAGCATACAGTAGCTTTATCATCAACAGAAGCAGAATATAAAGGATTAGTAGAAACCGCGAAAGAAGTAATATGGATGTAGACCTTGCTCAAAAGCATGGGTATTGATCAATGTATACCAATTATACATGGAGACAATACGAGCTCTCTATATCTTGCAGCGAATCCGGTGTTCCACGCAAGAACAAAGCACATAGAAATTCAGTATCACTTCCTGAGGGAAAAGGTAATGGAGAAGGAGATAGAAATAGTCTACACTCCTACGAAAGACCAGATAGCAGATATCTTGACAAAAAGCTTGGATGGAACAAAGACAAGCAGATTCAAAGAAATGGCAGGTATAAAAGAAAGAAAGATATATGAAAGACTAGAAGAGGTCAAATTAGTGATTGAGGGGGAGCTGTTGAGGAATCACTCACGAATTTGACAGACAGATAGACATAAAAGGAAAAAGAAAAGAAGTGGAATCTTCAGAAAATCAAAAGCCTCAGTTGTACAGCGTGGAGAATCAGTCTGTTAACCAAAATCAAGAATTGTACGAGTAACTGAGCAATAAACCGCGGTGGGCGCATAATGCGCACATAACGTGAATTAAAGAATGAGAGCGTGGAAGAGCACAGAAGAAAAGTGTATATATACACCAAGGATTGAAGGACTCGGATGATGAGAAGAAGAGGATTATGAGAGATCGCGTATGAGTGAAGAGAGAGTGAGAAGTTCCCAGAAGACGCCATAGATCGCGTATGTACAGATGAATAACAGAAACCTAGAATGTCAGGTATTCATCTGAGAGAGATGGTAATAAGAAACTACTCAGTGTAGGAGAGTTTCTACAGCTTGAGCAAGAAGAGGCCAAGCTTGTTTGTACACATCTTCTCTAATAGAAAACACATGTTCATGTGGAAGTTGCGCGCACTGTTCGCATGTGAAGAATCTGAGTTTTTTTGTGTTACAGTAGAAAGTTCGTTAACCATTAACAATTACAGTTTGTTACTAGACGTGTCCCTCGGTATTCTCTCAGTAAACGAATGTCTCGGTCAAAGATATCTCAGTAAACGCATTTTCGGTCAGTTATAGTTTTCTCAGGAAAGCGAGTTTTTTTTTGGGTAGAACAACGAAGTATATCTCGCAGTAGAATTTGAAGCTTTGTATGAGAGATAGCTCATCTTGTAGCTAGACGTCTCTACTTTGAGCTGATCATAGTTTCCGGTGGAATGGATATGTACACACAATACAAAGTCTAACCGGAAAGTGGCACTTTAGAACTGTGAAGTTTTTTTTTTCTTTAAACTTCAAGATGAACTTCATTCAGTGAAGAAAGCTCATGTATCACTTCCTTACTTCACATAATTCATTTGAAGTAATCACGAGCAGAATCAACGTTCATTCTGGTGATATTTCGGTAAAATTTTGGTGACGTCCCAGTGACAGTCCGGTGAAGTTCCGATGGAATTCAAGTCGCAGTTTAACACAGTTAAGCGAGGGTAATCCTGCTAAGCTACTGTTGATTACAGAGGTGTTCTATATCACTCTAGCTTAGCTCTCTATTCGGTGGCGCGGCAATTTCCGCAGGCCTGACAAGGTTCAAGCCTTTGTCGTGACGACCATCATTAGCGATATCAGAGCGAAAGTTATCACCCACACTTGTGTGGATGACAAAGAAACTATATGTTGCTTCTTAGAACAACAAGAGATTAACTTATCTCCCGCATAACATAGATACCCATAGGTTGACCTCCTATCATCACGATTACCTGCCCAATCTATATCACTATAAATCTTGATATTTTTATCTGATGTGAATCCATAATACAAACCTTCCTTGAGTGTAGCCTTAATGTTTCTTAGCACCCTTTGTCCTGCAATCCAATGTTCTTTCCTAGGACAATGAATGAATTGAGACAACACTCCAATTGCATATGACAAATCAGGCCTAGTTAATGTAGCATAGATTAATCTACCAACTAGACTTTGATATAGCTTCATGTCCTTGAATTCTTCTCCTTCATATCTGCTCAACTTATGATTCACCTCCATTGGAGTAGGTGCTACCCTGCAATCTTCCATTTTAAACTTGATTAGCAAGTTCTTCAAATACCATTCTTGAGTGACATATACTCCATGTTGAGGATATGAAATCTCCATGCCCAAGAAATATAACAAAGCTCCCAAGTCAGTCATTTTGATCTCTTTCTCCATTTGGTTTTTAAGACTTTGTATGCCCTTCTCATCTTTACTTGGAAGAATTATGTCATCAACATATATGCACATGTAAATGAACCCATCATCACTTGCTTTAACAAGCAAGATACTATCTCCCTTAGACACTTGGAAACCAAGCTCCTTCAGAAACTTCACAAGTCTATTATTCCATGCCCTTGGGGCTTGCTTCAAACCATGCAAAGCTCTCTTGAGCTTACACACATACTCTGAATACCTTTTATCCTTGCAATTCTCTAGTTACTCCATGAAAACATCATCTGAAATGTAACCATTTAGAAAAGCATTCTTCACATCTAATTGACATAGCTTTCAACCTTTACATGCAGAAATAGCTATGAGAGTCCTTATAGTTCTCATCTTTGCCACATGGCTATAAGTCACGTCATAATCTATACCATTTGTCTGAGCATACCCTTTCACAGAAAGTCTAGCTTTATATCTAGGCACACTTCCATCTGCATACCTCTTTGTCTTGTAGACCCATTTGCATCCAATGATCATCTTACTATTTGGTTTCGGAAACAAATCACAAGTCTCATTCTCTATCAATGCATCATACTCCTCCTACATAGCTTTCTCCCAATTTTCCTTATCTTTTGCATCTTCATATGTAGAAGGTCCTTCCTCTGTTTTCACCATATAAACATAATCTTTAGTGGTCAAAAATGAAGTATCATAGCTTTACCTTGTAGGTTGCCATTTATGCCTTGATGATCTTCTAAGTTCTCCACTTCTTGAAGTTTCTCGTTCATCACATTCTGGATCGAACCTTGTCATTTTTTCAACTTCATCTATTACTTCATTGTTCTCTTCTTCATCAAATATTTGAACCTTTGATTTACCCTTCTTCTAGTTCAATGTTTCTTTATCACTTGCATGAATATTAATTGTACCTCCATACCAAGTATCTTGCTCATCAAATGTAACATCCTTTGACACAAGGAATTGTGTTGTGGATGGACTTCACAACCTACAACCCATGTGCTTATCATCATAACCAATGAACACATACTTTTCAGCTTTAGGTTCCAGTTTTTGCCTCAATTGAGATGGCTGATATGCATAAGCCAAACATCCAAATACTTTGCAATGATATAAGGCCGGTCTCTTACACCACCTTGCCTCATAAGATGTCATACCTTGCAAAGCTTATCATGGTAGCCTATTAACCAAGTATGTAGCTGTATTTATAGCCTAAACCCACAAATAATTAGGGACATTTTTGTCCTTCATCATTGACCTTGCAAACTCAACAAGAGTTCTATTTCTCCTTTTTGCTACACCATTTTCTTGAGGAGGGTACCGACAAGTAACTTCCCTTTTCATAACTGATTCCATAAGTGGATGAAAGACTATCACATTGAGGAGAGGACATGCAAAATTTTCTGTCTCATTAGAAGAAGAGCAAAACTACCTCCCTGACAATAAACCCACATTATCAAAGCCTCCGCATATGCTAGATGGGCTCAAGGAAGATAAAGAGCAATATTTTCTAGAAGTAAATAGAAATTTATTATCTTTTAGGGTTGTGGATGTGAACTAAGTCATCAGTCCAGGTTGAGAGAGCATGGAAGCCATTGTTTGAACATAACCCTTGGAATAAACAAAGATGATATTATAGACTTGATGAAAGACCCAATGGAGATTGGGAAAATACAGGCTGAGAAGGATTCTTTGGAAGTAGTGAAACTTGGTAGTGAGGAAGATCCATAGACTATCTGAATCTATTCGGAGCTTGCTTCCACATTTTGGATGGCACTCATAGCTCTCCTACAACAATACAAAGATGTTTTTGCATAGACTTATGCTAACATGAAGGTCTTGATCGGAAGTTGTATCATCACCACATTTTGCTTAAGCTAGATATTACCCTAGTCATGTGGCTGTGATATAGGACAAACCCCCACTATGGAGAGCGGGTGAAACATGAGCTAGGTATGTTAATTAAAGTGGCATATATTATACCTATTGGGAACCTAGAATGGATCTCTCCCATTATTATTGTTTTGAAAAAAATCAAGCAATTAGTGTTCTATGTAGATTACAAAAAATTGAATGCGACAACCATATCGGATCCTTTCCCACTACCGTTCTTGGATAGAATGCTTGATGAGGTAGCAGGTCATGAAATGTATTCATTCCTTGATGGTCTTAGTGGATACAACCAAGTCCCAATTGTGGAAGCAGATATACCCAAAATAGAATTTATTAAGAACTAGGGAGTATTTTCCTGTACAGTGGTTTGACGGGGAGAAACAAATGATGTCTGGACACCTATATATAGATTCCCCCCTCTCTAGGACTTCTCTAGAATCTTCTAGCCTCCTTACTTAATTTTCTAATTCCAGAATCCTATTGCATGATCATTTGCTATTTTTGGAAAATCACACCACTTATTTCTATTTTTTCTTTTTCTCCTTTTTATTTTTCCTAGACTAAGTTTTTGGTTTCACACTGTATATACAAGATTAATTAATTAATTTTAAGGGTTTGTCCTAGAATAAAACCCGATTCCGATAGTCCAAGTTAGGGTTTTTAGTCGGGGAAATTAGTGGTTTCCTACAATGAATCTCAAGCATGTCAGTTCAAGGCTTTATTTACAATTACAGCCAAAACTCCAAGGGTTTCTAAGGGTTTAGGTTCAGTTTTCATGGGGTCAACTCACATTTCCAAGGGTTTTCAAGGGTCAAACCTAGGGATTTATGGGTCAAAAGACAGATATTTATGCACACAGGTCTAATATACATATTCAACATGGTTTTTCATCTCTCAATCAATCAAATCGGCTAGAACATGTAGAGAATATATTACTTTTTCAATCGAAACATCACACGAAACTTATGAAACAATGAACTTTGAAAAAGATCAATGCACACTCCCTACGGGATTTCATCCCGACATTTGCCCCCACTAAACCTGCACATCATCCCAATGGACCAACGTGCAAAATCCAACAGAAGCGTATTAGGGTTCTTTTGAAACACTTTTAACTTTTTATGTTTTTCTTCTCAAAGATCAAAGCGTGATCTCATGCACTTCATGCAGCTTTATAAAGATTAATACAAATCTTAGAAAATTAAGCAGACAAGTAATTACATGAATAAACCATTGGTTTTCTAGATCCTCTGTTTGTTCAACTGGTTCAGGTCCAACAACTCATCCTAAGTACTAGCATATACTAAGTTTCTACTAACCTAGTTTGTAGAATATGCCCTGTTCCCCACTATTTATTTCCTACTGTCCAACTCTCCATTAGATCTCTTTTGTTTTCCTTTTCTTTTTCATTTTTCTTTTTCTCTTTCTTTTATTTTCAGTTCCTGTTAGCTCAGCATTTATCTTTTTCCTTTTGATTTCCACAAATCGGCCTATGTCGAAATCGGGTGCGACTCATGGACTTTGTCCACCGGACCAAGTTTACCCCACCTATCTGTTGACCCGACATAGCGCACGATATACACAACATCAGCCCTACATGGAATCGATGTCAGCTCGTGGCTCTCACTACCTGGCCAGAGTGACTCCACCCACCTACCGACCCATGCAAGTGCATGACACCAAATAGGTCAGGCCTACGACGAAACTAGCTACGGCTCGTGGCCTTGATCACCTGACCAAGGTGGCTCCACCCGCCTACTACCCCATCATAGCGTGCTAACAACATGAACACACATTTAAGCTGGCTTGAGTATGAAGTTTTTTCATAAATCATGATATATATGGAGGTAAGATCTCATAGGAAGCAAATAGTAGGACTCAAAGAATCCCACTCACTAAGTGTTCAAATCTATTAGCATATACATGCACTCAATCTAAGCATGTCATCACATTCCCAAGCTTTCACTCCCAAAAGTCTCTAGTCTGCTAACTCACTCCATTCATATAATTCCTAGTCATTCATGTTTCGTGCAAACCCATAATCGATATTTTATATCTTCGTTCTACATGATTTTCTTAAATTCATACATATCTTTATCATACACTCAAATGCAATGCATATGCTCTTTCAAAAGGAAAACAGAAATTAAATCAGAAACATTTCACCTGATCATTTTGCTTCATCTTCATCATTGATTGATCTAGTTTTTCTTCAATTTCATGGTCTATCATTCTTCATTAGCTTCAGCCTCGGTGTCATCAGCATCCTCGAGAAGTTCCTGCTCAATCTCACAGTCTGCATCATTTCATTTCTTAAATAACTTTATCCTCTTTCCTGAAATCAAAGACTTCAAAGGAGTACTATCTAATTCACGAAGCGCATACATTCCATTTTCAAACACAGACGTAACCACATACGGCCCAAACCATCGTTTGATCAATTTCTTCCTAGCATCGTATTGAGTATCGAATTTACTATCGTACACCAGCACCTAATCATCTACCTCAATCCTATGTGGTCTGAGTCGATGAATTTTGTCAAAATAGATCTTATTCTTTAACTTAGACTCCTTTAACTTTTGGACTACCTCTTTCAATTTTTCATTTCCTTGTTCTAACTACTTTATTCTCAATGATAAAAGTTCCTCTCTTGTCATACCATCACTCCATGGGAGCATCAACCATGTCACTATTTGAGTCTGGATGGGGAAGACCGGCTTCTGACAATACATCAATTCAGTAGGCATGAAACCTGTGAACCGAGTATATGTCATCCTATCAGCCCATAATGCGAATGGAAGAAATTTAGGCCACTGCTTGATGTCATTGCTGCAAGCCTTAGAGATTGCCTTCACAATGGAAGGGTGACCTCTCTCGATCTTCCCATTTGCCTCTAGGTTATAGGTAGTAGTGAGAGACAATCGAATTCCATGACGATTAAAGAACTATTTTGCCTCTCTCGCATCCAACTCTCCCCTATCTGCAACTCTTGAGATCACTTCTTCTAAATGGAATTTGCATACATTATAATTCATCTGCGTACGGAGAGCTCGACCTTCCACATGGTTGGTCAAGTCCTCTCTAGAAAGCACAATATATCTCATCTTATCTATCCCTTTGGGCATGGTTACAAGGTCGACCACCCACTTGTAATGGATACAAGGAGGGTAAGTTGGATGTAAAGGGTCTCTGTGCCTAACTGATGAATGCACCTGGCATGTAGGAGAGGTGTCTACAAAATCTGTCACACTCACATAAATACCTGGCCACCAGTAGGCTTCCCGAATCTTCTCATATGTAGAATAAGAACCTTAGTAACTTGCCCATAAGGTCTTATGTATCTCTCTCATCACCTTGCTTTGAAAACTCCTCAAACACAGTACCCTCTATGGACTCTTTACCTTACTTTTAGCGTGTCGCCAAATAAGTCTATCCTTCAAGAAAAATTTGTAAGACTTTTTCCTGATGGATTTACACTTGTTTGTGGACCAACCTAGGGAAGGTTTAAGAGTACTCAGATATCTCCCTATATCTCTCCACTCACCATCATAGTCACCCTCTCGGAACTGCATGTATACATATACTAATGGATCATATCTCATCATATGTGTATCTCTCGCTACCTCATCATCATCATTAGACTCATCATCGAATTTCGCTCTTGAAAGCATATCAGCCACTATATTCAACTTCCCAGCTATGTGTTACAAGGGTAGGATTTATGAACTTTACATAAGAGATCCATCTAAGCATAGCAATATCTGGAGAAGAAAAGTTCACTATTATGCCAATCAATGGAAGACAATCGGTCTCAACTACCACATTTGCCCCAATGAAATACTCTTTATCAGTGTTTAAAGTAGTCACAAGCCCCCATAGCTCTCTCTTTATTTGCGGATATTTTCTTTGAGTGTCGTGCAGAATCTTAGCACCAAAGCGCACTGCATATCTCTGCCCTTCATCATCATCTTGCCCTATGACCCATCCTATACCAATAGGGCTGGTATCAATAGTCAAAATGATAGGCCTCTCACATGAATAGTCAACAGGCTTCAGAAATGGGCTTCAATTAGCAGTTGCTTTAGTATACACATAGCTCTCGACTGTTTCTCTGTCCATACAGACTTCTTTCTCTTTCTCAGAAGGTCATATAAGGGGTTCCCAACGTGAGCAAAGTGAGGGATCCATATCACATAGAATACACAGGCTCCTAGAAACCTTCTCACCTCACTGACATTACGACACACCTCAGAGATCCTGCAAATGACCTCAACTTTCTCCGCGTATGGCTTGCAGCCATAATGTCCACAGAGATGCCCTACAATGAGGACCTCATCAACGCCAAAAATAGATTTCTCTAAAAAAAGTGTTAGCCCCATATCTTCAAATCTCTCAAAGATTTTCTCACAGTCGGAAATATGATCACTAACAAACTTTCTGCACCTAGAAGCATCTAAACTCTCATCTTTCACTCTTTCCTCACATCCCTTTATCAGAACATCATCAATAAATGGCAACGTCACAGATGGTATAAAGTCTCGTAAAACTAGATTCATGGCATTCATCATGTGAGCCACAAAATTCATCGCTCCCTGTGGCAAAGTACACATGTGTACAAGGCCGAGTGGAGTCTTCATGATCGTGATATCTCTGCTCTCCATAGCCAACTAAAACTGATCATAGCCTTAATACATATCGGCCATAGAGTAGATGGAATGCCCAGCAAACGCCTCAGCAAACACATCTACTATAGGTCTTGTCCCTACATTTCTAATTGTGACTTTATTCATAGGCTGCAGATCCTGAACGAAACAAAGCTTCCCATTTTTCTTAGGCACCGTAAACTACCTATTCAAATATGGAGCCGAGGACGGTTCCAATATCCGCATGGAAATCTTTTCCTTTAGTAGCCTCATCAGCTCAGGTAAGTGAGCCTCAATGGGAGTGGTATAGGCCGGATATTCCATGGTATATGTGGCACTGTAAAGATAATCATGGGAGGTACTTGTTTCGGGTCTGCGCAACCTATCTCATGTGGGAAAAGTGCAAATGCTTTTTTGTGTTTCTTGATGACTTCAATGAACTTCTTTTTCTCTTCATCCCTTAGGAATGGTTTCTCTCAAAACTTTATATCTTTAACAGTCTCATGGGTAAAATGATGCCCTAGGACCACTCATCATCTCAGCATAGGATCATTTGACACTCGCAGATACTTCTCATGACTATCTTCTGGCAAAGCTTGGGCTATAGGTTTCACTCTCTTATCCACAATCTTATACTTCGTGTTTACATTTACTACATGCTCTCTCATGAACTCATCAATCATATCGTACTCTTGGATAGAACTGAGCATAATGATCTCTGATTTCTCATTTCTCTCAAATCCTTGCTCAAGCTCTTCCAAAGTAGTCGAACTCCTCTCCAGCTAGATCACATCCTCAATCCTCTCATCAGGTAACATAATTCCTAGATCTTTATAGTGTCTCTCATGAACTTTTCTCAACTTATTTGAAACATTCTCTTTTTGTAAGCATAACAACTTAAATGCACATGAATAAATGGAAAAACTCTGAAATCTATGTACAAAATCATGCGCGATATCAAACCAACTCCCACTTTTGTCTCCCTCAACAATGGATCCTAACATAAATTTTGATCAGCAGAAGCACCATACTCTCCTACAGGCATACAATCATCATGGTCATGAGAGTTAATGGTGTTTGTTGGGCAACAGGCTGCACTAGAGGTGTAGGCTGAGGCATCACATAGCCTTGCATATTCGGAATGGGCATAGTACCTCTCTCTATTGCATCTGCATAACTAGTACTTGCCTGAGGAGGAGTGGGTTTCTGATATCCCATAGAATAGACTTTATTATAAATGCTGGCCATTTCTTTAGACATGGAGGCTTGCATCGTCATAAGATTCTCTATTTGTCGGCTGAGAATCTCAAGCTATAGCTCCATTGGTGATCGTGAAGTGAATGCAACATTAGTAGAAATTGATGATGTAGGCACGTTCGGAATCGCTGGAAGCCGAGCCTCCCTAGGTGGTTTGGAGCTACTACTGCAGGTCTATCAAATAATACCGCCTGGCGTTGCCTCATCTGGGCAACCGTTTTGACTTCTATCCTCACTACGGCCCAGTCTTCTATCAACCCAAACCTCTTTCTAGGCTCTTCTATCCTTCCCTCGACCTCAGTCCTGTCTTCAGGACTCAAGATCTTAAGGAAGGAAATGACTAGGTGAGGCTTCAATGCACCTAGATCGGCCTGTGGAAGTTGGGCATGTCTACTCAAGAATTCATTTAATAGATGAGTCAGGGAAGCAGTGGGTTTACCCATTGTAGGAACCCCTCTCTACACTTTTAACTTATGTACTTCTTTTTTGAACTCGGCCCAGGGCTTTTCTATGTCTTTTATAATATATGCTAGGATAGTTCCTGAAACTACCTATGTGAAGTAATGTGCAAAATCTTCTTCAGGTAGACCATAGATCCGTGACTGTTCCTCAAATACATCCAGATATTCGGTCACATTCAAACCCATAAACTTGCCTTTCTCTCTCAAAACCGCTTGGACTACACGAGCCCCCTGTTTCTCTATCACTAATTTCTTGAAGACTTCCTCCATCTCTCTTCTCTGGTCTAACCTAGAATGTAGAACAAGGTCCAGTGTGAGTGGCTCTACTATCTCTCTTATCTCAGAGCAGAGATCAGAGAAGAAACTCGATGGGTCACGAACCAGGAGGTGGAGGTCAGTGTAAGTACTCTATCTAGGTCAAATGCGGTCCAATTGTTCTCTCTTTACTTTGCAAAATTTCAATGTATTTTCCCCTCTTTCAATGATATTTTTCTAACGCTCTATCTAAGCTATGAAATCAGTAAATCCCTAGTCTAAGTGGGAAAAAAAGTGCTCACACGTATGGAAGAAACTAATGCAAAGTGTGGATGCTCAAACTCAAGCAACAAAACAGTGTTTTTGTTTAAAGTGTGTGTGAAGCAATGCAAAAAATTCAAAGAACCTGAAATGCTAGTACCTGGAATCTCTGTGTGACGCCAAGGTTCCCATCTCTCTCCTCAAGGAGTGGGTGGCGTGCCGAGGATCACCGGGCAACCACCGCGCTTCATGTCAGGTTCAGGTGTTAGAGAAGGAAGCGGGTGAATGGGAAGAACCGGTGCGAGGTTGGATCAGGCCCCTGTTGTGCAGCGTTCCCACATCCGGCGAGCGGCGTTTGCACGCTGGGAGCCTCATCCTCTCTCTGGTGTGGTGATCGTCATTAGGCCACTCTCCTTTGGAGAGAGATGAGCGAACGTGCGTATGCGTGAGACTGTAGGCATCGGGTGCGAGAAAATCCAAGTATAGCGATAGATACACGGAAGTCCCAGCGGATCAGTGTGCAGACAAACTCAATGATACAATGCAAACGCCACTCAAGTCGTCCAATAAAATCTGAATGATACAAAGATTCCCGCGACGGTGCGGGTCAGTGATACTAAAATCCGCTACAGTGCATAATAGGTGAATACAAATATATGCTGCCGCTATAGTGCGGATAGGTCAAATATAAGGTAGGCCTCCCACTAGAGTGCGAGAAGGTGCCCACGGGACTCGGCTTCTTCAGAGCTTTTCTTCGATCTTTGTTCCAAGCTTTACTTCAAATGATCTCGGCAATAGCTTTTCTTCTCTTTACTTCAATAGTCTGCAATCACTTCATATAATCTCAGAAATCATCAACCGCAACCTGGAGGAGAGATCCACAAAGAGGTTTGATGGGGAGAAATAAATGATGTCTGGACACCTATATATAGGTTCCCCCCTCTCTAGGACTTCTCTAGAATCTTCTAACCTCCTTACTTAAGTTTCTAATTCCAGAATCCTCTTGCATGTTCATTTTCTATTTTTGGAAAATCACACCACTTATTTCTATTTTTGATTTTTCTCCTTTTTATTTTTCCTAGACTAAGGTTTTGGTTTCGCACTGTATACAAGATTAATTACTTAATTTTAAGGGTTTCTCCTAGGATAAAACCCGATTTCGAGGGTCCAAATTAGGGTTTTTAGTCGGGGAAATTAGGGGTTTCCTACGCAGGTGAGTTCAAGGCTTTATTTACAATTACAGCCAAAACTCCAAGGGTTTCTAAGGGTTCAAGTTCAGTTTTCATGGGGTAAACTCACATTTCTAGGGGTTTTCAAGGGTCAAACCTAGGGATTTATGGGTTAAAAGTCAGATATTTGCACACACAGGTCTAATATACATATTCAACATGGTTTTTTATCTCTCAATCAATCAAATCAACCAGAATATGCACAAAATATATCACTTTTTCATCCAAAACATCACACAAAGCTTATGAAACAATGAACTTTGAAAAAGATCAATGCACACTCTCTACGGGATTTCATCCCGACAATGCGTATTGAGCATAGAATTGGATTCCAAGGTGGAATTGTTCTTTACCATGCTATTTACGGAGAGCCCTATATTCTTACCTGGGGAATACACAACTTGTTCGGTGAAGGTTTTCCTTCAGATTCTTAAGAAGAGGGTGGTAGAGCTCACATTCTTAGGATTCTTCAAATTCTTACCTCAGGAATACAAAGTTTTTTGGTTGAAGATTTTCCTTCAGATTCTTTAGATTCTTAAGGTTTGTTCATATTCTCACCTTTGATTCTCCTCAACTTGTTGCCTCTAGGACTCCTTATCCTTATCTCTATCAGTCTCCTTTTGATCATGAGAAGTAGAGAGGAAGGCCAGGGAAGAAGGGGAGAGGAAAGCTAGAGAGTAAGAAATAGAAAGAGAACAAGCGGAAGAAGAAAGGCAACAACAGTAGGAAGAGGAACAAACTAGGAGAAGAAAAGAGGAAGAAAGGGAAAAAAGAGCTTCAAAGAAAGAGAGATACAGAAAATAGCAATAGGAACAAGGAGATCCTTTGGCGGAGATGTCTCGCAAGATCTTCATACTACACACATTTTCATCATGTGGGCTAACAAATTGTTGGAAAATTGAAGAAGGCAAAGTAAGGTTACCTACAATAGGATGCACTCGTTACATCTATCTATGGATGTATAATAGTGAAACTATTAGATCTGAGATACTTGGGGATTTGACTAGAGGAATACAATGGAGTGCATCTAGGTTGGAGGATTTTCAGAGAAAATATAATAATATGATTATGGAAAAAGATAACTGGATGATAAAGAGGGCCAGATGGACTATAGAAATCAATGAACTCAAGGTTGATGCAGAGCAAGCGAGAACTAAGAGTGCTAGAAGAGATAGTGCAATTCACGAAGAAATGATGGATGATTTGAATGAAGCTATGGTAGAGAATAATACATTGAAAGTAAATATTGAAGAAAAGCTGAAGAGTATAGAAAGACTTCAAGCTCAAGTAGGCCAAACTTAGAGGGCACATCCAAAATTGAAAAATACTAATAAAGATCTGTCGACCAAGTTACAAAAGTCAAAGCAAGAAACAAAAAAGTTGAAGGAAAAAGTTAAAGAACAAAGTGGAGAAAAAAAACAACAAAGTATTTCGAGTACGGAAGTAGAAGAAAGATTGGCAATGCGAATTCGAAGTTTACAGTGTTTGAGGAAAACCTGCATATTGTTTAGGAAAGTTTTGACATGGTAATTGCACCGGTTGCTTGAATCCCAAAGTTAGAAAAGTAGGAGAATTAGTGGAAGTAGCACTCTGAAGATGCAAATATAGTTTTGGCAGATAAAGAAGTGGAGGTAGGTAAGCTAAGGAAAGATGCCTCAATTTTGGATTTGACTTATAAACCAAAATCAAATGAAGCAACGAAATTAACAACACAATATATAACTAAGTTATCTGATGTAACTATAGCTTTGGAAAACTTATTAGACGGATTTCAAAAATGAGTACCAAAACTAGAAGCAGCTATAGTTAGTTGCAATAGTGCTAGTCAAGAACTCTTAAATCCGAAAGAATTTTTTTGAAGAAGATATCCAACTTGCAGAAGAGAATCTAAGGGAGATGTTAAATGCATTATGGTATGATCTAGAAAGGATAATGTTCTTGGAAATGCAAAACCATGATGATGATTTGTAATATATTTCGTCTAATCCATGGGTTCGGATCCACTGGGGTGCCAGTGTTATAAGCCCAGTGGACAACCACTTTATTTGTAAAAATGCATTTCTTATGTAATGGGAAGCTGAGAATTATAAGGAGGTCATAACAGTTTCTAGAGTCTGTGATTTTGGTGATTTATTGCATATTCCAAAATACAAAACGATGTGAAGACAACGAAGACATTTGTTGTGCTTCATTACGGTACCTATTATGAAGAAGAGAATTTAGAGGATGAAGATACGCAATGCACGAAAGTCTAAGAGCGAACTGTCAAATGCTAAGTGAAGTTCTATCTATGAGAATATGATGGTTCTTGGCGTTGTACATTCTTATTAATCAAAGATCTACTTTCTATTGTCATAATCCGATTGTGTCTACAATTTGTTGGTATGTCCAAGTGCTATTATATGAAGTCTATAATATCAAAACAATAAGGAACAAAAAAGCATGTTCATGAGTACTTTTGTATTCATAAATCCCCATTCCCAAGCCCATTAATTTTGATATTTTGGTGTTGTATTACCTCACTACATCATAACCAAACAATAAACATGCACATATGCGTACACATACTTTCATGCACACATAACCATATACACAGACACATACATATACACATATACATACAAAATCAAACACACATATAGACATATACACATACACATACACATATAGCTACTTGCACATATACATAAACACACATATACATACACATATGGATACTTGCACATATACACACACATACATATACACATATACACACAAAACCACTTCATGAGTGTTACTAAATCATTAGAGATTTGTATGAAACTTAGGGAATTTCACATTGGCATCCTGCTTAGTGCGTCTGCCACAATATTAAATTTTATAATGGTTTTAGGGTGAGGCGAGTTAAGAGTAACTTAGACTTTGTCAGGATCTAGTTAAATCCCTTTTGTAGATATAATGTGTCCAAGATATCTGAGTTTTGTTGAAAAGAATTCACATTTATCTTCTTTTCCGAATAATTTATTTTCTCTTAGAACTTGGAAAATTGTTTCCAAATGTTCTAGGTGACAGGTTGCATCTTGACTATAGATAGGAATATCGTCAAGGAAATCAACTACAAACTTTCCAAAATTAGGGCTTAGTATGGTGTTCATTAATGTCATGAACGTGGCTGGGGCATTTTTGAATCCGAAAGGCATGATGTGAAATTCAAAATGCCCATATTTAGTTATGAAAGCTGTTTTAGGAACATCTTGAGGTTTAATTCTAATTTGACGATATCCTTGACGAGATCAAGTTCAGAAAATATCTTAGCTCCTTTTAGTTGATCAAATAAATCATCAATTTGGGGCATTGGATATTTATTCTTGATCGTAACTTTATTGAAGGCTCGATAGTCAATGCAAAGTCTCATTGATCGATCTTTTTTCTTGACTAAGAAAGTGGGTGTTTCCCACGATGAAAGACTAGGATGAATGAATCCCTTAACTAGGTATTCATTTAACTCTTTCTCTACTTCGACTTGCTTGGAATAAGGGAGTCTATAAGGGGGTTTACATATAGGTTTAGTTCCTGGAAGCAATTAGTCTATAGCATGGTCGACTTGCCCATGAGAAGGAGGTAATCCATGGGGAAGTTCTTTTGGAAAAACATCCCCATAACTATTTATTAAACACCTAAATTAAAATTTTTCATGTTAAGATAAAGGAGACAAGATATAAGAAACTTGATTCATATTATATACATTGTTTACATCGGTTGGAAGTATCATAAAAACTTCCACATTTTGGGTATTTACAAGTTTTTTCAATTCCATGCTAGAAATCGAAGGAGTACTCGGCACATCATGCTCTCCTTGAATTAGATAACGGATTGCATTTCTCTCAAATTCCAAAGTATTCGACTCATAGCTTCTTTTAAGTGTTTTTCCTAAGCCCCAAAGCCACTCCCTACCCAAAACCATATCACTTCTTTCCATGTGCATAATTTGGAAGTCTAATTTATCTTTATAATCTTGAAATTCTATTTCCAAGTTACAAATCGTAGTATCCTAGACCTTATAGTCTTGACCCTGCATCATGGGTACAACATACTGATGAGGTGACTTTTGCTGGGGTAACTTCAATCTCTTCACCAATGACTAGTTTAGGAAATTATGGCTGGCCGAGTCATCTATCATGACTTTGGCCTTTTCCCCACTTATGCAAGCATGAATTTTGACCAAGTCATGAGGTCCAAACTAGTTTTGGACCCACATTGAGTCATACAAACAACAATGATGCATGTAGTCTTCATGAAGGACTTCCACTTTTTTCCAAACTTTACGATTTTCAAGATTTAAGGTTTGGACTAAGTGTATTCCTATTTTTTCTTTCCCTTTCATCTCACGGGTGCCTTTCTGTTGTCCCCTAGCAATGCAATTCTTACTAAGATGTCCTGGGTTAAGACACTTAAAGCAAAGGTTTTGATTTTCCGCTTTTTCCCAAACCTCAGGTTCATGTCTTGGTCGTGAAGGTCTACGAGTGTTAAAGTCATCTTTTGTGAAAGTGCCTAGCTTTCTTTTACATGGTTTATATTTTTTATTTTCTCTGACAAGATGAAGTGCTTGTGTTCCAATTTTAGCATGATCTTCATAGATATGTGCTAACTTAATAGCATCTTCTAAACTTTCTGGAGGACTTCTCTTCACTTCATGTTTAATCTACTTGTCAGGACCACGGATAAAACCTCTTACCTTATGAAAATCATCTAGGTTTTGAAGTTTAAGTACTATTTCGTGATAGTGCAAAATATATAATGAGAGGGGACATCCTCTATGAAGGACTTTGTCCCATTCTTCCCAGTTACGATCGTCCTCATTTTCTAGTAAGAATTCTTCCAATTGATTCCAAGTTTTTGGGATTCTTTAAGCCTCTTTTTAGTAATCCACCATTTATAAGCCTTAGGTTCAAGTGATAAACTTTTTTCTAAGACTTGATAGGCTTTAGGGGTGTTTTTTAACTCATGCAAGTCTTCCCATGTTTCCAAAAATGTCAGGACTACATCTTTGTTTCCTTCTTTATCTTACCTTGAAAATTGAGGTGTTTTTAAGGCTTTTGCAAATGAAAGGCTTCTAGACCTAATGGAAGTATGAGGAGGATTTACTTCATCATTTTTAAATTTTAAAGATAAGTTACTCTGAATCGGTAAAGGGGCGTCTGTTGCTTTACTAGATGATGGGTTCCTTGGTCGAATGGACAAGGAACCCATTTTGGGTAGGTAAGGGTAAAGATGGACAAAGCCTATTCAAAATTTATTCCATCTTCCCTTTAACTTCATTTATTGAAGTACGAAGGGTACCCATCTCATTTTGAATTTCCTTAACGATGAACATATCCGCTTGGATATCATTCATCTTTTCATCCAATCCATTCAACTCTTTATAAAAATTTACTTCCTGCCTTTCCTGTTGGCCTATCTTAGGAAGACCCGGAGTGTAATCTAACTGTCTACCCCCTTCTTGTGGTGCATAATCCTCATATTGCCTAGGTATGTCTAATAACATGTTACAAGCATAAGAATCCCCCATAATTTAGTGAATACTTTGGAATCAACTAAAAACAAGAAAATGCCATTTCTAATACTGAAGGAAAATAGATGAAAATTAAATCGAGTACTTCCTCAATTATTTCTTTGATATTTGCTTCTACTTGTAGGTCAGCATGGGCCACCTTGGATGATTCACTACTTTTTCACCTTGGATGAGCTTCCTTTTATACTTCAAACTTCAACTCTCCTTTATATTTGATGCTTTGAATTGCTCTTGGAAATGCTTCAATATTTCCTCCTCGTTGCTTAGAGTTCACCACTCTCATAGGCAGGTGGTCGTCTTTGGAGCTCAGCTAGTAGAGCGTGGAGCTTTCTTTGGGGCTCCAAGAATTCTCTAGGTGATGGGCAGATTGGCTTTCTTGGGGGCCTATTTATGCCATATAAACATAGATTAGGTGCCAAGCTTTCTTTATATAGCCAAATGCCTCTATTTCTTTGTTATCTCTTCAAGAGAATGATCTTTGCATGCTGTTGGCCATCCATCGGCAGAGGGAAACACCGTGTGGTCATCCATCAGCTAGCTTGATACCCTCTAGACATCCGTTGTTGGAGCAAGCGTATGAAAGGCCTAAGTATTGGCTTGAGTCCCACAAAGTCATAAAAGAAGCTTTAAAATGAAGACTGTAAAGTTCACTTGTGAACTACCTCTTGTAACTTTTGAAGAGTTTACTTAATGTAAAAGTGAAAGAATCTTAAGTGGTTGAGTCCACTTGATCAAAAAGGGAAAGAGGAGCCACAAATTTGTGATTTGTGGTAGATAGAGAATCAAATCAATCACTAATTGATTGGAGAGTGATTGAGGGAAGTTAGCCTCCCAAACTCAACTGTAAATATATGGCAGTTTTAGTCGTGGTTAGAGAGACCTATGTGAAGACCTCCAAGAGCTGAGCTTTATGCCATATCAAGGTGTGATTACAAGGCACATATATGTATCAGTAATTCATTGTATTGTACAAGCAATATACTTTCATTTTCATGATTATTTGAGTTCATATGTCCATGTTCTTGGGAATTGTACTACTCACTGCCATTACTCTCAGTTTTCTTAGGCAGATTGCAGAGATGGTTTCTCTGACCTTGCTGCATCATTTTCAGTGATTTAACCTGGTAAAGTTAGCTCTATAAGTCTACTATAGGCTCACAAAGTTTCATGTCATTTGAATGTTGCAATCTTCAGTTATGTTCAGTTGAAGTCAATAGTGTCTGTTCATTTTCACTTCTCTGTGAGGTACCCGATTTTTTCACTCACCTTGTGAGAGCCATTTCTCAATGGTTACTTATCCAAATTCAATGATTTAAAGCTTGTTGGATTCCGCTTACTGTCTAGTATAACCATAAAAATTGTCATAATCATTGGATTCCTAACTTTTGCGTTATGTTCATTTTTTTGCTCACTAGTCTCAAACTGTGGGAGCCCGTGAAAATCGGGATGATGTCATCACTTGTTAAAACTCATTCTCAGTGTGTGGTTTATTATTTTTTATGAGATTACTCTTGAAAGTTAGCTCTTTAAGTTAATTAGACTTTCCCAAGAGGAATTAAGCGAATTGCTGCTGTGCTTAGAGAATTATGCAAAACAGTGGACATGTGTATGAACCAAAATAGCAAGTTTTTCACCTCTGAGCTAACTCCAACTTATCTGTTTTGATCTATCTTTTTGAGAGTGATCTTCCAAGGTACATAGGGTGTCTAATACATCCATCTGCAAGCTAAAAGGGCCCACCATATACTCCTGGAGTTCATTTGGCTGGTGTAGATCAAGGATTTTACAACACCTCTTCATCTTCAAGCACATACCTATCCATCTCTTCACAGTGGTATCAGAGCAAGGTTGGACAACATGGCAGATGGATTTCCTTCATCAATTGACAAATTGGGCAGAGATAATTACTCAGCTTGGTCATTAAGAATGGAATCTTATCTCCAAGCTAGAAGTTTATATGGTTATGTGGCTGGAGATGAAGTTATGCCAAGTTTCAGGAACAAAAGTCAACCAACACAAGAAGAGCAAGAGAGATTGAGTACATGGTGCTCCAAGGATGCACTTGCAAGGTCTTATCTCCTCAAATCTATCTCAAATTTTTTGTTGCCTCACATTAGAAGTTGTAAGACATCTCAGGAAGTGTGGGATGCACTTGAAGCTTTCTTTTCTTCAAGTACTAAAGCTAGGAAGCATCAACTATGGCTGGATTTCACAACTCTCAAGAAGGCTCCCAAACAAAATGTGACTGATTTTGTCACAAAGCTCAAGGACATAGCGGATCAGTTGGGAAGCATTGGAGAGGTAATAGATGAAGAGCAAATTGTAAGGCAGGTCATCAATGGCTTGAAGGCAGATGACAAGTGGGAAGCATTCACCACAGCTATGGATTTGTACATGGACATGCATGTACCTGATTTCAATACACTCATTGGACAACTACTTACTCAAGAGGCAAAGCTTATAAATAATGGAGAAAGCCCTAAAGGTAATCAATCTTCAGCTTTATACACTGATAAAAGCAAGTCCAAAGATAACAAAGGAAAGGCAAAGAAAGTGGATGATGAAGCAGGTACATATCAAGCTAACTATGCAGGTAGAGGAAGACATGGAAGAGGTAGAGGAAGAGGAGGTAGAAAAGGCAGGGGGAGATCCCAAGACTCCAACTCATGTTCTATTTGTGGAATAACTAATCATACAACTAAAAATTGCTTTAGGAATTCCAGGAATCAAAGAGGAAGAGGATACAATAGAGGAAGTTATGGCTACTCAAGAGGAAGGTTCAACAATTATCATGGCAAATACAACAACTACAATCATTCAAACTATCAAGGAGGCTACAAAGGAAGGAGAGACTACAATAACTACACAGAAGACTCAAACAAAGAGGATTCATTATTGATCATGAACATAGCTATGCCACAAGGTAAATCTGATGAGCATGTTTTCTACATAGATTCAGGTTGTTCAAATCATGTGGCAGGAAATGTGGCACTCCTATCAGATTTAGAAGATCCAAGGAATAAGCATGAGGTACAAACATGAGATGATACAAAACATCCTGTGGAGAAAATAGGCAATGTCAAAGCACCTGATGGAAACATCAACCTACTCAGTAAGGTACTCTATGTCCCTACCATTACAAAGAATTTGATAAGTGTTGGGCAGATAGTAGAGAAAGGGTTGCAAGTCAGGTTCACAAAGGTAGGAGCATTTGTTGAAGATCCAAGTCAAGGATTCAGAAGAATTGCAAAAGGTGAAAAGACAGGTAGATTGTTCACATTTGAATTATAGGACACTAGAAACATTGTTTTCTTTAATTATGGTAGTCAGACACTCACATAATTGGAAGTATGGCACAAAAGGTTGTTCATACAGATGTATGGGGACCTAGCAAGGAAGCTTCAATATTTGGATCAAGGTATTATGTCTCCTTTATTGATGATTGCAGCAGATGGACTATCCTATTCTTTATGAAACACAAAGATGAAGTTTTTTCATGTTTCAAAAGATATTTGGCTCTTGTGGAGAATCAAACAGGTAAATCACTAAAAAGGTTAAGGTCAGATGGAGGGGGAGAATAGTTCTCCCATGAGTTTGATTCTTTTCTTCAAGAAAGAGGAATCAAAAGAGAGGTAACTACAAGGTACACTCCTGAGCAAAATGGAGTGGCAGAAAGGAGGAATAGGACAATTGTTGAAGCTGCAAGGTCTATGTTAAATGAAAAGCATTCACCTAATTACTTATGGGCTGAGGCTGTATCTATAGCCACTTACTTGATTAACAATGTTAAATGAAAAGCATTTACCTAATTACTTATGGGCTGAGGCTGTATCTATAGCCACTTACTTGATTAACAGGTTGCCTTCAAAATCCCTTGATGGGATGACTCCATATGAGGCTTGGAATGGAAGAAGACCAAGCTTAGATCATTGTAAAATTTTTGGATGTATTGCTTTTGCTCATGTTCCTTCACAAGTTAGAGGCAAGATGGATCCAAAGGCAGAAAGGTGTGTATTTATTGGATATGACAACAATAAAAAGGGCTACAGGTTATACAACCCTACCAAAAAAGGATTCTTGGTAAGCAGAGATGTAGTTTTTGATGAGAACAATTCATGGTATGAAGATTCATGCAGGAAGGTCAATTTACCATATGATCTTGAAGAAGATTTTCCAAAGCTTGGTAGAGAACAACCAAAGATTGAAGAACAAGACACCTCAGAGGATGATGAAGAATCTCAGATGGAAAAGATCAAAGCATGGAAGTCTAAAGGTAAAGCAAAATTGCAGGAACTTGGACATGAGGCAGAATCATCACATCATGGCCTAAGAAGATCTATGAGGAAAAAGAAAAAACCAGAAAGGTATGGGTTTGACACCTCATTAGTAACTAAACATTCTATCTACATAGCACAGGACATAAACCAAGAGGAGCCATCATCATTTGAAGAGGCCAAAGCAAAAACAAAATGGAAGCATGCAATGAAGGAAGAGATTGAAGCACTAGAGGAAAACAACACTTGGAATTTGGTGCCCAAGACTTCATCCATGAAGGTAATAGGCTCAAGATAGGTCTATAAACTCAAGAAGAATTCTGATGGTTCCATTAACAAGTATAAGGCAAGGCTTGTAGCAAAAGGCTTTGCACAAACTCAGGGAATTGATTATGAGGAGACTTTCTCTCCTGTGGCAAAGATGCCTACTATTAGGGTTTTTATTAGTATTGCCTCTTCCAAGAATTGGAAGATACTTCAACTAGATGTAAAGAATGCATTCTTGAATGGTTGGATAACAGAAGAGGTATATATGGCACAACCACTTGGTTTTGAGAATCAAGTTTATCCTGATTATGTGTGTAAACTTAACAAAGCATTGTATGGTCTCAAGCAAGCTCCAAGAGCTTGGAATTTCAGGCTTGTTTCATTCTTGCAGGACAAAGGCTTTCAACCAAGCAAGGCAGATCCTTCACTCTTTATTAAAAAGAGTAATTCTGAGGTCATCTACTTATGTGTATATGTAGATGATATTATATTGATAGGAAATGATGCAGATGGTATGAAGAAGATCAAAGATCAGATGAGAGAAGAGTTCAAGATAAGTGATTTGGGTTCACTTACCTACTTCCTAGGTTTGGAAGTTGTCTACAAAGATCATGGTTTGTTTCTTACTCAAAGAAAGTACATTAAGGACATGTTGGCAAAATTCAAGATGCAAGATTGTAAGATTGCAGGTACTCCAATGGAGGTCAATCACAAATTGAGCTCACATGAAGGTGGACTCATAGAGGACATCACATCATATCAAAGTCTAGTGGGTAGTCTCAACTATGCCACATTGACAAGAGTAGATATATGTTACAGTGTGAGTTTGCTAAGTCAATTTATGCACACACCAACAAAACCACATATGGATGTTGCCAAAAGGATTCTCAAGTATCTCAAAGGAACCATGAATGAAGGACTTTATTATCCTTATGTATCTGATTTAGGTTTGAAGCTATTTTCTGATGCAGATTGGGCTAGCTCCAAGGAAGATAGAACGAGCACTTCAGGTTATCTTACCTTTGCAGGCTCAAAGCTTATTTCATGATCATCCAAGAAGCAGCCCACAGTTGCTCTCTCTTCTACTGAAGCTGAATATAGAGGTCTTGCCATAGCTACACAAGAAGCTATGTGGATGAAGACATTATTCAAAGATCTTGGATTGGAGTTTGGAACTCCAACTATTTTTGGTGACAATATGACTTCTATTCATTTGGCTTCTAAATCCTATTTTTCATGCAAGGACTAAACATATTGAAGTTCATTATCACTATGTACGAGAAAAGGTTCTAAGCAAAGAGATTCAAATATCATATGTGTCCACTCATCAACAATGTGCAAATATTCTAACCAAAGCATTGGATGGTACAAAGCTTTGCAAATTCAAGGCTATGATTGGTTTACAAGTAATCTTGGAAGATTGAAGACCTGAAGCATACTTGACTTGAGGGGGAGCGGTTGGAGCAAGTGTATGACAAGCCTAAGTATTGGCTTGAGTCCCACAAAGTCATAAAAGAAGCTTTAAAATGAAGACTATGTAAAGTTCACTTGTGAACTACCTCTTGTAACTTTTGAAGAGTTTACTTAATGTAAAAGTGAAAGAATCTTAAGTGGTTGAGTCCACTTGATCAAAAAGGGAAAGAGGAGCCACGAATTCTTGATTTGTGGTAGATAGAGAATCAAATCAATCACTAATTGATTGGAGAGTGATTGAGGGAAGTTAGCCTCCCAAACTCAACTATAAATAGATGGCAGTTTTAGTCGTGCTTAGAGAGACCTATGTGAAGACCTCCAAGAGCTGAGCTTTATGCCATATCAAGGTGTGATTACAAGGGAGACATATGTATCAGTAATTCATTGTATTGTACAAGCAGTATACTTTCATTTTCATGATTATTTGATTTCATATGTCCATGTTCTTGTGAAGTATACTACTCACTACCATTACTCTCAGTTTTCTCAGTCAGATTGCAGAGATGGTTTCTCTCACCTTGGTGCATCATTTTCAGTGATTTAACTTGGTAAAGTTAGCTCTATAAGTCTACTATATGCTCACAAAGTTTCATGTCATTTAAATGTTGCAATCTTCAGTTATGTTCAGGTGAAGTCAATAGTGTCTGTTCATTTGCACTTCTCTGTCAGGTACCCGATTTTTTCACTCACCTTGTCAGAGCCATGTCTCAGTGGTTACTTATCCAAATTCAATGATTTAAAGCTTTTTGGATTTAGCTTACTGTCTAGTATAACCATAAAAAGTTTCATAATCATTCGATTCCTAGAGGTTCAGTTATGTTCATTTTTCTGCTCATTGGTCTCAAACTGTAGCAGCCCGTGAAAATCGGGATGATGTCATCACTTGTTAAAAATCATTCTCAGTGTGTGGTTTATTATTTTTGATGCGATTACTCTTGAAAGTTAGCTCTTTAAGTTAAGTAGACTTCCCCAAGAGGAATTAAGCTAATTGCTGTTGTGCTCAGAGAATTATGCAAAACAGTGGATAGGTGTATGAACCAAAATAGCAAGTTTTTCACCTCTGAGCTAACTCCAACTTATCTGTTTTGATCTATCTTTTTGAGAGTGATCTCCCAAGGTACATAGAGTGTCTAATACATCCATTGGCAAGCTAAAAGAGCCCACCATATACTTCTAGTGTAGATCAAGGATTTTGCAACACCTGTTCATCTTCAAGCACATACCTATCCATCTCTTCACATCCGTCTGCTGGGGGTGATACCCTTTGGCCATCCGTCGACTAGGGGGTTCTTCTTTGGCCGTCGATTGGCTCGGGGGGTCTCCTTTGGTGGTCCGTTGGCTAGGGGGTCTCTCCTCTAGCCATCAGTCAATTGGGGGGGGGAGCAGGGCCTCCTCTTTTAATAAATGCTACCATAAGTAGTCAGGCACCTTCAAGAACGTACTCCAGCTGTAATAGCTGGTGCGTAGACAAACTCCTAGAATCGCTTGACTGCACCTTTTGATTTTGCCTCCAAAAAAGGACTCCACACGAGTGCTCTCCCTCAGAAGAGTAAATGAGATGGCGTGAAAACATTCGTGTAGGGATTCTAGAAAACTCAGACATTTTCCATAGCTTCAAAAAGAGGACTTCCACAAGAATCAAGAAGTACGAGTACTGGTAAATGAAAAAGAACTTGGCTCTGATTACCGTTGTTGTGAGAAAGGCTTCTTCCTAGAGTGTAGCATCCACTAGAGAGTGAGTGAGTACGTCTCCACCCATCCAACTCCACTCATACATATACCAAAGGTCCAACGGGTGCATGGCTTAATTTTTATCCATGTGTCCTTCCAAGTGTCCATGTGGAAAATTTCCAAAGAAAATCACATGGCTTTTATTTCAATTGAAGCCTTCCCTTCACATATGAGTCAAGGTGTCCTTTGGGAGAAGCTTCTCCCAAGACTTAGGATAATTATTCCTAATGTAAGGAACCCTTCAATTGTGACTTCCATTGAAATAAAACCTCAAGAGTTAAAACCAAGAAACATAGGTTCCTTCTTGGAGGATCTTACCCATTAATTTAAACCAATGGTTCCCTATTATTTGAGGGTCTAGTCCAAGGTTTATACAGCAGAAGGCTTTCCACTTATCTTTGGATGTTGTTAGTTGCTTTACATAGGCTTTACACTCTCTTTGGTGGTCTTAATAGCATCACCTTTGACTAGAACTTCAATTCTTTTCTTGGAACTTACCACCACAAACAATGTGGAGTTTCTTTTACCCTTAGTATTTCAACCCTAATCTTTTGAGATGCACTTCTTTACCTTCATCAACTTCAATAAATTTGTCACACTTCTCTAAGGCGACTCTTCCTTCTTGTCACTTTCTTATTGGTCCTTACAACATTGGTGAAAACGCCAAGTCCTTAGTGAATATTCAACACTCTATGGCAGCCCTTCTTTTGTTAGTCATAGATCCAATCCAGATCATATATCATTGTGTGTTGCAACAAGACCATGAGTTGCTAAGGTTCCTATCTCGGGGTTTATGCTAAGGTTCCACCTTATAAAGTAGATTAAGTTTCCACGATGGACACATGTAACACTAGAGAACTCTAGAAGCTTTCTAATCTTGGAGCAAATGGATAAATGGGATGGGAGGAAAGTAGCACACACATAATCTCCAAGTTTTATTTTTTAGAGAAAGTAGAAGACATGCATTTTCAAGTCTTTTTGTGAGAAGTGTTTGACAATTTGGTATCCGATCCCAATAATGTTTTTCATGTGGAGTCCTATGAGGAAGAAAATACATCATTTTAATTAGTGCTTTTGATTTTTGTGGAACGTGTTTTTATTTTTAGGTCAATCTTCTTCTTCACAAAGTTGTGGATTCAAAGAGCTATGGAGCTCGAGGTTACTAGCATAACAAAGAAGAGTCCTTATAGGGTCATGAAATAGTTGAAAGAGATCCCCAAGGAGTGGTTACTCTGCATCATCAGTGCAAAGGAAGCATGCTTTCACCCCAAAGGCCACTGGGAGCAATGCACGCACCACACATGTGTGAAAGGGTTGGAGAAGAGTTCTTCCATCTCTTCTCTTTTGATGTTGAAGAAGGCAAGTGATGATATTTTGTAGGTTCCTATTGTGCAACTAGAAAAATAAATATGCAATTCAAAGACAACGTCTCCTTTGTCTTTGGGTTTTCCCCTATGCATACCTCCTTTTGGGGTCAAAAATCTAGCTTAACTCACCCTCTACTAAAGATTTTGAGATACCTTTCTTCACTAGAAAGAACATAACTTTCTCTCTACTCATGTGAATTGGATGCTCTGACTTTCTATAGAACACAAACTTCAGAAGGTTTTTAATGAATGGATGAAACCCATGATTGGTTCATTAAAAACGTCTTATACAAAACATTTAATTCTTTGCATACCTCTTCAAGGAGAGATGATGTCCATCTACCTAACTCCATTGTTTTGGCCATAAGTTCCTCACGGAAGTTCCACACGAAGAAATTAAAATAGCTCTGGATTCTAAAATTCAATACCTTTTTTAAGAGTGTTTATAACCCATATTTTGACCTTTTCAACCCATCTCTGCATACGATTTTAGATTTTTGTTGACTAATAAGTAACTTTTTTTTAGTGAATTTAGTGTCTAATGATGATAATTAGAAGTTCCTAATCATATTTAGAACCATTTGAGATAGGAATTCATTTACATTTAAACCTTTGCATCATATGTTTTTCTCAAGTACACTCATTTTCATATTTTTTGCATCATAATTAAAATTTTTTTCATTGTTTTCTCTTTTATGTTTATGAAATTAACATTGACATGTGCATGAAAGTTAATTTTGAAATGATTTCATCTCTAGACATGAGGTTACATTAACTAAGATTGATTCATAAAATCATGCATAGTTTGTCTTTGTGTGTTTTAGAGTTTTTGTGGAGGTATTGGAGTGAGATTAAAGACATTGAAATGAGGCATGTAATTCCCAAGAAAACATGTTGCAAAAGTTTTTGTTTGCAGGTTTCTAGACTAAAGAAAGTGGTTTTCCCACCACTATGTTGATGCTGATCATTTTATCATGGTTATTATTTTTTCCATGTTTCATCTTCATGGGGAAACGCTACCAAAAATTTTGTATCCACATCATGTTATATGCCATGAGAGAACTAGAGAGATATTGTGTTGTAAGAGAGAGGAAGTATCATGTGTAAAATATAATAAGAAGATTGTAAATTAATTGAAGTAGAGAAGAAGATGCATGATCGGATGCACGCATATATAGACTATATGATTTCTATAAATGGGAAGTGCATGATGCATTTTTTGTCTATAGAAGGCGATTTTATATATAACCATGCTGGTAATAGCTAGATACTAGAAGCTATGTGTAAAAGAGACAAAGGAATAAGTCTATAACATCTAAATAAGATTGATGGAAAATAAATACTAAGCTGAAAGATGTAGGAAGTGTTCTTAATGTAAGTTAGCATAAGTTAGCATACTAACTGTACGATTCTATACTTTATATATTTTTTTTAGTACAAGAATAAGACAGTAAATATGTGTATAGTTGATGGACACAAAGGAACTAGGTATAGTAGTAATAAACCTAAGGTTAGAGTACAACATGTAAAGTTGAAATGTCTAAGTTAAAGAGACAAAAGTAAAATAAGTTACAAAGGTTAACTTATTCATGAAGACTTGCAAGTGAGAACTTTGGAAACGATCTAGAGCACTTGAA
The DNA here is from genome assembly GCA_020310875.1 of Ceratopteris richardii. Taxonomy (NCBI): domain Eukaryota; kingdom Viridiplantae; phylum Streptophyta; class Polypodiopsida; order Polypodiales; family Pteridaceae; genus Ceratopteris; species Ceratopteris richardii. The sequence goes on from CM035437.1 coordinate 136,244,029, forward strand.
GTAAGGATGAGGTGAGATCTAAAAGTATCCTAGATAAAGGAGAGGTGTAACCATTGCCAAAGTAATTCTTGATGTGAAAGAGGGAGCAATAGTGTTCATAATTCTTCTTTCAAGAGATTATAAGAACCTCGGGGTTGAGTCAACATACTCGTATGGTTAGAGCGATGGCTAAAACAAGGGAAAAATAATGCCAAAGTTAAGAAATAAGAAAATCAAAGAGGTATGGGTCCTAAGATCTTATGGTTGTGTAAATAATGTATCTTAGAAATGACCTTAAGATGCCTATAGACAAAGAAATTGAGCTGAGAGTTCTAAGATCTTAGGATTCTATCAGTGAGGAAGATTTTAGAAAGACCTCTAGAGCACACAAAGGCATATGATGTATAAAGAATAGTGAACAACATGAATGATTAGTACCATTCTTATCAAAGAACTTATACATTTGTGGATATCATAGTAAAATAGTAGATCCCATATGTATGGTATCATTGAATGGCTTTCTTAGATTAAGTAAAATTAACTCAAGTATAAGACCAAGGGAGTTCTCAAGGAAAGCACAAGTCCTACCAAGTTCATTAGATTAACGAAATTACTATTTTCATAACTAAGAATTTGAGGGTGTCTAGTCATAACCTAGAATTAAGGATAGTTCATCCTCAAAGATTCCATGATCAAGAATAATGCAAGTAGCATTATGATCAAACAAAATAAAAATAGAATTAAGGAGAGAAAGATTTAAAGTAATACATATAGAAAGAGATAAGGACATGGGAAAAACCTCAAATACATTCAATAAAAAAAAATTCCCTTAAAAAAAGGGACAACTCGAGACAAGGGTTAACTTTTACCAAGGTCTTATGAGTTAGAAACTTAGAGATAAGAGGCCTCAAGGTATTCGAAACCTTAGAAGAAAACTCTAAGAACACCTACAGGCTTAGGATACTTGTAAATTAAGTATCTAGTTCATAGGTAGTCACCATAGCTACATAGCCATGAGTACTAGTGTTTGTTTCTATAGAACAAAGAACTTTATTCAACTCAAGGTATAGACTTTAGATTTTTAGAATAAAAGAGGAAAGTCAAGTTTGATTAGAATGCCATAGCCATAAACTAGAAATGAGAAAGTCATGTAAGAAGTTCCTAGATCTCAAAGTTCAAACATAGAATTCAAAGTTACTACCTTTGTAGATGGAACCATATCTTGAATCCTTAGTATTATAGTGTGGGAAGATCAGATAGTTCCATCTATCTCTCTACCTAAGAATGAAGAATAGAGATCCTAGCTGGGTGCATCTTCATTAACGAAGCAAGACAAGTCTATCGGCCAAGTATGCAAGAGAAAATGACCAAGATACACAAAAAGGAAAGGTCCATAGAGAGCAAACAAGGCAAGTCTGTAGGCCAAGTACTGAAGAGAAAATGGTCAAGATGTATAGAAAGGCAAGGTTTGCATTTACGATATAAAGAAAAGGAAGGTTTTCAAAAAACAAATAAGGCAAGGCTATAGTCTAAATCCCTATTAGGAAGATACAAATTAAAGTACCAAGGCAAGGTTGAAGTCAATATTCTCAATAAGAAGTGATCACTCAACAAGGCAAGGATTAAGGGTGACTATCAAGTAGGTCAAAGAGAATAAATGGTCAACTAAAGCAAAGTTATACGTTTAAGAGGAAAAGGGTAAAAAGTATCAAGTTTGTTGAAAGTTTCAATAGAAAAGGTACACACACCAAGTCTACACAAAATTATAGTACATCTATAAGTTTAGAGTCGTCATTGATGACTCTAGTAAAGGAGACAAATAAGTCTCTAAAACAAACAAGTCAAGTCCATGTTCCCATTTGAATAGATAAATGGAAAGGAAAGCTTTGTCAGAAATTTGCTTAAAGGAACTAGAATACTTGAAAATCGCTCCGTAATGACAAGGACAAAAGCTACTCAGATGAATCTCGTAAGTCTTAATGTCAAAAAGTAAAAAAAGGAATCAAGACATAAGGTCGAGTACATCTTTAAAATGATAGAATCTATCTCAAGATTCAAAGGAATCAAGAACCGATTAGAAAACAGGGAAGAAAGAAAAAAGCATGACTTTTATTCATCGAGGAGATAGAAAATCCACCATATGTCTAGGTGACATGTCTTTAGACGATAGGAATTACTCACATGATTTTTTTAGCATACACACGCACACACACACACACATATATATATATATATGTATATATATATATATATATATATATATATATATATATATATATATATATATATATATATATATATATAGAGAGAGAGAGAGAGAGAGAGAGAGAGAGAGAGAGAGAGAGATTTAGGTCTTATGTAGAAGAAAGTGAAGCACTTCCTAGAAGGTACGAGGTTCACATTGATTATCTTAAGATTACATTATATATTGAGATTGGGATCCATATAGTAACATTAAAAAGTGATCTCTCCATTGTGTTGAATCTAAGAGATTAGTTAGAATTCAAAGGATATTTCAAGGGTAAATATGTAGAGGAGATGATAGAATAAGATAGATGTAGCTATAATGCATGAGAAGTTAGTTAGTTGAATTCTTTCTAAGATGGATTCTAGCATACATTCCAAATCCTTATTGCATATATGGCATAGAACTATCCTACACATATGCAACAGACAAGCGAACTATTGGTAGATAGTTGGCATGTTCACATAGAATGTCTTTATATTGCATGGGTCATAGGTGGAAGATCCACATAGTTTATAGAGGTGGAATCAAGGGACATGAATAAGCAAGGTTTCCTAAGTCGAACACTAGAATTCTAAGAATTTTCCATCACTAGAGAGAGGTGACAATAGATATTCTAGAAGAGATGGTTTATAGGAGATTGCATGTAGAACTAGTTTGCTCTAGAGTATTTGGTATATTAAACGAGTGTCAACTCATAGACTCCTCTTGGAACATTGATTACAATAATATTTAGAAGGGGGAGAGAGTTTTAGACATAGATCCAAGTCATACCATATATCATTGTGTGTTCGAACAAGAGCATGAGTTGCAAGGGTTCCTAGCTCGAGGGTTATCCAAAGGTTCCACCTTAGAAAGTAGGGTGAGTGTGCATAATGGACAAAACTATAGCACTCTAGAATCTTGCTAAAATTGGAGCAAGAGGATAAATAGGATGGGAGGAGAGTAGCACACACACAATTTGTGAGTCTCTTTGTGAGGGAGAGTAGCAAGCATGCCATTTTCAAGTTTTTTTGTGAGAAACTTTTCATAGTAGAGAGTCAATATGCATGATTGCCACATGTCACAATAGAGCACTCTAGAAGCTTTCTAAGGTGGAATCTTATGAAAACCACTAAGCTAGGTACCATAGGGACTCATACTCTTGTTCCAACACACACTGATATATGATCCAACGTGGATCTATGTCAAAACTCTTTCGTTTTTTCTACTATTCAGTTGTTGGGAAGCTCAATCCTAGTTTTCAAGATCCTTCTCTCTCTTTATCGTCTCAAAATGCTGTTTAAATTGATGGCATCCCACTCCAAGATTGATGGTAGGTCTTTTGACTTCTTGCAATCTTCAGCCCTTGTTTTGATTGTCATCATCTTCTTCAAATATCCAAGACATCTTCTACTCGACATCCTTGTTTTGAACACCGTCAACTTTGGCTTCGTTCTTCAGGTGTAGAGTACCTCAAATGCACACATTATGGTTTTGAGAACCTTTTATTTTGAGCTTGTTCCTTCACTTTGGCTTCAAGCTTCATGCCCAAGCTTTTCCCACCTTTCTTTGCTTGTCAAAACAGGAGCATTGAGTTCAGTTTCTATATCTCAACTCAAGAGTTAAATGTATATAGTTTTCATAACATGAGAACACTTTTAGTTTCTCTCACAGCTATAAGATAAATCCACAACAATACACATCCACAAATTTAATATATAGCAGCCTTTCATTTCATCAATCTTCATTGCATCTAAACATATATACTTTTAGCTCATCTATGGCTGAACATAAGAAACTTTAGTGCTTGAATTTCATGATAAAAGATTTACATAAGAATGTATACAAATCACCAAAAAATAAAGATATATGCACCTCTCTTAATGTCAATTAATATCGATAAATAAACGTGATAATATTCAGCTTGTATGGAGTAGACAAAACAAAGTATTGCTCAATACGACATTGTGAAACATTTCTATATATTCTCATTGACAATGTATTAAAAAATTATTGAATGTTAGATATTAATTGTCAATTCTAATTTCAACTTATATTCAGCCTATAATGGTTGTCCAAAACTATAATTCATCTTGAGCATAAGCTTCACAAGCATGCATACATAAGCATCTCTAATGCATATATTTATTACAACAAGTATTAAGCATAAAATGTTATCCTCAAGCTTACATAACATTCAATCGTAAGCTATGAACATAATGGAATCTTGAATTTCATTCAACTAAATTTATTATCTAAAGCATGCATACAATGCTTACATACTACTAGTAGTTGCTCATCCAAGATTCTTGACTCTTCAACTTCTTCTACTGACTACTTATAAGGCTTGAACCAAGTGATTATTATTAGTTATAGCAAGTTCCAAGGATCAATAATATGTACAAGAGAGTATGAGAATAGAGTGTATGATTTCATATAACATAATACAAAAAGTTGTCTTACATACAAAGAATTCAGTTCCACAGCACATAAATGTTGCACACTCCATGTAGAATTGTAGGCTCATAGCTTCAAGCTTTTCTTCTCCTTCTCCTGAGTCTTCTTCAAGTGGTCTTATTTCAGCAACCATGTGCTCCAATGCCAATGCTTGGATAAGAAAGCTTTGATATCAACTATGGAGAAACTTCACTCCAATATGCATAACAGACGTTTTTAAACCTTCTCTAGAAAGTGTTATGGTAGACCCATCTTTCTAAAGACTATTTTAATCACACCTCACATATGCAATAATTCTGAGTTTTTCCCACACAAAATAGACTTTACCAACTTTCCAAGATGCTATAGAACAGTCCATTTAGAGTTCAAAGGAGCAAACAACCGATTGCCTAAAGACAAACTAACTATCCACTCATGTTAAGGAAAAAATAGAGCTTCATAAGATTTGCTCTCAATAACTAAAGAGACAAATCTAACCGAGATATTTACAACAACAAAAGCACACGAGGTGCACTCTTAGACAAGTTATAATGTGAAATTAATGGATATTTTGATAGAGATAAATGACCTCAATAATGTTGATGTGTACAAGAATGTATGATACTGGAATACCTATGTGCCTTGTAACACGCCCAATGGCTTTTTATTTAAGGAGAAAAGTGCATGGGATCTTGTGTCTAATTATTTACCCTTTCATGTTCTCTCTCGTCTTGAGCCTCCACGTCTTATCCTTTGTCCTTTCATTGCCTTGGGTGACTTCTAGTGCTCCATATCACTCCAAATGGACATGGTGTTGCCTTTTTTGTGTACTTGTGCTCTTCAATCATATTGTGGCTTTTATCCAAGCTCCTGTGATCTTACAAGAAAGACATAAATGGTGAAGAGTTAAAGAGTGAGATGTGAGCATGTGCCAAGCCTCACAATTGGAGCTTGTAGAAGTTCCATAGATGGTGCATGTCCTATATTTGAATTGATGCATTTTTTGTCCCACGGAGAAGCCTTCCACAAACTGTGTGCTTAAGAATATGTCGACATGTTGGAATACAAAATCTACTAGAAAAGCATCACATTCTTCTAATTTATTAATGGGTCCAAGAGGCCTTGAGACCTCAAATTCCATCTAATCAATCACCACTAATTTCACCACTTTCGGTTACGCTTGAGATCAAATATCCTTCTTTGTTGAGTGTGTAGATTTCCCTCTTGCCTCAATACTCCTTAACTCTCTCTTAATACTTTTAGTTCACTTGTATCATGTTTCTTTTCAATGCACTTTAGACCTACTCTTTAAATAAAAATATCCACATAAATAAAAGAATATGGTTAGGAGTGCATTTCGAGCATCTATATGACATATAAGCTAAATTTAGAGATCAATTTAGACCACGTTTTCTCCAATTTGTCAATCCATCCATTTCTAAATTCTTCTTCTATTCGAAACATGAGTTCATTTTCTATATTTTATACCTTATTAGTTTTATCTGGCCTCACAAATTCATTAATGATACATATATACCTTCCATTGAGATTATAACAAAAGACATGACTATATGCTTAGGTAACAAACTAGAATGTATGGCTTTCTACATGCATACATGCAAGTATAATTTATGTACATATGTACATGCACATGAATGCATACACCAACATATGAATAGATCTATTCAGAGATATCCACAGATGTAGAGATTTTTTTTTTTGGTTCTAGGAGGAATTTCCGCCCAAGCCTATTTTTCCTTGCTTGACTTAATTAATGGAACAGTTAAACAAAAGGAAGGGGGCATAGTACCCACGGGATCCCCTTATCCCACCAAGAGATATGCCGACAGACGTTGATTAAACTAGAAGGTAAAGATAACTTGGCATGCGTTTTCTTTTTGCAATCAGTCTTTCTTGTAGGTTCCCACAGAAAACAATGAATTAAACCAACTCTTTCATTTTTAAACATGAACTTACGATATCTTTATTCTAATAATTAATCAGCATCAAAACTTTTTTGTAGATAAGTAAACCAGCTTTCAAACCACATTGTCCCAATAATGTTTTCGCAATATATTAACCCATTTATTTATAAATGTTTAATACGTGTCTCTTCAAACTATAGAGCTGTTTCCGTGGCTTGCATTGATGCAATGCCATGGTCCACATGTTGGAGTATGAGCAAGACCAGTTGTAGAGTTTGATGTTGGCCCATTATCATGTTTCTTATCCTTGGATGATCAATGCTTTCTGGTTCCACCTTTCATTGACAGACTCTATACATGTTCAGCTCATTAATTAAAATACTTTGGAGATGCACAGAGTTATAAATATCTACATTATCTATGTTCTAGCTCTGAATAGATAATGAATGAAGGCAGTGCTAAATGACGATGACCGCGTGGAGCTTGAAATCACCCAAAACCGATGAATCTAAGATTGATTTGTATCTAAGATTGCTTCCAAAACTAGGAGGGGTTTTCAACACCCAAAAGTGTCAAGAGGAGGCGTTGAGAATTTTTTCTTAGGAGGTAATCTTTGTCTATCTTGAAATCTTGCAGGATGAGGTCGGAATTTACGTCATTATCCTTAATCAATGGTTTAAGATAATTGCTCTAGTAGGATCCGCAAGGCCACAAAAAGAAAAAAAAAAACTAAAAGAAGAATTATTCATTTTAATTTAAGGATAAGAAATCTTTCTCAACTTTCCTGCCTTTTCTCTACTTTTCTCTTCTTGACCCATTCTTTTAGGAAATGTAGTCCCGATGATTATTTACTGAAGTTCACCTTCTCCCTTTCTTAGGAATCAGTCTTCGGTCTGATAAGAGATCTTTGGGTTCGTTTTCATGTGATTGTATTTTCTTTGTATATGTGTATGAGATTAGAAAAGTGTTGTAGAAATTTATCTGGATTTTCCAGTTTGGTTTTCGGTCGTTCTTAGAACTTTGTTTCTGATCTTTATCTGTCGTCAAGAGAGCGGATCAAGATAGTCCATTTCTAATAATTCCTCTTTGAAAGAATAAGATTCCTTCTCCTTTGACTTGTCTTAGGATTTTCCTTCCTTTAGATGTTTTTTGAAAACTTTTTCTTTTTTTTTCCTTTCTTCTTTGCACTAAGGAAAATTTACTTTTGTCGATTTCTGCTTCATAAATTCTGGTTGGCTCTAAGACAATAATACCCTTTCTAGCTCTTCCATGTGGCAGTAGGATAGAGAGAAACTTGAGGATGGTTTTAATTGACTGGTCTAAAGGCATCCACAAGACCCCAAACATTGAACACAAGAATTTTCATTTTAATATTATCCTTTCAGAATTTTCCCTGAGCTAAGACTCCTTTATGGTTTGGCGTAAAATGTTTGACCGAAATTCAGGAATGTTTGTGAATTTGTTGGGTTTTCTGCTCGAATTCCTTGGCAAGGGGGGGGAACGCCAAGCAGTGATGTATATGTATTTCCCTGTTTGGCGATGCCCCTTGTGTGGACTCCAGTGTTGAGAGATTCACCACCATCCTTTCACTCAAGGAACACGTCTAATCGAAGAATACCAAGACACACACTAAACAATCGAAGCTCTCCCTTCGGAGACAAAGGATCTACGAATCCCAATGCAAGGATCGAGGGCTTCCTGAAGCGCTGCCTTGGTCGCAAACTTTAAGGGAGATCATTAAGCGATCCGCACACTTCTGACCCGTTTGAAGAGTTTATGCAGATTGGCCACGAGAGGGACACCTCTCACACGCTGAGGACGTTGGGAGCCTTTGACTATTCGAAGAGGAGGTCGAGAATCTTTGGGCATTCAAACGACCCGCTGGAGCGGTTGGCAAATGAGAATTGAACGTACAAGGCACGAAATGAGAGTTGAACGTACAAGGCACGGCCCTTTAGAGAGCTTTGCACAATAAAAGAAGAGGTCAAATGAGATCAAGAAGCGGCAGCATAATTGATTCCTGCAATGGGGCACAATCTCATGTTAAATATGGTTAAGGTATAACCGAGAATGAAAACTAACCATTAATGATTACTTTGGTAGATGCAGTAGCCAAAAAGATTGGAAACATTTTTAGTAAATAAATTCCCAAAAAACCGAAGTTTTTCTGTGAATAAAGAATTAGGCCCCACTCCGATTCGTTGTAGGCTTTATATAAATCAATAATTAGGAACAGAAGAGTTTGTATCAACTACTTAATAGACTTGATAGCTTCTCAAATTTTGATTGCAGCAGGGATCTTCAATGATGAATCTCGTTTTATGTTAAAGAATCCAATCAGCTTGGATTTGATTGTTGGTTTAATTTTCAGGAGATTTGACAATCATACTTACGCCCTGTACAGACATGGTTAACATTTACCAATTATCATTAGTATTCTTGCTACATTTATTTTCTATCAGGTTGGTCCCTAGCTTTTTGATAAATGTTAAGAGGGCACCAGACCTGATTGCGGCTTTTTTAGACTAGAGTAAGAGTTCCCACCATCATGTTTTAGAAGTTTTTGAGGAGCGCATTAGTGAGAGGCTCAGCGCTTGGGCCTTCTGTCTTAGGAACGGGGTGGATGGACTGAATAAGCTGTGAACGTGTAAATCCTTTTTACCTTGCTCACATGAACCTCCACATAAACCTCTGGGTGCCTTCGTGCATTGTAGGAGTGTGGAGACCCCTCATAGATCTTAATCCGCAAACGATGAGGGACACAATCTCATTTATGAAGTTGTAGAGTGGAATAGACGTTCTGAAAAAATCTATCAAAACGAACTTGTGCAATTAGATCTAAGAAAAGTGGGGACTTTCTGAATTGAAAAAGGCGCGTGGCACTTTCGTTATATATGACGTGCCTATATGGAAGCTTTCTATTCTCTCTCAAATATCAAGAGGATATGATCGGCAGACAGAAATCGGTATTTCCTGAGCATGATTCACCATGGAAACCATTCTTTTCTTAATCAAGCTCTACTCGACTCAATTCACTACGAGAATGTAGTCCAAACGTTTGACTGAGATTCAGGAATGTTTGAGAATTTGTTGGGTTTTCTGCTCCAATTCCTTGGCAAGGGGGGAACGTCAAGCAGGGAAGGGAAGTACATCTGCTTCCTTGTTTGGCGTTCCCCCCTGTTTGGACTCCAGAGGTTCACCACGATCCTTTCACTCAAGAGACACGTCTAATCGAGGAACACAAAGACACAAGCACACTAAACAATCGAAACTCTCCCTTCGGAGACAAAAGAGCGATCCGCACTCTTCTGACCCGTTTGAAGGGTTCACCAAGATTTGCCAGGAGAGACAAACCTCTCGCACGTTGGGAACCTTTGACTGCTCGAAGAGGAGGTCGACAGTTTTTGTGCGTTCAAACGAGAATTCAACGTACAAGGCACAAAATGAAAATTGAATGTACAAGGCACGACCTTTAGAGAGCTTTTCACGGAAACAAGAGGTCAAATGACATCAAGAAGCGGCAGCATAATTGATTCCTCTCTCTAGAATCGGTTCTCGCTCTAGAAATGGCAGCCATACCTTCTCGAAGCATTTGATTCTCGAATTGATTCGCTTTCTCCATGGGAAAAGCATGAGGCTGGGATGGTCTCACCACTGAGTTCTTAAAGACCTTCAATCAACACTCTATTGCACTTGGGCTTGCAGGAGGTCATGTCTTTTGGCAAGTTGCTCGGTTGTCCTAGCTAAGAAATAATCAAATTTTTTCACGAAATAGACTTTCAAAATTTTTGCGTACCCTCAGGGCACGTAAAGAAGAGGTTATAGGAGAATGAAGACTCGCGGCAGCATAATTGATTGTGACTCTTGAATTGGTTCCCACTCCTGAAAAGTTGGGTGAAACGATTGGTTCTCGAAACAATTGATTCCAGAAGCGATTGATTCGCATTCCAATGGAAAAAGCTTGATTTTGGATGCTCGTTCTTCAAGACCTTCAAGCACACTTTGATGACACCAATGCGCTTGGGCTGATCGAGCTCTAGGTCTTTTGACACGTTCCTCGGTTGTCTTAATGCAGGATTCATAGAGATTATTCACAAAACAGACTTTAAAAACACGAATCAAAACTCGTGACCGATTACAATGCTAAAAACGCATTACTCGTGACCTCCACAAAGCATATGATACACTCGAATGGGTTTCTATTCTTCTATCTCTCAAAGACGTTTGTTCTAGCCCTAAGTATCAAGATAATCTCGATGCTTCTTGCAAACACCTCAGATCGTATTAATATTAACGACAAACTCTCTCAATCGGTTAAATTATAATGCTCGATCACATAAGGCAACCCCTTTACTCTACTTCTTTTGCTATCACTACTGATAGCCTTAACTTGACAAGTTATACTATGGTAGTTAACACGCTGTCGTAGAGATTTACATCTCTACATATCCACATCTCTACGTATCCAGTGTTTGAATAATCCAAATCTAAAGAACAATTTTCTACTGAGAATGTTGCAGATAATTTATCGAAGCATTGGCTAGAAATAGTCATGAGAAGATTTGCAGGTTACTGAAGCTTGTACCAATATAACATTGAAGGAGGGATTGTTGGAAATCAATGATCCTATTGGTCAAAAGTGTCCAGAACTGAAGCATAGGATGGAGTCCTCATAGGAACTCTACAACAAAAGCGGCGAGCGCTCATGGTCAAAGCAAACGCCTTTCAACCTGCCCACGAGGGTTCAATCCCCGCTCAGCGCGTTCATGGAACTTATCTTTTAAGTTGTGCTTTTGCAATAAAATTTATGGATGGACAGATCGCAATCACAGAACGCCCGAACTGATCTTGTTTTTTATTTTGCATAGCGATCAATTAGCGATCGTGAAGATCGTGGATTTATTCGCTTTTGGAGATTTGCTTTTCAAAGTACAAGAATACTATAAAAGAAGCCATAAGGCTCATTATCAATTCATCCTTCACCTAACTTTCAACACAAGCTTTGGAGAGCTTGGACCTCAATAGAGGTGATGTTTCTTCTAGCACATGGGCCAGCCATGGTGCTAACTTGAAGCATGTTGAGGAGCGGTTATGGAGTTCTGCTCACATGATTGAGGAGGACATTATCTGACATTATCTGACATTATCTGGACATGAACTGAAGATTATCTGAAGCTCTTGGAGGAGGAGTTGGAGGAGGAGTTCTCACACTCTTGGAGGAGTGTTGGCACACATCTTTGTGTGGAGGTTCTGCTCACATGTTTGAGGAGGACATCATTATCTATGATGTTTTGGTAACTTGTATCTGTTTCCATTATCTGCATTATATTTGTACAAACACATTATTATGAATTAATTGACTCTCCAATTTCCTCACATCTCTCTCGTTTCCAAACTCTCTTATGATGTTAATGAATTGTACGTGTGATTTGAGTTATGATTTCATCTGATTATCTGTGAGCGTCTATATTTGAATTCTACCTCTTAAGTTGCCCGAAGCACCCTGCGTGTACCGTCTATTTGGAACACTAGCAGTTGGCCTGATCCACCCAACCGAGCCCTTCACGACAAGTGAACCCGACGTGAAACTGTTCCACGACATTTGAACCTGCCATGAAATTGTTCCACGACAAGTGTGTGACATACTTGAGGACGAAGACATTCCCTCAAGGAATGACTTTAGCACGACAACGCAGTCTAGAGCAGGAAGCTCAAGATTATTCACTTATTGGCGATAACCTATACAAAAGAGGACGAGATGGATATCTAAGACAATGTGTTCATGAGAGCGATTATCTGAGCATACTAGAGACTGCACACCAAGGTGTTGCAGGAGGTCATTTTGGACCCGATAGGATAATCAAAGCCATCCTCTTTGCAGGATTATGGTGGCCCACTCTTCACATGGATGCTCATACCTATGTAAAGAGATGTGATGTGTGCCAAAGAACTCAGTTTCCTACTCGCAGAGATGAAATGCCATTGAAACCCATGATGGACGGACGTGCATTTTCTAAGTGGGGTATAGACTTTGTAGGACCCATTAACCCCCCTGCAAAAGGTACACATGCTGAATACATTATTGTTGCCACAGATTATCTTACGAAATGGGTAGAGGCAAAAGCCACGAAAAAGAATGATGCACACACAACTGCAAAATTCTTATTTGAGAATGTCTTTACAAGATATGGACTGCCTATAGAGTTAGTGAGCGATCGAGGCACTCACTTTCTAAACCAAGTCATTGAATATTTGTTACAGGATTTTATGGTGATTCACAAGAAATCCGCACCATATCATCCTCAGGCCAATGGTCAGGCTGAAAGCACTAATAAGATCCTTTGTAACGTACTGACGAAACTCGTGAACAACAAACGTTCAGATTGGGACAAACAGTTACACCATGCTGTTTGGGCATATCGAGTGGCCTACAAGACCGTACTCAATGCAACTCCCTTTCAAATGGTTTTTGGTCAGAAGCTGTGCTTCCTTTGGACTTCTTGATACCGACCCTTAAGGTTGCACAAGAACATCAGTGGACCGGCCATGAATTATCAGCAAGAATAATGGACTTGGAACGATTAGGAGAAACCAGGCTAAAGGCAGCAGCAGGAATATATGCAGCGAAGAAGCGACAGAAAGCATATTTTTATGCACATGTGAAAGATAAAGGCCTAAAAGAAGGAGATTTAGTTCTAGTATATACGCTAAAGCAACACACACGTAAGTTAGAAAAGCGAGGTTATGGACCTATGATCATTAACAGACTCTCAACAAGTGGAGCAGTACAGTTAGCCACCTTAGAAGGAGACGTAATGCCTAATTATATTAGTGGCTGTAGAGTCAGGCTATATCAGGAACCTCTTACTGAGGATATGCTTAGACGACTCACGTTGGCAAAGAAGCGTAAGGAGGAAGAAAATAGAATACGAGCGGAAGCTCAGGCAGAAGCAATAGAACGCATTAAACGCATGAAGTTAAGAAGACAAGGACTAGGGAGAGAACATTATAACCATCTGGAAACTACACCCAGATATCCCATGGCCATGTGTCAAGTAAAGTCAACCACTCATCCTAGTATAGTGGACAGGAGACCATTCATTACAGTCAGGCTAGAGCACGGCAACCCTTGCCAAGAGCTCCGGGCTTTAATTGACTCAGGTGCTGCGACTAGTGCGATTAGATGGTCCCACTATAAGGATTCAGGAATACAAATGCGGCCAATTGAGGCATACCTCATAGGGCTAGGAGGCATGGAAACCCCTTGCATGGGTGAGGTGGACCTTCCTATCCTCATTAAGGATGTGACCATGACAGCGAAGCTACTGGTGTGCCATGATGACGACCTGATAGAACCCCTAATCCTTGGCCAAGATTGGCTATACGATCACTCGGTGGACCTAAATCTTAGACAAGGCTCCTTATAGATTGGAACCTTAGATCAGAAGCGAGTGATACCGCTTGACTTCCCTAACGGCCTTCCGACTGAGGTTTGTAACCCTAGACCCTATGAAATACATGCGACGGAAGACCGGAAGATCTTTGGTCAGATCAGTCATGTTACGTCTACACCAACCCACTCGGGCTTGGCTATGGACAGTTGTCAATCAGAAGGACGACAGGAGATCTTCCCTGGGGCTTCCTACAAACTAGAAGGGGCAGCTACCCAACCGCTAGGGCAGATGGGCACAATCAGCGGTCAGGTGGGTTGCATCAGCGACCAAATGAGCACAATACCCTGCGGTGCTCATCCTTCCAAACTTGCTGCAGACTGGCCTAGATTAAAGATAAAGAACGAATCACTTCCTAATGGGCAGGTCACGCAAGTGTTGGATCTCCCTTCTTTTCCAAAGCAGAGCATCCAATGGACCTCTCAAACCCAACCACGAACGAGTCAACCACAACAGAGGAACCCAGACCGACGACACCACCAGACAAGGCAAAGAAAGCAGCAGTATGAACATCACAGAACAAGTGGCACGAAACAAATATGGGTGCCAAAAGGACAGCAACCACAGGCTATTGGCAACACTGCAGACGAGAACAGGACAAAGTTTCAACAGAAGCAGAGTCAGCATCCAAAGTCCCCTCGATCTTCTTCCCCAAGTACAAATACTCGACAGATTTGGATCGCTAAGAAGTATCTTATCAATCTACCCACACCCATGCAGATTTGGGTACCCAAACAATGTATTATAGCCCAACCCTCAAGCCATGTAATATATACCCCTCAGAAATCTTTCCATCCTTCAATACCACCAAACCCGATACCACTTTTCGTCCCTCAGCAGAAACACACCAACCACTCAAAGACTCTTAGGAAATGGATACCGAAACGTATCCAGACGTCTTCTTGTACCCCCTTATCTAACAATTCTCCCACCCCGTTTAAACTCCACCCTTGTAATAATTCACCCTCAACCAATCCTTGTATAAATTCATACACCAAAACCCCACATCATGCATAATAAAAGCTCATCAAGAAATGTATGCATAATCTGACAATGTAGGCGTCTAGAGACCTGCATTAGTTTTGCAAATAATCATTGCATCAATCACCTCATGACACTTGGCTACACGGGTTACACATCGGTTATGGAAAGGGATTGCGGTCTCACCTTAATGGGATCATAATTAATTTCCATACTAATGTGCTAATCTTTTGTAGCAGATCTTTTCCATTAGCTCGTCAGTCATCATGCAAACCGAAGAAGGACCATCAGATGCTGGCCCAAGCACACCAATGGCCAATATTAGAGAATTACTCGCGGAATCTTATCCTACGATGCAACCACCAGAGTTTCAAGGTTTTTCCAGGACCCATGCCAATCGACGATCCTCCTAGAGGATATACTGAGAAGATTCATCGTAATTCTCACTGGTTTCAAGGCCTAGCAAGACCATTAGCAGACGCTGATTTCATATTTGAGGCCAATTTGGCATTTGATCTTCGCACATGGACCAAGTACCAGTTCTTTTCAAGAGAATTTGAAGGACTGCAGAATACACAAGATTTAACGCACGTTTGGGCAAGAGCGGGATTTACAGAATATTTTAGTGACCCTCTGCCTAAACCCGATTTTTACAGATGCTTTTACCTAGTAACCACCTTGACAGCTTCAGAGAACAAGGATCTACCCGGAACATTCATGTTACCATCCTTGGTAAATGACCCTCCATTCAGAAGGTTTTATTTGTCCAAAGATTTAATTCGTGCAGCTCTCAAAATACATGGAACGCATACTCCGACGGAGAGAGAACGGCTAGTCCCAGAGCAGATGAAACGTGGTGACGTAACTAAGTGGGAGGATATTTCTGCTATAACACCTGAGCTCTCCAAGCCATTGCGGATATGCATGCAGCACTTTGCTTTCCTAGCTCAGGATCGTTTTACCATGCCCCACAAAAGAATCTGGTTTGGATTATACTTAGCATGTACTGGACCCCAAACGGTTGATCTAGCTAGCTGGATAATTGATCAGCTCTATTTGGCACAACATAGATGGGAACGAAAGAAGGTCATCAATGGGTGTTGTGCACTTACAAGGATTATATATATGTGTCTGGCATATGATTTACCCATAGAGCGCGCCATGACCAGTGAGGAACTGAAGGCATTCAAAGGGACCACTAAGAAGGCTAGAAAGTCTAGCAAAGGCAGAGCCGGAAAGCGGATGAGAGGCACTATCCCGTGCCTACAAGTCCCAGAATCACCCTTGCCACAACCATCTCCAGAGCAGTCACCAATAGCAGCCACTCCCACGGTACCACCAATTCGTATACGGTTATCAAGACCAGTTACGCCGGAGGGCACCACCAACACTGTTGCACCCCAAGCAGCCACAACCACAGAACCTATCACCACAGCAGCTGAACTTCCCACCACTATTGGTGTGGAAGCTTTCTCTTTTCCAATACCCCATTTAGAAGCAGAACAAGCAGAGCCACTGAACACAACGTTTGATTTTGAGATGCCCGATGCATTCTCCAATGAGTTCCAGTTTTCAGAAGGACAATTGTTTTCTCAAGAATTTGAAAGGCCTAGCTACCCTACCACACCCAGGGATCAGCCACAAGGACAGATTGTGTCTAGCTCTGATGATGAAAGAACAGCAACCGATGACGACGAAGGCGATGAGGAAGCCAGCCAGGGAACTCAGGAATCCCAAGAGCACGAACAGAGAGACGGTCAAGGCCAACAAACAGACACACATGGTGATACAAGTACCCATGAAGATGAAACTTACGAAGCAGCAGCTTACACACTAGCTATCAAGAAGCTGTATAGAACTATGGAAAAAGTTTGGGCACGCAAAAAGCTGACAGAGGAAGAGAGTCAAGCAATAATAGAACAAGAACTTGTCACAGGCGGATTCGAAGACGCATACATCAAAGGATTCAGAGAGTTAGTCAAATCAGTAGGCTCCAACGAAGCCCTCAGGTACTTGCAACGAAAGCCACTACCACAGTTTGACCCCCGCAGAGTACGACTACTTTTAAAGCCCGGCGAATACATTCGTGTACCAACAGGAGCACAGTCTTCAGAACAAGCCAGGGAGGCACGCCTCGTCACCGAAAGCTCGTTGGCAGCAGAAACCATCCTTGTAGATTCCCCACCCCGCGCTACAAATGTACATACCTCAGTAGTCACTAAAGTATCGACCACCCCACCTGCTCCTCCATCACCGCCAGTCGATCCACCCTCCCCTCTTCACCCTCCTTCCCCCAGACCAACATCTTCATTCGCCGGTGGCGTAGCAGAAATCGTCTTTACGACCACTCAGCCCACAATTCATGCACCCATTAGACCTAGTCTACCCCCTCACACATCCACCTTTCCAATCAACCCATTCCTCCATCCAGCTTTTCCATCCTTCCCCACAACTCCAAGACCCCTTTCTCCATTCCCACCGCCCTTAACCTTCTCCCCAGTCTCACCTCCCCGACCCACTGTAACCCCTTTTTCCCCTTTTCACCCAGCTGCACCAAGCCAGTCCCCCTGTAAATTACTCCTCAACCTTTGTAAATCCCGTATTTACACCAGCACAAGCACCCACGGTCACACCCATATTCACGGTCACTGCACTGGACACGTCCAATGACATGGACATCTCACCACCCACTGCACCATCACTCACTTCACTCACGGCACAAACATTTTTAGGCACATCACAATTTTCAACAATCACTACAGCATCCACCTTCCCACCCCCATTCCCCGTTCCCTTTGCATCTACACCCACTGCATCTTCATTTAGCACCCCATTAATACTATCACCCACTGTAGATAATGCATTTCGACAGATGTTCATGTGTATGACGCAAGTAAGAGATGAGTTCACATCTCTTGGCGATAATTACCAGCAGCTACAGAGGACAACCACCGACTTACAGTCGCAGCTTAATTTATTGTCGATTGAGAATGCCTCACTGAACAGTCGATACCAGGAATTACGAGAGGCATATCACAAATTAGAAGTAGAAAGCGAAGACAAAGCTAAAGAAGCCACTGCTAACCTGGATAACTTATTAAGAGCCCAGACAGTCCGCAATGCAATGCTAACACGAAACATGGGCTTACTACGAAGACACCTAGCAGCCGCCAAGGAAGAAAACCAGCGCTTACAGGATCAGAACCGAGAAAACTTAGAAGCAGCGCTCGACCACCCAGACCAACCACTCAGTCCTAGAAAGTTCAAAGCCATTCCCTCAGACTCGATGAGGATGCTGCTAGAAGATCATGTAAGATTGCTAGATGAATATGACCGCATGAATGAGGAGTTACAGAAACTCAAAGAAGATCATAAATTACTCCAGTTATGAGCACCGGCACACCCAGACATACCAGCACATGTGGACCCCTCTCCTGACATCTTAGAGGAACTCAACGCATTAGGGGCCCAGGTATCGAACCTTGAATCAAGGATTGCAGTATATGAAGCACCACCAAGGCCAGATTCCCCACCTGAGCTACCAGCTGAAGAAGAAACTGTCACCATCCCGGTGGAGGAAACGTTTGAAGAGGCGTACGAGCCACAACCAATCCCAGGCGGACGCGTCACGGCCGAAGGCCAGATGACTTACGAACTCCCGACCCCCGCGTGGATGAAGACAATTGAGGAACTTGGCACAACGCACTCAGCTAGAGTAGAGGCACAATTACATGCCATGGCGATGATAGAAGAAAGAATTTTACAGTCTCCATTCTTTGCTCATTTGGCCCCGCGACGATACATATCTGGGCACGAGCTACAGTATAAACCGTATTTTATGTTAATGGCTGAATACCAGTTAGCCATTGAGAAAGAGACAGGTAAGAAACCATCGCATGCGACTCAATTCGAAGAGGACAATTTGCCACTAGATGCGCAGCAAGGAGAGATCTATCAACCAGAGTGGCGGAAAGATTTACTACAGAAGTATCCAGAAATGATGAGTACATGGGTAAAGGCACCTTTGCATTTAAAGTACAACCCGTGTTGGGGACCAGTACCACGACGCCGCTCCTGGACTTCCTTTGCTATCAAGGTACAAAACAATAAGCAGTGTCAAGACTGGTTGAATTACCCCTATTTTAAGCCACCCATCGAGTTACCAACTGTAGGCTACATGATGGCTACAATTCGCCACTGGCTCCCTAGATTAAAGCATATGGACGATATAGCGGCGCATATGACTGTCAAAATCTTTGACATGATGCAAATGATTTTTAAAGTCTTCCGACGCGTCAAGGCACCTCATGTCAACACCCTGGGCTTTGAGCATGGCAATTTTGATCTGGTATATGATATGAGTACAACGCCATCGCTACGGGTGTGTTATGCCTGGCATTGCAGAATAAAATATCTACCGGCGTGCTACAAGCAGACATTCGAAGAGATGTTCACAACCGGCTTCTGGGAATACCATTCAGAGGTATTCATAAGCAGGCCTACACATTTATTACACTTATTTTCCTGTGAACGAATGGTCTATTCCACACACTATTAGCTCCCGCCACCGAAAGAACCGCAACCAATCGACTGGGAGAAACTCGAGGCAGATCTGGCCCGAGGCATTCGTATCTTCGAGCACACCCTCGCTCATGATCTCCTACAGAACTATATCCGGTAGACCTCACAACAAGGTTCTGTCAGGGACGACAGAAGCGAGAGGGAGGGGGGTGTTGGAAGCAGCCAGAGGCATAGAAGACGCGGAAGCATGTAACGACAGAGCAGGGAGCCAGTCAAATCTTTTTTCAAAGAATTATGTTTTCAAATACTTTCCAAAAACCTCCAACAGTGATTTTTATCACTATTGTAACATATGTAACATAGAAAACCCCATTTTGTAATCCATAGATCCATTTTGTGCAAGCCGAGGAGTCCTCGAGCTTGAGGAGCTTAGGTAGAACAAGCGTATCAATTTTCGTTATTTTTAGACATCGTTTACCCTTTCAAATAGCATCTAGGACCTATTTTTTAACTATGCCGGTCACTAGATGTGAAACCAGTCAAAACTAGTCTAGAAACTATAAAAAGAGCTAGAGAGCTCATTTTTGAGGTTAGCTTGTTTGAGTAGAGAAGAGCTTAGAGCTATTTTGAACTTGGAAGAGTGTTCTTGAGTAATAGAGTTAATTTCTCACCTTCCATTGTGCCTTGCTTGTCTCTTCGTTGTCTGTGTGTATGTGTGTGTGCATCTCTATGCTTCTCACCTTCACTCTCACTTCATCTCACATTCACAATCTTCATATCACTCCTATCTCTTCCACGGATTGACAATTAAGGAGGTGAAGCTTCTTAACGTGGTTCTCACCATTGTGCTAGAGCAACACATGTGGTAATTTCTTTTACTTGATTGGTTAGAATTTCAATATTTTCTTTCAAATTTGAAATTTCACAGCTAATACTTTCCGATGTTGCAAGTTCTTTCACATGATTAGATAGATTTTCCATACTCTTTATCAAATTTGAAAGTTCATAGTGAACAGCTCCTTCTAAATTCCCAAATTCTTGATTAAATTGTGTATTTAATGTTTTCATAATTTCATTAGTTTTTCCCAATATTGAAGTCATCATTGAGATATATGAAGTTAATGGCTCGAGTTTTTCATTTATGGATGCAATTATTCGTGACTCCATATCTTTGAATTGTTCATCATATTCTGGAGACTTCTTTTCAATTAATGCATCCACACTAGAACCTATGTCTTGTGTGGTGTGTTTTGCAACCCCCTTTTTGCCCATTGTTCACTAATATAATCAACATAGAAGTAAAATATGCGTACCTAGAATTGAGCTTGATATTGTACCTCCTAATTGCCAAATGCCGTGGAACAATTTCACGTCGGGTTCACTTGTCGTGGAACAATTTCACGTCAGGTTCACTTGTCGTGGAACAATTTCACGTCGGGTTCACATGTCGTGGAACAATTTCACGTCGGGCACACTTGTCGTGGAACAATTTCAGTCTGGTGTGAGAGACACGTGATATAATGTAGCATGCTCTACTGGTGGTCTTTCACAACAAACATTGCATTCCTTACACAACCTGTAGACATCTGCTTCCATCGTAGGCCAATATACTCCTAATCTATGCAGAGTCTGTAATGTTCGATGTTTTGAATGATGTTGCTTTAATGCACCTATGTGTGCTAATTGCAACCAATTTGCATGTTCTGATTCATCTACACAACAAGCAAGGATCTTTTGATTATCCTGTTTATATATGCTTCCTGCCATTATTTGGTATCTCTGAGACTTGGTAATCTCTCCCTCTTTGATCTTTATCCTAGGATTCTTGGGTCCATATGTTAGAATAGGGACTATAGGCTTAGCCCATTCTGGTGCTATCTCAAGGTTAAACAAATATGCATCTGGTAACTCATCCACTACTCCTTGAGGAGCTTCTCCTGAGGTTAATCTTGAAAGGTGGTCAGCTCTAAGATGTGTCTTTCCTTTCTTGACTACTACTTCAAAATCATACTCCATGAGTAATAGAAACCAACGTATTAGTCGTCCTGTGTTACATGGCTTGTTGACTAAATACAACAATGCTTGATGATCTGTAAAGAATTTGAATTTGTTTGCCAACAAATAGTGTCTGAACTTCTTTACCGCATAGATCATCCCTAATCCTTCTCGTTCAGTCGTGGTGTAATTTCTTTCTGCTGCGTTCAATTGTCTGCTCGCATAAGCTATGGGGAGATCTATGTTACCTTCACTCGTGGGTTGTGCTAACACACATCCTATGGCATAATTGGATGCATCCACATGTACATGGAATGGCTTACTCCAATCTGGGGTAGTCAATATAGATGCTGAGCACAAGCGTCGTTTGAGTTCATTGAATGAATTTTCACATTCATCTGTCCATTCAAAGTTGGTTAAAAGAGAGTACAAAGGCTTGGCTATGATTGCATACATGTGTATGAATCTCCTATAATAACCACAATGGCCCATAAATGCTTGTACCTCCTTTACGTTAGTTGGTCTAGGTAATTCTGCAATTACTTTTACTTTTTCCTCATCTGTAGAGATTCCATTTTTTGACACAATGTGTCCTAGAATTTTGCCTTGTCTGACCATGAAAACGCATTTTTCTGGGTTCAAACAAACCTGATATTCTCGACATTTGTCAAATATTTGTCTTAACTCCGGGATATGCGTCTGTCTTACATTTGAATGAGCACATATGTCATCGACATATACTTCCAAACTCTTGCGTAAGAATTCCTTAAAAACATGACACATGAGTCGCTGGAAAGTGGCGGGTGCATTTGTTAAGCCGAATGGCATCACACGAAATGCAAATATGCCCCATTCAGTGGCAAAAGCCGTCTTGTGTTGGTCCTCTGGAGCAATGGCTACTTGATTATAGCCTGAAAAACCATCAAGGAAGCTGTAAACTTCCTTGCCCGCAACTCTTTCCAATAGATGTTCCGTGATACGAAGAGGATAACTGTCTCTAATCGTGGCGGCATTCACTTTTTTAAGGTTAATACACACACGCAATTTTCCGTTCTTCTTGGGCACTACCACAATGGGGGATACCCATTCGGTATGCTCAATTTCGTAAATGAATCCTGCTTCTATCAGCCGATCTATCTCCTCTTTAATCTTCGCAGCGTAGTTATCATTGTACGTGTAAGGTTTCTGTTTTGTCGGTTTTGCATCTGGAGTCATAGGGATTCTATGAGAACATATATCTGGGTCTACTCCTTTCAAATCTTTGTAACTCCAAGCGAACACATCTCTATATTCGCGCAATAGAGCAACTAATTCTTCTTCTTCTTCAGCTGTCAAATCATGCCCTATGTAGGTACATTTTTCTTCTTCTCCTTCTATGGCAACTATTACTTTCTTGGTTTTCTCTTGGTTATCATATACTTGTCCGTCATTCGCCTTTCTATTAGGCATTCGTACCATGATTCTTCTATCTTCGATTTCATATTTCTTGAAGTTCTCGAGTACTTCAAATAAAGATTCTTCTTTTTCTGACATGGTTTATTTCTTCTTTCTTTTCTTGCCTTCACTCTTGTTAGTCACTCGTGTCTCTGAGGATGAGTTTCTACTTCGAAAAAATATTATTCTTCTGATGCAAAAGGTGGGTCCATGATAATTGATTCTAAATCAAAATCACTCGCATCCTCAAATGCATCAGTGTTAGGGTCACATTCCTCTAAAATTGCCTCGCACATGACTGGTTCTATCGTGAAAACTGAAATGTCATAGCCATCCTCGTCACAGTGGGGTGTCCATTGTTCTTCATTGATGGCTACATCCATGGTTGCTAGGATTTCTGCCCAACCATGGGGTTCAAACTCTTCGTCAGGGAATAGTACAGGCGCGTAAGCTGGATCCTGAAGGGTTCGTGGATGTTGTTCTGCACCTAAGGTCCTGGCTTCTAACCTTTCTTCCTCTTGTTTTGCTACTTTACACATCCATAAATGAGTATCCTCATGCAACCAAAAAGGATCTGATTCTAATGAGTGCACGGATTCCGTCTCTACCTGAGTCTTATGGATGGTATTCCATTGTATTGGGGGTACGTCTCTATGTGAATAGTCTTTAAGATTGACTTTGGTAGTCACTCCTAAATGTTGCAAGTACAAAGAATTAGTTCCCCAATCTTGTACAATCTGCAACTAACGCATGAATGGTCGTCCCAATATCATCTCATAAGCATGATTTTTTGCAAAGTCACAAATGGCAAAGGTATGCTCAAATTCTACACCACAAGTGGTGAGAGATATGCCTTCTAGTAAGCCTCATGGTTTTTCTATGTGTCTGTCAGCCATTTGTAGCTTCATCCTGGTGGGTCTTAATGCTGGCTTACCCCAACGTTTCCATAAAGCGGTGGTAGCGATGGCTACTCCGGCTCCTGAATCTAAGATGGCTTTCGTGGTGTAGCCCTGATGGGTTATCGGAAGATAAGTGTTACCTTCCTCTCCTTCGCTTACATCTCCAATCTTTTCTACGGGTATCTCTGGTACCTTATTTTGTGATCCTATTTGTGAGGGAGTAGTAGCAAGCTCAGGGAATTGATTTGCTACATGCTTCCACAGTTCTGGTTTTACCTTCAATAACTCCTCCAGAGTGAGATTACACAGTACTTTGGTATTCTTGATCACTTCCGTGTTTCTAGGGATTACTGATTCTTCATTCCTCACTATTATCGTGGGTGCTCTCATACTAATAGACTTTGCTTCCCAAGGTCCTGTGAACTGAGGTAATTCTTGTAAAGAATTGGATTCA
Organism: Ceratopteris richardii; assembly: GCA_020310875.1. NCBI lineage: Eukaryota > Viridiplantae > Streptophyta > Polypodiopsida > Polypodiales > Pteridaceae > Ceratopteris > Ceratopteris richardii. The sequence continues at coordinate 136,268,331 of CM035437.1, forward strand.
AATCCCGTGTGTTCACTCAGTTGTTCCTCCTCTACATCATCGTAAATAGAGGGAATATCTTGGGGAAATTGTTCCTGCAAGTCATCTATTTCTTGAATAGGAGGATGAGTTCCTTGTTCTTTTCTCCATTTCTCTTCTTGGATTTCCCTCAAAAATTCATGTGAGTACCTATGTATGGAAGACAAATTGTCTTGACTTTTTGTATTGGGTACTTGAGACAGGGATGGTGCATTCCTTTCCTGTGTCTATGAGACAATAGGGTTCCTATGCTGATCCTTTTTCTCTTTGCTTTCAATCAAATATTCTAGCCTCTCCATTAGTCCTTGAAAATGTAATTCCAGTTTTTCCATGTTATTCCAATTAAGATATCTAGAGGCTGTGAACAAAGCTTGTGCTAGTTCTACCATCTTCATGCAAAGTTTAGTTCTCTCAATTTCTAGATCAGCTCGAGTGTAGTTTTTGCTCATTTCAGCTACCTGAGGTCCCTCTTTTAATCTAGCCTGATATGCACGAAACATCATGTCTAGATTTTCTGGTATGGGTTCTGCTAAAACTGATCCTGATTTTTGAGCTGGATTCTCTTGATTCAAGTCCTGTGAAGTCAATTCTAGGATTTTGGCTCTCGACTCTTTTAAACTTCCTTCCAACTCAGTTATCTTTTTACTCCATTTTCTCTTAATTCTTTCTCTAGAATCTTTCCAAGATTTTGTCTTTTTACTGCTAGATTCTGCAACTTCACCACTTCCGGCTGCTTTCTCTTGATTAAACTGTTGGTTCTGTAAGAGCGCATGGGCTCTTGTGATAGCTTGGATAGGCACGTAGGTGGGGTTGGATCCATCTGCGTTGTTCACAATACCTATCACGTTGATCGGTGTCTCAATTGGGGCCGTGGATTTGGGTTTGTGTACATCACATTAGCATAGTCTGGCTCCCAACTAGGTTCCACTGGTGGACTATCATAATGATATGTTTCTACGTGTTCTGGTGACTCTGTGTAATATGCGGGTGGACTATCTACATGCGTAGAGTCAAAACTGTTCGAATTCGGGTCACCCTCTGTGATCAAAGGTGAAGAAGGCACTAAGGCCCTACTTAGGTTCTCTTCTGCAGCAGCATATTTGACTGAGATGACATTCGCTGGTGGGGGTGGCTGCTGAGCTAAGACAGGTTGAGGTCTCTGTTTAGCCTGGTATGGGTAGTTCTGAGGAGGCCTATAGTTATAAGGCTGAGCATTGTATTGGCCTTGATACCTACCTGGCTGCGGGTATGCTTGCGGGTAGTTCTGTCTCACGATCTGTTTGTTGTATGGGCAGTCCTGAGCCGTATGATTCGTGTATCTTCTCTCAATTGTACAGTATTGGCCACTAGGGTTGGCTTGTGGTTGTGGTGCATTGGGGTACACATTTGCCATATGATCACCACCATAGGTGTAACAACGCTTGTTCATTAGTACAGTAGGTTTACTAGAAACTCCTAGTTTCTGAGCCACTTTTTCTGCTAGGTCCTCTATCGAGCTAGACAATTTTGTGGATGCTAGAGATGAACAGTCTGAGTCCTTATAGACCTTTGAGAGTTCCAACTCGTCTCCTAAGTTGTCCTCGATGTCTATACAAATTCTTACACATTGCTCTAGCGTTCTGGGTTCTTTTAGGTACACGTAGGAGCGTAGTTTAGAGCTCAATAAGCCATCTAGAAACAATGACACTTGCTTGGCTTGTGAGGGTAGCTCTTGCATTGGACATCGTTCAACATATTGTCTAAACCTACGTCCTGCCAGTCTAACTGTTTCTTGAGGGGTTTGTTTAAAGCTATGAATCAACGAAGACGTGTCATGTCGGATCCCACTTTTAGAGAATTCAGTGATGAATGACTCTAAAAAGTGATGGATGTCTCTAAATTGCCTTTGTTGCAATGATTGGAACCAAGTTAAAGCTGTATTCTTTAACGTTAGTCCAAATGCGTTGTATTGCGTGAACATGTCTTCAACTTGTTCGGCTCTTAGTACTTGCTTGAATTCTGCAACATGGTCATAGGGATCTCCTGTTCCATCAAAGTAGTTCTTCATGGATTTCACTAGCTGAGTGGGTCTTAACATTCTTGCATGTTCACGTGGTCTAGGTAGAGGAAAATCATCTCTACCACTTGGTATTCCATGATCTCTTTGTCTATCCGCTCTATTAGTGTCCGTGGTTGTTCTATCTCTCCCTACGGGATGAGTGAAGCTTACTTCGGGTCTTTCTTTATTTTGCTCTCTTTGATTTCCATGGGCTGATGATGTTCCTGCCCCTTGTTGACTTGTATTCATGTTCGTTCTAGATGGAGGGAATACCAATTCACCTCTCCATGTGTATGTGTTTTTAGCGTGGTCAGGCACCACAAAGACTCTTTCTGAGGTCTCATCCAGGTATACAACCTTTCCAGGTGTATCCGGGTCCTTGAACTCGTATATCGTGATGATACCTACCTCACTAAGTAGTTCTGTCTTGTATCTCCAAAAGGCTTCATCAGTTTCTTTATTTACAAACAACTCTATGCTTCTGTTGTCCTGAGGGATCCATTCTGGGATTAGTACTCGTGTCAGTACAGATTTCCCTCTAGGTGTTCTAGGCTCTTCTAATGGTTCCTTTCCTTGAGATTTAGTTTCCATCTCTGGCTGAATCACGCTAAACTCGTTGGTATTGTTTGGCTGCGTACTTAAGATGTACATTGTTCCTTCCTTGTCTATGTATGCGTCTCTCTCAAATTTCACCACTGGACGTTCCAATCCAATGGGTTGATCGGGGTTGTGCATTTGCACCACTTGCCTTCGCAAACCATCCTCATAGATGCGAGCACCTAATCGGTTGGTTCGGAGAAACTCTAATTGAGTCCTATAGGGTCCTTCTGGTTTTTCTAAATAGGCTACATTCGACCGTTCTTCTGCTCTTTCTGCGCTAAATGCCATTTCTGATTCACTCGTGTCTGAGTTCTCGTAGAGATAACTAGTGTTCAATTGTTGAGCCCACGATCGTGCAGTAGTTCTTACACTTGCCTCCGATGATCTAAGGCTTCGTCGGTCTGACTTACCTATATGTTTGCCCGATCTAAGGTTCATTAATTTTCTTCCTTGCACAATCAGTACACGCTCAGATCGTCAATGATTCTTTGTTATTACTTTCTTGATTCTTTTTAGATTTCTTTAGATTCTTGTCTTAATGTATGCGTCAGGAATTCGACTTTCTGTGGTACTTTGAGTTCCCGTTCTGTCAGACTTATGTTCTTTCCTTTAGGTTTTCGTGTCACACACCTTTATCTTTAGTCTTGGACTTGATAAATTTAATTCTCTTGAACTTGAGGCATTCCTATCGTCTTTAATCCACAATACTACCGTTTATCCTAAGCTAAGAATTGACTGAGGGGGTTGAGTAATCTTCCAACCTCGAATCAACTTTTCTGGTTGCTCTGATGCCCAAGAAGCCGCGCTTCCCAAGCTTTATGCCCTTCATTGCCTTGCCTTGGTTGCCCTTGATTGCCCTTGCTAGACCTGGAAAAATTCAATATTAGACCAATTCACAGTTGGATGATCAAGCACTTGAGTATATACACCTTTTAAGTCCCTTCCCTTTTGCCCAACTTTTCAATGCTTGCCCCCTGGCTTTCTAGTCCCAAACTAGGTCAACCTCACGTAGTACTCTTCAAGAGCTTTCTAATGAGCTATTAAGCTCAAAAAACGGACTTCGGATGAAAAAGTTATGACCGTTCAGGCCCTGGGGGGTAAAAACTGACAAACAGGTTTTTCTCCAAATATGGGCTAAGGGGTCTCCTATGAGTCTAATCACCCAAAAATTTCCCAAAAATAGCCCCAAAATTGGCCAAAAAATGAAACCCTAAAATTTGCGATGGGGTGCACAATTGCGATGGTGTGAGATGATCGCGATGGTCTGGGACCGTCGCGATGGCGTGAAGGTGAACAATCGCGATGGTCTGAAGTGCACGGTCGCGATGGTCCAAAAGTGAGCAATCGCGATGGTCGAGGTGAGTGAACAATTGCGATGGCGTGAAGTCGGACCGTCGCGATGGCTCGATCAGGCGGACAATCGCAATGGCGTGAGTGTGAACCGTCCCGATGGCTCGATCAGGCGGACAATCGCGATGGCGTCAATCAACGGTCAACGTGAACAATCGCGATGGTCCAAAGTGAACCGTCGCGATGGTTACAGATGCGATGGCTTGAGCCAATCGCGATGGTCCGGGCGCGATGGCGTGAGCCAATCGCGATGGTCCAAAATTTGAGTTGTCGCGATGGTGTAAGGGTGTCGTCGCGATGGCGTGAAGTGTGAACCGTCGCGATGGTCTAGCTTGCCACGTGGCACCGTCGGCGCGATGGCGTGAGCCAATCGCGATGGTGTGGGGTCAACCGAACAGTCGCGATGGTCCGCGAACCGTCGCGATGGTCCAAATGAACCGTCGCGATGGCGTGAGACCGTCGCAATGGTCCGGCCGAGCCGTCGTGATGGCGTGAGCCTATCGCGATGGTGTGACACAATCGCGATGGTCTGAGACCGTCGCGATGGTCCACCAAAGTATGATTTTTTGCAATGCAAGTATGGATTCCTAGAGGCGCAAGTGTGCTCTACACGCTGGTGTGGTCGCCTTCTTCAAATTCCGAACTTTGCAGACCATCGCGATGGTCTGACACAGTCGAAAATTTCTGACAGAAACTGAGAATTTTAGCTTTTCCAAGCTTTCCTGATGCAGTGGAGCTCTGTACCTGCAAGAAAACTCAAGAAAACAAAAGTACACACAAGCACAAAAGCTCTTTCTCACTCTCTCGCATGCACAAATGAGGGGAAATGAGGAGAATGGGTGGATATGGTGAATTTTCTGATTTTTTTTTTGGAGATGAAGATGATGATGCGGTGATGAAGATGGAGTGTGGGGGAGGTGAAAAACACTAAAAACTAAGTAAAAAAAACAACAAAAACTGAAATTTTTTACCTTCCAACGCTACTTCTGAGTGAAGGTGAGAAGCATAGAGATGCACACACACATACACACACACAACGAAGAGACAAGCAAGGCACAATGGAAGGTGAGAAATTAACTCTATTACTCAAGAACACTCTTATAAGTTCAAAATAGCTCTAAGCTCTTCTCTACTCAAACAAGCTAACCTCAAAAATGAGATCTCTAGCTCTTTTTATAGTTTCTAGACTAGTTTTGACCGGTTTCACATCTAGTGACCGGCATAGTTAAAAAATAGGTCCTAGATGCTATTTGAAAGGGTAAACGGTGTCTAAAAATAACGAAAATTGATACGCTTGTTCTACCTAAGCTCCTCAAGCTCAAGGACTCCTCGGCTTGCACAAAATGGAGCTATGGATTACAAAATGGGGTTTTCTATGTTACATATGTTACAATAGTGATAAAAATCACTGTTGGAGGTTTTTGGAAAGTATTTGAAAACATAATTCTTTGAAAAAATATTTGACTGGCTCCCTGCTCCATCGTTACATGCTTCCGCGTCTTCTATGCCTCTGGCTGCTTCCAACAACATGTTAGTGTAAATATGATCATCAAGTACAAAGCTTGTCTACTCAAGTATTTGATAAAAGACATTCATCTGACCATAGAAGATCTATCCATAAAGCTACTTATAGAAGATTATATCAACCTATAAGATGCTTTTGGTGTGATCAATTTGGCCATATGTTTTGGAATTGTAATGCATATGAGAATGCTTGTAGACTTAAATTGGTCACTGAAGTTGATAAGAAAATTTGTAAATACCATGATCACTCGACTTTGCACTTGAACTTAGGAAGAGGTGGAATTAAAGAATATTTTGATCAAACAAAATCTAAGCCAAAATCATTTAGAAAACAATGGAAACCAAAGAGACACGAGGATAAGAAATCTTCTGAACAAGAAACTATGATAGAAATTGAGAATCAAGTTAAATGTTTTGAAGAAAAGAAAAGTGAACAAATCAAGTTGGATAAACAAAAAGTTGAACAAATTTTGCAAGAAAGATTGGAGGAGGATGAACAAGAATATGAAAAGTTGATACAATTGAAAAAGAAAGATGATAAATATTATGTACTATGTGATCCAAAGTTTCTAGAAAATGACAAATTATTTGATCAAGAAAAGGTTAAGAACTTGAAAGTTCAATTGAGCCATGATATTAATGATGAACAGAATAGTCAAAGTGCACATGAAGATATCAATGAAATTGATGAGAGTACAAACAATGATAATAGTATTAAAGAAAAGGAAAAACAATGGATTGAAAATGCTATCAAACAAATTGAACAAAATATTAAAAATTCATCAAAGTCTTCTAAACCTTTATCTTTGCAGAAAAGAACAGGTTGAAGATGATGAACAGGTGCTTATGATTGAAGATGAACCATGAAGAGATCCATAGATATAATATGATGAAAGAAATTGTAGTAAGAATGAATTGTAAAGCATGTTTTTGATACTAACATTGATGTTTTCATGAGACAGCAACACACTTCTTCAAAATTATCTTTGATGATAATGATGCTCGAGATTAGTGAGAGTGTTTGAGTGAATTGAGAGGATTATTTGATTGAAGAGTGAGAATTGAGTGTTGACTTTAATGCATTTTTAGTCTTCTTTCTTACTCTCCATTATTTGCACCATATTGAGTCTATTCTGCACTCAGAGTATGCATAAACCAATGTATATACACACATGTTTATTTCTTTAGCCTGCACAATCTACTTGCACTTGTAAACGAATTAAAAAAGGATGACATCCAATTTAAAAAGCAGATATCAAAAATTCTCAAGAACCTCATCATCGACTTCCCCTTACCCCTTTTGCACCATGTTTTCTTGGAACAATGCACTTAAAGTATGCATGATAGGGTCTCATTACATGACCTTGCATCAAGGCACAGTTTTGAGCTTTACCTATGCACTTTGAGTGATTGTAAGGATTGATGTATATACACATTGATATGTATGTGAGTGAGCGCACAAGCTTCATCATCAAATGCCTTTTACCTTGATACTTGCACCATGTTATTTGAAAAATGCACTTAAAGTATGCATGATAGGGTGTCACTACATGACCTTGCATCAAGGCACAGTTTTTAGCTTTATCTATGCACTTCGAGTGATTGTAAGGATTGATGTATATACACATTGATATGTATGTGAGTGAGCACACAAGCTTCATCAGCAAATGCTTTTACCCTGATACTTGCACCATGTTTGTTTACTTATGCACCTAAAGTATGCATGATAGGGTCTCATTACATGACCTTGCATCAAGGCACATTTTTGAGCTTTACCCATGCACTTTGAGTGACGGAAAGGATTTATGTATTATAAAAACATGAAATGTATGAAAGAGAGTGTACATACCTCGTCAACGAATGCCAAATACTTTATCTTTTGCACCATATTTTAACCATGCATTTCCAAAGTATGCAATTGATAGGGCTACATTATATGGCCTTGCATAGGCACATTTTTTATCTTCCCATGCACTTGACAAATGTTTTCAAAATTCAATGTTCTATGAAATGTCAGATTATTTTGAAGCAGAAAAAAAGATTTGAAGATTGGCCCATCAAGGATGATGTGCAAGTTTAGTAGGGGCGAATGTCGTAGAGATTTACATCTCTACGTATCCACATCTTTAAGTATCCACATCCAGTGTTTGATTAATCCAAATCTAAATAATTTTCTACTGAGAATGTTGCAGATATTTTACCGAAGCATTGGCTAGAAATAGTCATAAGAAGATTTGCGGATTACTGAAGATTGTACCATTATTGAAGGGGGGATTGTTGGAATACAATGTCATATAGGACATTATCCATGGTCAAATTGGTGCACTTTGTTCAGAAGTCTTAAGTATGTAGAGCGGTTTTTAGTACATGTTCCAACAACAAAGCGCGTGGGCGCCGTGGCTATGCCATTTTACTTACAAGATGGGGGCGTGAGTTCGAATCTCCTATCCTGCAGTGCAGCGCGATTATAGTTCTGGACCATGCTTTTCAACAATTAAAAGCAAAAGCGGACAGATTACGACCACGAAACACTGACGAGTGTTTTCTTTTCCGCATAAGAGAGCGAACGCATTACGAACGTAGTGTTTTAATGCTTTTTGAAGGAGCTTTTCATGATCAACAAAGACTATATAAGAGGCACTTGGGTTCATTGTTAGGACATTATCTGATATTATCTGATATCATCTGATATCAACTCGGAGAGATCGCAAGCTTGAGTTCTGAAGATTATCTGAAGCTCTTGGAGGTGGAGTTGGAGGAGTTGGAGGAGAAGTTCTCACACTCTTGAGGAGTGTTGGCACACATCTTGGTGTGGAGGTTCTGCTCACATGACTGAGGAGGACATCATGATCTATGATGTTTTGGTAACTTGTATCTGTTTCCGTTATCTGCATTATATTTGTACGAACACATTATTATGAATTAATTGGCTCTCCAATTTCCTCACATCTCTCTTATTTCCGATCTCTCTTATGATGTTAATGAATTGTACGAGTGATTTGATTCATGATCTCATCCGATTATTTGTGAGCATCTATATTTGAACGCTACCTCTTAAGTTGCCCGAAGCACCCTGCATGTACCGTCTATTTGGAACACTAGCAGTTGGCTTGATCCACCCAACCGAGCCCTTCGCGACAACGCAACATACAAGACAATGGATTAGATTTGAGGGCATTGACTTGATTAAGCGAGTGAATTGTGAACATTGGTGCCTCTTGAGAAATAGAATCAGTTTTCGCAAAAACTTGAAGACTCGTCGTGTTGTCCGTTATGATCCCCCGAGGATGGAAGGGTGGAGATGCCACAATGGCAAAAACGTGTATAAAAATCTGAGTTTTAGAAGAACCTAGATTTTCATGTCAACTTAAGCAAGAGATGGTATTTGAAGTATTCAAATATCAAATGGAATTTAAAGTTCTTGGCCATGTTGCATCCCATCATTTAGAGTAAGAAAGCATTTCTTGTGTGGAAAACTCTCCATCAAGGAATTCAAACTAATTTCATAGTAAGAAACTTTTTGTGGAGGCCCTTAGTAAGCCCTACATGCATGGTGGAGAGTATTCAAGTCACCTTTTCTCTTTGTGCAATGGGAGATTCTTTTATTGATAGGCCCTAGAGAGGACTCTAGATTTAGAGAGCCCAATCAATTGAAAACAAGATTTAGTTGGTGATATGATTGATTGCTCTACTGCTTTGTGGCTATCAAGGGTGAAGTTCTCTTGAAGATTTAGAAGGAAAGATGTAGTCCAACTTGCAAATATATCCCACACGCACAGGGCCAAAATATTACTAGAGTTTTTCGTGGAAGGCTTTAATTCTCTGTTTTTTTTCTTTCTCCTCAAGATGTTTTTTGGAGTCGTTGGAGGCTTTATAGCACATGTCAATGCTAACCTCCCTTTTAGTTTGGATCTTTTACTATTTTATTGCCTTGGGGTTCTCCTAAATTCTACTTTGTGGGATATGCAGTGTCCCATGAGCACCATGGACCTTCACTTCCATGGTTTTTCTTTCAATTAATTCAAGCTAGGGGAAAGTAGGGCTTGGCTAAAATTCCTCTTAAGTAGAATAAAAGAGAAGAATTCATGACCACAACATGGCACAAGAATGAAAGATGGAGTCTGTATATTAACTTATGAAGTAGCACTATCAAATTTCTAAAAATAATGAATGGCACCCGCACCATGTTTTCAGTTCTAATGCTGCACAGAAAAGCTTTGAAAAACTGACATTTGTCATCTACATCTTCGACACCCCCACCACATTTTCAATTCTTATGCTCCACAAAAACTTTTGGAAAATTCACATCCAATTTGACATGAACCGAAAGAGTGAGTAGGTGATGAGCTGAACACCGATGATGGACGATGCCTTGGAAAATTGACGTATGCCTTTCAAATAGAGTATGAAAGAAAAGGAAGAAAGAAAATCCACAACATACGGCATGCTTAGGACTTGATTGATGATGACCATGGACGATGCTACAATTCTTCATGAAGAGTGATAATGAGCTAGGTGATCTATCATGGTCTTTTCTATTTTTCATGGCTTGGTTAAAAACATGTGTGAAAAGGGCTGTTTGCTAATGAGGGATTAAGAGACTTGAGAAATAGGGTCTTTTCATGTGTACAAGAATATAACATTCATGTTTCTTTTAATCCTATGAGGAAATGATTTTCTTAAGAAAATCAGCTTAAAAGCGCCACTAAAGGGATGCAGTTTCTGGTATTCGGTGTACAATTTTTTGATTTCATATGAAGAAAGATATTTCTTAAATTTCCAAGAGAGAAATGATTTTTGATAATACAAAATATTTTTGGGTTCACATAATTCAATGGTGTTTTGGTCATACTTAATACATCAAATCAAGATATTGTGATCCCCTTCCATGTGTCAAATTATTTTTTTGTCTATAAATACTCCTAAAGTTTGTGAATCTCGGTTTCCCACTTTGAGCATTGTCTACTATTTGTATGAATGTTCGAATGGCATCTACTTCTTGTCGTCCTTCCAATTGTGTAACCTCACATAAGGTTTACAACAAAAGAGAGGATTCTTTCTAGAAACTTCTTTCTATGAAGCTAAATGATTGGGTGACTATGCTGCCTAGTTGTAGAGGTGCCCATAAAGTCAAGCATGCTAAAAGAGACAACACAAAAAACCATTAGAAAGGTCGTATTCTTAGTTTCAAATTGAAGAGACAGTTGGTTTGCAAAAGTCCAACATGTGTACAATGCTAGGGATATGGTGCTAGGCAATCATTTGTGATTCTCATACTATAAGTGAAGTTTCATAATTCTCTTTTATCAATTTCAATTGTTTTTGTATTACAAGACCTGCTCTAGAGTTCCCTACACTTTCATTGAAGTATCTAAGTCTTGTATATGCCCAATCATGGCTGTACTAATGTGCTATCATAGTGTCAAGATGAATCTCTTATCCCTTTCATTCCACTCTTTGAAATTTCTTAGTTCATCCGGTGTTCAATTCTCTCCTAATGTAGGCTTTGCATCTGTGCCCCTAATGAGACCCCATAATCCTTTTCCCATGAGATTACGTGAGATGCTAAACTTCCATGACTAATAGTTATTCTTATCCAACTTCTCAGTCTGAGTATTGTATTGTAAGACGGTGAGTTGTAATGCACTCTCCTAGATCCCTTAGACATAGACGGAAAAAAATAATAATGAGAGCTTTACTTCTAACACATGCTCACTTCTGAACGTGGTTCTTTTAGAATATGCAAATAAATGACACATACGTTTCTCCAGATTTTGAATAATTCATTACATTTCTACAAAAAAATGCCAAGATTACAACAAATGCGTGAGACATGACTTATGAACTCCTCTCAACACTTAGTGCAATCTAAAACATTCACACAAAAACATGTGTGTTGCTATGACTACACAAACTTTATTCGAAACCCTTAAGAAAGTAAGAAGAGGGCTTGCTTGGCCTATGGGCCTACTAAGGTGCTTTCCAAGACTCTCTAAGAGCACACACTATCGTAATGATTTCACTTAACAATTTCTTTTACTACGTTTTAGAGATATTTGGAGGTGCTGGTAGAATTGAGGATACAAAGGCAAAAGATGTGCTACCAATCCAACAGGAATAATATGGCTCACATAGAGAACAAATTCATTCGATCACTAAAACCAACGATTGCATTGTGTGAGAGCACTTTGACAATCTTGCCAGAATACTTTGGCCTTGTCTTTGGAATGTGTTCTATGCTGAGTTTATAATTTTCTAAGTAGCATTTCAGCATTATAATTCACACCGCAACTCAAGAAAAGGAAATAACCTCGATTCCATTAGAAGTAGGGAGGAAATTCGGGAACTGCTAGATATGGCAGGAGCTGCATGGTGCATGGGAGAGAGGAAGGCCAGTCGACTTAAAGTGGAGCTTTTGCATGAAGGACAGAGGAAGCTATTCCTCTGCATGAAAGGCACATCGGGAGGGGAAAACTGACATGTCGAAAAAGAGAAAAAGAAAGCACCAGCTTATCATAGGGAGGCCAAGCGGATATACAAAAAAGAGCAACACTCGTATTTTTGAGGATCAAAACTTTCTGTACATATGTTCTAGGAAGATTGAAGGTAAGCGTAGAGTGGGGATAATACGCTGAAGGAGAACAAAGATTGAGTGATCGTGGAGAATTTGTAATAGAGGAATTCGAAGACAGATATTGAAGGGCTTGCAATGTTTTTTTTATCGGAGATATTTGAATGCTTATTATAAGATGAAGAGAGGAGATCTAATGGAAGATTGAGTGTGAATTGACGAAAGCAGATGATTATCGAAGACGATGAGCAAATTCATATCTGTAGGACATGAGATTGGTAGATTGGTTTGAAGAGCTTCAAGGATACTAATCGGTGCTGATTGTTGAAGAGCGAATTTCGATGTTTAGCAGCTTTTTCATTGGAGATGTTGATGTGCAAAGAAGAGTTTTGAACTCAGGAGATCAGGGAGAAGTGCAATTGAAGCCTGGAGGATTTTCGCAAGAGAATGAGATCTGATGCTGAATGGAATCATTGGAGCTGAACGCTTTGATTGAAGAAAATTATCTGAGCAAGAGTTATGAAGGAAGTCGAACGAGCTATCCCACTTTCTATCGAACGTCGGTTCTAGTATATCTTTCTTTTTTACCGAAGTCTGGCTCAAACTATCTAGGTTCGGATTAAATTTGATAAAGTATAGGTCATGATTTGTTTATGATTTTGGGATAAAAACCATGTCTGCACATCTATGTTCATCATCTGTGCACACATCTACAATATTCACAAACGTTCCGTAATAGCTTCTGAACCTACGTGATTTAAATGTGATTACATCTAATTAGTTCTTCCAGATGAAGGAACCTTCAATCCATACATTCCTGTGCGATATTTGGCTAATGAACTCTCTCTGATCACCAAAACATTAATCTGTGCTTGTTTATTCTGAAATTGATTTAGCATAAATTGTTCTCTAAGTATAATTTAGATTTTATTTTAGTTTTGTGGCTGCGCGAAAGATAAAACAATGTTTGATTTCCTAAGCCTGGTATTCTCTGTTTTAATTGTTTGTTTTTTTACTATTGTATCAGAAGTACATGAAAATTCACTCATTGCAATCCTTGCCCTTATTTTTTTTTTGTCCCAAAACTAATGCGTTCATAGTTGGATGAAGATAGCGTTTAGCGACATAAGAATCTGTCAACATGCATTTGAATTCATGTAAGTGAAAGGAAGCTATGTTTCCTTTAATAGGAATCATGTAGGACGATTTATTTTGAAAATATTCATTTTAAGTATCAACACTTGATGAGATTCACAAACGTTCCGTAATAGCTTCTGAACTTACGTGATTTAAATGTGATTACGTCTAATTAATTCTTCTAGATGAAGGAAGCATCAATCCATACGTTCATGTGCGATCTTTGGCCAATCAACTCTCTCTGATGACCAAAACATTAATCTGTGCTTGTTTATTCCGAAATTGATTTAGCATAAATTGTTCTCTAAGTATAATTTAGATGTTATCTTTAGCTTTGCGGCTGCGCGAAAGATAAAACAATGTTTGATTTCCTAAGCCTAGTATTCTCTGTTTTAATTGTTTGTTTTCTACTATTGTATCAGAAGTACAAGCAAATTCACTCATTGCAATCCTTGCGCTCATCTTTTTTTTTTTTGTCCCAAAACTAATGCGTTCATAGTTGGATGAAGATAGAGGAGTTTAGCGACATAAGAATCAACATGCATTTGAAATCATATAAGTGAAAGGAAGCTATGTTTCCTTTAATAGGAATCATGTAGGACGATCTATTTTGAAAATATTCATGTTACGTACCAATACTTGATGAGATTATGATTGTCTCATTGATGTGTACAAACGTCCATATGTTTATGAACTGTGATAAATGACGAATTAATATGTGTTTTGATGCTTATAACTTTAACCAATGAGAATTTTTATTTATGAGAAATCTTCATTACGTGCCATATATTAACCTTGATCTACATTATTCTGATTCATAGAGTATATCAATAAATCTTGCGCATAGATTTGAAACTTTTGTATTTAGCTATTGTGCTTAATTCAGGATGAAACATTTGTTATTTGACTATATGTGACCGTTCAACACGAAGAAGGAGGTACTATGCTAAAGATCAAGAGATATTGTTGGTTTTATAATAAATTAGAATCTTGCTCAATAGAATGAATCTTTTGAATCCATAAAGTTTAGAGAAATTTCATGTATATAGTACATATGATTTGAAAAAGAAACTTGCATCCTCGAAGTATTCAAAACTGTTGACATAATGAAATCATCATAAAGTTGTTTAGTTTACCTTCAAAAAGTTCATAGGCATGAAGCTAAGATTAATTGCTTTGAATGGATGTGTGTCCGAACTTTTGTGTAATCTCATATTTACCACCTGAGTTTGCTCCAAGCACCCGATGTGTGACGATCGATTTAGCAGTTGGCTTGATCCGCTATCCATGTGTTCCCTTCTTTCTGACATTGGTTCTAGGAGACAAATCTTAACCTCCATTTGTTTATGCAATAAAGTAGCTTGTAAACCCAATCGGATGATTTGAATATAAATCTACGCATGAGAGTAAGGGATAGGTGGTGTTTATAGGGAATGTTCATAAAGCGACATCTATGGGAAGTTTAAAGAAATAAATGACTTTGGTCATTAAAATTTAGAAAACTACTTTGTAATGTTGCCCTATGGAGACAATGCTTCTCCCTAAACTCGAGTAGAAAAGATCATATTGATTAATGCGAGTACAAACACATAGAGATTAGGAGACACTGAAAATGCTCATAGTCAAAATTATAGTGAGCCAATAACGCTTCTATCCTGTTTGTGAATATAATCGAAACTTTCTTGTTCATGGAGTTTAACAAACACATCATCCCTACTTAGCATCTACCATGCATCCCTAGGCTCATTATTCTTTGACCCTCCTTTCTATGAACCCGATGACATACCTGGTAAACCCCCACGTGAGAGGAGGGGGTGAGTGAAATATAAATTGAACCCCACCAAGATGGCACCATTCACAGTTATACTAGCAGATCAACATCGGGTTGCGCCTCTTGGCATTATTGAAAAGGTACGAATGATAGTACAGGGTTGCCACTTTGTGTTGGATTTTGTTGTTATTGCACTTCCACAGGAGACTTCCTACCCTTTACTTCTGGGGGGACCTTGGCTGAGGCAAGCAAAGCTTTGCAAGATTGGGGGAAAAACAAACTATGGATTTCAACTAGCACCAATAGCCAACTGCAGCTACATTTGGAAAAAGGATTTGACTCAGGGAAAACTACTGGGTATACTGTGGACACACTGGTAACGCCCTCTCTACCCCAAGAAGAAGATACATTATTGAACTCGATGATGGAAAGTGCAGAGTGCTGCATGGTGGAAATCAATGAAATTGAGGAAGAAGTTGCAGATAAAGGAGTTGCAGGAAAAGGCCATGAGGTTCACAAGGAATTGAAGAATGAAAGCTTGCAGGAGATTATGAATGTTGAAGGGGCAACAACTATAGAGGTTTCAGAACAGGAAGGTTATGAGCCTGAATGAAGAGAAGATCTCCCCTTTTTGGATATACCTCCAGGATGGACCAGAGAACATATTGGAGAATATAAGTTAAAGTCCACTCCTGCATACAGTGGAGATGATTTATCAAACAAGATTAGTCCTGA
This sequence comes from Ceratopteris richardii, assembly GCA_020310875.1. Classification (NCBI taxonomy): domain Eukaryota; kingdom Viridiplantae; phylum Streptophyta; class Polypodiopsida; order Polypodiales; family Pteridaceae; genus Ceratopteris; species Ceratopteris richardii. Next base: position 136,284,075 of record CM035437.1, read on the forward strand.
AACACTGGTGCAAGAAGTAAATCTAGGAGATGAAGAGAACCCTCAAGTAGTCAACTTGGCCTCTTGGTTGTGGCATTATCCTCCTTTACTATAGTAACTTCTTTACTTTTTGCTTACAAAAATGTCTTCGCATGGTCCTACAAAGATCTAACAGGGATACCAGAGGAGCTTGGATTACATCGGATATCCTTACTTGAAGGAGCCACGCTTGCAAGAAGTAGGCCATATCGACTCAATCCGAAGTATGCAGAGGCGGTAAAAGTGGAAATTACAAAACTAGAAGAAGCAGGTATAATTGTTCCAGTAGAACATTCTAGGTGGCTTTCTTCTATGGTTATTGTGCCCAAGAAAAGTAGTGGAAAAATAAGAGTCTATGTTGATTTTCGTGCCTTGAATAAAGTGACTGTTCAAGATGGATTTCCTCAGCCCTTCAGAGAGCAAGTACTTGAGGAAGTAGCTGGTCACACTTTGTATAGATTCCTGGATGGTTTCAGCGCTTACAACCAGATAGTGATCCATCCTGATGATAGGGACAAAACAGCCTTTGTAACTCCATGGGGCAATTATGTCTATACCCGCATGGCTTTTGGTTTAAAGAATGCGCCAACTTCATTTAATAGAACAATGTATCTAATATTGGGCAAATGGTTGATAACCTTTTTACGCATTTTCATGGATGACTTTTCAGTATTTTCAGGCACAGATAGAAGAGCAGTAGTTCAAGATTTCCATGATCATTTGGAAAATCTAAAAGAAATTTTTGAGCAATGTCTCAAAACAGGATTGAAATTAAATCCTGATAAATGTCACTTTTTGGTCACCAAGGGTACTCTTCTTGGTCACATAGTATCTGCTGAAGGGATAACCGTTGACCCTGCAAAGGTTACTGCTATTCTTTCTATGCCAATTCCACAAAGCCCAAAGGAAGTGCAAAGTTTCTTGGGCCATGCAGGATATCATAGAAGATTCATCAAGATGTATTGAGAAATAGCTAAGCCCTTGTCAAGGCTTACCAGTAAAAAGATCCCCTTCTCATTGAGTGCTGAAGCAGAGAAAGCATTTTGTGAACTAAAATTGAGGCTATGTACTGCTCCACTTTTAAGTGTTCCTAACTGGTCATTGGAATTTCATGTGCATACAGATGCTAGTCTTCATGTTGTTGGTGCAGTTCTAGCTCAACCATCATCACACAAGGTTGAGAGACCTATCTCCTATGCCAGTAGATTACTCACCAAGGCAGAAAGGAATTACAGTACAACAGAAAGGGAAGGTTTGGCTATTGTATTTGCTCTTTAGAAGTTTCGGCATTATCTTCTTGGTGTACATTTTATAGTCATATCTGACCATCAGCCCTTGAAGTACTTGATAAACAAGCCTAGAGTGGCTGGAAGGGTTTGGAGATGGTTACTCTTGTTTCAAGAATTTAATTTTGATATTCATATTAAGCCAGGAAGAGAGCACTACATGGCAGATCAAGTGTCAAGGACCGCAATGGGCGAGAAGGCAATAGGTATTAATGATGAACTAGTGGATAGTAATCTCTTCCTAGTGGCAATTTGGACTGATTGGTATGATGGAATTCTCCATTTTCTCACTACTGGAAAACTCCCAGAACACTTGACACCTATAGAAAAGTGAAGATTGCTCCTGAAATCCAAAGCATATTTGCTTATAAATGGGAATTTATATAGATATTGTCAGGATGATATTTTGAGAAAGTGTGTTTATCCAGAGGAGGTAAATCTTTTGCTAGAGGCTGCACACAATGAAGGACATCTAAAGGGGGAAGAATTGGCTCACATGATCATCCACAAAGGACTATGGTGGCCTCATATTTACAAGGATGCGATCAAGCTTGCTAAAGAATGCCACATCTGCTAGAGGTGTGCTCCTACGCCAACCAGATTGAATTTCCAACCATTAGTCATATCTACAGGATGGCACCCGTTTGAACGATGGGTTCTTGATTTCATAGGACCAATTAGTCCAACTGGTCAACCTGGGGGTAGGAAGTATATTTTGATGGCCACATGCTACGTAACTAAATGGATTGAGGCCAAAGCTATTGTAGATTGCACAGCTTTAACAGTAGCTAAGTTTTTGTATAAACATATTTTTTCAAGATTCGGTTGCCCACTGTAAATCGCTAGAGATAGGGGCACACATTTTGTAAATCAATTGCTCAAATTTGTATGTGACAAGTACAAGGTTTTTCATAAAAAATCTTGCGCCTACTATCCAAAGGAAAATGGCCAAGCAGAGATAAGATCTTGATTGGATTGCTTCGCAAATTATCCTTCGATCATCAAAGCTTCTGGCCACAAGCATTGATCGGTGCAATTTGGGCTTTCAGAACTACGAAGAGGGGAACCACTGGCGAGATTCCATTTCATTTAGTATATGGAAAAGAGGCATTAGCACCATTTGAATTTATTATCAAAAAGGAAATGGGAGCCAAAAACATGGGAATTGAACCTCATTAGGAGATTGGTGGCATTAGAAGAATACAGGGAAGGAGCAATGCAGAAACTTCAGATAACACAAGAAGAGCGCAAGAGACTGCATGACAGGTATCTTTCATCCAAAGAAGTACAAGAAGGATCCATGGTTTTACTGCATCAGATCCCAGTAGTTTCAACCAAATTGGCACCCAAATAGATAGGACCTTACAGGGTGGTAAAGGTACTACCTCATGGAGCAGTACATCTGGAGGATTTGCAGGGTAAGAAGATACCCCTGGTCAATATCCATAGGGTAAAGAATTACCTGAACTAAGTCCAATCGGGAGCACTTCATTCACTGTACATATCGTATTTTATTCACTGATTGCAGTTTATCTTGATCTTTTTGAAATAAGCAAAATAAAAGAGAGATTGCACCGGGACGGTGCAAAGGCTTGATGTGGGGGTCTGTATTACGACAGTTCTTCCCTTTCTTTCCCCCTCTAAAGATGTGTATGTATTGCTCCAATTAGGAGATGGTGACGACCTTCTGATGGCTCTCAGGGAAAGACAGAGGAGCTTGCGCACTTCCTTCTTTATTTCTTTTTCTCTCTCCTCTCTCTCTCTATTCCCTCCCCTGCCCACCACCCCCCAGCCAACCCCGCACCCCACCACCTCCTACCCCGCGACCCCCCCTC